>CM061064.1:36353598-36884410 GCA_030762895.1 Sophora flavescens
TAATTGGAAAACAGAGTGCTCCTCCGGGGGATGCTTCATAGCATCAAAGATGTTAAACTTCGCACAATATCACCAAACTCCATAGACATGGTCCCATCATTAACATCAATCTTAGTCTTAATTTGTCTTCATGAATGGTCACCAGGATTATTGGTGATCTATTTGAATTTTTCTCTCCTGCCATGTCTAGGATGTAGAAGTGTCACGAGGGAAAATCAACTCATCAACTTGTACCAGCACATCTTCTACCATTCCCATGGGGCGGGCCTTCAGTCTGTTGGCTAAGCTGGATAGTGAGACACGATATCTTGCAAGGGACCAAGATCAAGGTTATTGAAAATAGAGGTGGGCATGACATTTATGGAGGCTCCCAAATCCAACATGCAATTTTCAAATTTTCTGTCCCCAATAGTGCATGGAATAGTAAAAGTGCCGGATCCTTGCCATACGTGGTAGTGCCTGAGTAGGTTTGAAACAAAGTAACTCTTTAAGTGCGGGCTTAGACTGGATAAGAGTGAAACATTTCTTCCCAAATTAACTCTCTCATTACCCTTCAACTTCCTCTTGTTGGTGCATAGATCCTTGAAATTTTGCATACTTGGGCACTGCTGATCACATCCGGAGGGGGAATATTCACGCCTACCTTCTACGAACACATCTAAAATTTCCCTCTCCTTGTCTTCCCCCACCAATATTCTTATTTTTTACATGCTCTATGTGGAAAGGGATCGGTGGTATGTACACTTTCTCGGCTTCAACCATAGTGAAGGCCTCGGGAGTTACCTCAACAGTTTCTTCATTTTTTCCAGAGGCTGCCTCAACAACTTTTCCAGATCTCAGAGAAATGGCACTCACATTAGGATTGGAGACATTGGGATTTATCACTGTTTGTGCAGGCAGTTGATTTGATCCTTGAGCTTGCTGTATGTTGTTTATGGAAGTGGCAAGCTGTCCAATCTGTGTCTGCAAGGCTTGAATGGAAGCATCCGTCCGCTGCTGAAACTGTCCAATCTGTCCAATCTATGTGTTCAAAGTCTGAATACTAGTCTGTGCTTGCTGCTGAAACTGGAGATTATTTGCAGCCAATTGCTTGACCATGTCCTTTAGGGAAGGTTCGGAAGGTGCAGAAGTGGTCACTTTAGGAGGATTCTGTGGTGCTACCATCGGTTGTTGTTGGGATGAGTTCCCATACCGAAGATTAGGATGATTCCTCCAATTGGGGTGGTACCTATTCGTGGAGAGGTCAGGAGTCTTTGTCATTCTGGATTGTTGTTGCCTTGATTGTAAGGATGGACTGCATAAGCTTGAGGCAATTCAGTAACTGACCCTTCTCTCAGAATGGGGCATGCATCAAACGAGTGCTCAGGAGAGTTGCACATGCCACATAACATCGCCGACTGAACCTTATCCATTGCCAATTTATCCACCAAAGAAGTGAGCCTATCAATTCTATCATCACGGTCCTGGTTGGAAGAAGAACTATGGACCTCATGCACACCTCTTGTCTCAACAGAATTTCTCCTGGTAGTAAACTGCTGGAAGTTCAGTGACATATTTTCAATTAATTGCTTGGCAACAGCTGGAGTCTTATCAACAAGTGCTCCCCCACTAGCATAATCCACAATATTTCTATCCATCGGTAGTAACCCTTCATAAAAATCTTTGGATAAGAAGCGCTCGAAACTCGATCTCGGGGCAAGCTGGATATCAACTGCTTGAATCTCTCCCAATATTGACCAATGACTCATTTTCCTTGTCGATGCCACATATTTCCTTAGGATTGATGCAACTCGCGGGCGCGGAAAATATTTCTCTAGGAAGAACTTCTTCAAATCGTTTGAGGTAGTAATAGAGTTTGACTCAAGATATAATGATCCAATCCTTTGCGGCGCTACAGGTGAAAACAGAAAGGCTTTCGGTTTGATGTTATCCTCGATTACTCCCTCCGATCTCAAGGTTGTGGAGCAGACAACCTGGAATTCCTTCAAATGCTTGTGTGGATCCTCACCTGCAAGACCACTAAACTTTGGCAACAAGTGAATGAAACCGGATTTTAATTCAAAGGGAGTATCAGCACCAGAATATGCAATACACAAGCCATTATAATTAACATCAGGGGCAGCAAGCTGTCTTAATGTCCTTTGGTCACCCATGTTATCAAAAACAGTTTTAGAATTAGAATACCACTAGTGCTAGCCCGAATTTCTCTACGACGTGTATGCAGTGTTCTTTCAATTTCAGGATCAAAATCACACAATTTAGGGCAAGTAGACCTAGTAGCCAGACCAATTCAAAACAAAAACGAAAATAAAAGAAAAGAAGAAAAAAAATGCGAAAATAACAAACAAGAGTCCCCGGCAACGGCGCCAATTTTTGGTCGCGCTGTCGAGCACACGCAAAAGCGAGCGGTTTATAAACTGTAGTTTAGGAGCGACAACGCGGATATTGTCTCACATTGACTCTTGAAGGGGTATTTACCACAAAAATCAGATTTTTTTTTTTGGGGGGGTTGGAATTGAATGCAATTAAGAAAACAAAGCAATAGCGAGCAATAAACAGAGCAATTCAAAAGATTATCAAATAGCTAAAGGCGATTAATCTCATTTCTCGATTTCCCAACTATCATCGGTTCGTGTGAATTCCAAGCCCTAAGAAGATTCTAATCCCCTCCGGTTGTAGCAACAATTAACAAGCGAAATCACTACTACGGATACATGTTCCTATTCCAGAATTAAGCAAGCGGGGTTAAGCCCCCGTGAACTAAGCGAACACGAATTGAACACACGCGAATTAAGCAAACGCGATTAATTATAGGAACATAACATCACCGAAATAAATCAACACAACACAATATACTCTGAATTAAGCAAACAGAAATATATAGCATATCATTGAAAAGGGAAAAGCATACAAAACAGGAATTACAAGAACCTCAAGTCTAATGGAAATCGATTACATTAGACTAATCTAAGAAAATCAGTTCTCCATAAAAAAACGTAACACACAAAATCTGTAAAGAAAATAGTGGAGAATCAAAAGTTCTTCCAATCTGCCCAGAACAACAATTTATAATATTCAGAAACTGAGCCCACTCGCGAGGCGAATATCATGAAGAGTCTGCAACGTTTGGTCTTCTCGCGGGGTGAAGTACTGCTCGCGTGGCGAGGAATGGAAGAGTCATGGCTTCTGGTATTCAGTCTCGCGAGGCGAGACATGGATCCGCGAGGCGACATAGAATGGGTTGCATTTCTCTGGAACAGTTAGCTATCAAGGTCGCGAGGCGAGGTGTTGTTCATGGGCGAACCAGAGAGGATGACATTCTACTGTTCAGGTGGCTTTCAGGTTCGCGTGGCGAATATACACTCGCGGGGCGAACACCTCCTGGATTGGAATTTTCCCTGTTTCTTTATTCCCTTGACTACTAAGTTAACCTGAAATCAATAAAATAGCCATAAGTGCTTTATTTGACTACAAACTGGCTATATTAACCTAAAACTACTCAAACGACTCAAAATGTTGCTTAAGGACAATCAAGTCTAATTTGGGTGAAAATGAGATATAATTAGCACAAAACCCTGGTCATACTAGCCATAAAACTAGATGAGCCAGAGGCTTATCATCCGAGTACGCCTTTCACCACACAACATGTGGGTTGCATTAATAGACCTATCATGACAAAAACATTAATTAAAGTATATCTAATGTATTTCAGATAATTAAAACAACTGCATTACTGATTATAAAGTATTTTAATGCTTACGTTTCGATGATTGTCTTCAGTTGATTCGTCGGCTTATTTCCCAATGAGCGAGAAGAAGACCACAGCGTTCATCCTAGGGTACAAGATCAACGAGTTGCCAATGATGGCTGTATTTATTGAACAGACTAGTGACTAAGTCATATATAGTTATACTTAAATAAACGTTTATTACTTATTGAGATAAGGCGCAAGGTAGAATTGATGATCGTCTCGGGCAAGTATATCATGTATTGTAGTGGCCAGGGTCTTGATGCTAGGAGAACATCACCCTGAATGAACATGGGGTCAATGAACCCATAAAGGGAGAGGTTACCACTGATCGACTAACATATGATGCGAGATACCTAATATATTGGAAAAACATGTTAATTATCATAGTATTTAAAAATTAATTACTTAACTTATAAATAAAATGTACTTACGTGCACCATAACAATATGTGTGTAGAACTAGCCATTTCTTTATTGAGTACCATCTCCATAAGTTCCTTCTTTGGGATATATAGTTCATCACCGATCTTTGGCATCATGTTCCAACCTTACCAAAGTTTGTGTCATTCTCCATGGTGACAACCTGTATAGCGAGAACTTTAAAAACATCACCATGGCCAGGTGCCCTTTTGTCGATCCCCTAAACAACATAGATATATATTAGTAATCACGGATAATTAAGTTATTTAATTCGTATTTAACTAAATGGTCAAATGAATACCTTGGCAGGAGCAGACATCTCTGGTCTTCCTGGATCCGACCTTTTAGGCACAATATCAATTCCAACATCCTATAACGAATAAAAATAAAGCATTATCTTTAAACAATAATAAATTATTTCAACTATGAATATAGAAAACGCAACTATCTGAATACCTCGGATGCAACAAGAAAGGCGGCCCAGTCTTCTTGGCCGGAGGATGAAATTCCGAGGGCTTTGACCCACTTGTTTGAACCTCATCGGTGGGGCACAGGGACTCGAGCATCAAGCATCTCGAATAATCTCAACAACGACCCTCGGTGATCATCCGGTAATAAGCGATGGTGTATGGTATTACCTAAGATTATTATGTGCCCTACCCAATGCCACTAAGCAGCGATCATGATGATCATCAACATCCAGCTCACCCCTATCAGGGTCGTCGTCATCATCATCATCATCATCATCATCATCATCATCATCATCATCATCACCATCACCATCATCATCATTTTCAGGCTGATGAGGAGGATCACATGAGCCCTTAGTGCTCACATGGACAGAGGGTTGGACACCGGCTATCATTTGCTAGGACATAGAAGTCAATATTGCCATCTGCTGGGCAAACTGCTCGGCCATCTCCTGTCGAATCTCAGTGGAAATCTCTTGTTTTAGTCGTGCTCTATCTGCATCAACATCCCTGTGGCATTGGTGTGAAGATGAACCATGGTATTGGCGAATGCCGACTCCCCATCCAACACCAAGGACATGGCCCGGGTGGTCTGGTTTACCGATGGCAGCAACTAAGATATTATCGCGTCCTCTAGGAACAAAGGTTCCTTGGGTTAGCTGATCGTCCAAGGCATCCTATCACATAAAATATCAGGTCACATTACAATTCGGTAACAATCTTAAAATGACAATTACAATTCAAACTATACTTACAATCTTCTCAGCTACTTGGCGGGCCTCCTCAGATGTATATTGTCTCGTTTTTCTTTGTAGGGCCCTCTTCCATTTACAATGGCGTGGGGGTGGAGGTGGATCAACAACCTGCGGACGATTTTCGCATTAGGATCCGTCCGAGATGTTGCTTCTACGACGTGCTTTCTTTTCCTCTTCAACCATTTTCTGAACAAGCTTTTTATATCCCCCACGAGACATGACATGGGGGTAGACATTCTTGCTTTGGTTTTTCTGCCCCTTTTTCCTCTTCTCCTATTATAAATAGAAGACAATTAAATTACATAAGTAAATAAAATTAATGAAATTACATAAATTTAGAGACAAATCAAATAAGTTAACTTTGAAATGTGGGATCATGTCGGCTCACGAACAATGCGATCCCACGTCGCCTGGTCAAGAAAACAGATACACCTCAAGTGGGTTCTTTTTACTTTTTGGATTGAATACATAGTATCTGCACAGTCGGCCTTAAAAGCCCTCCAACGCTCTCCAAAGATACTTTAGCAAGCAGCTTCATCATAACGCACGTATCCAGGTATGTCAAGGTCAACTACATTAAGACCAAAAGAATCAGCAATTCTTGTATGATATTATTAAGATAAAAATAAAGTAGATACAGACAAACACAGGACGTAGAAGTATAGATACCAGAATACTCTCCCATATCTGATCCTTCACGTCCGTCGGTACATCTTCCACATATCAATGAGTATACTAGGCCTGTTCCTAGCAAGGGTCGCCACAAAACTGTTAAACTGATCTGCCATTGGCCCAATATGATTGAGGTTATTATCAAAGTCTACTCTTATCCTTTGATTTGAACCACGGTTGGCAGTCAAATTCCTCGTCGTGTGGCACGTCTACCCTTTATACCGATGAGCGGGGTCTCAGGCCATTTGCATGAAGGAGGGATATCCTCACGATCAGCCACGTATACCTGTTTAAACAAAGAACAAACTTGTTAGTATGTTAGGATAAATATAAAACATAACTTATAAATATCGATCAACGTACGTAAACATAACTTATAAATATCAACGTAAACATATAATATGCCAAACTTGATGGTAATATCAAACTAAACTTACTTTGTGGTCAATTAGTAAAGTTCTCCCATAACCCTTCTTGGTGATCATTACGAGTAGCATGTACATCATCCACTTTATTTTCCTCATTGAAATTAGGCACTCGTGTTGAGAAAGAAGGAGTATCAGAAATATCAAGAGTTGAATCGTGATTTCCCTCACTACCATTATACATGTTTTTTCCCTGGAGAACCACTGACCACCTTTTGTTAGAAGGATCACGGATATAAAAATTTGTTTTGCTTGGGATGCCATGATGAAAGGCTCCTCTTTATTACCTACCTTATTAAGGTCCACCAATTTGAATCCTAACTCATCGGTTTGAACACCATTGTTACTGTCGACCCACTGACATTTAAAAACAGGTACTCTAAACTTCGTGTAATCAACCTCCCATATCTCTTCAATGATTCCAAAGTATGAAACGGATGCCATAACAGGGTTTTTATCTTTCGAACTAGAGAAATGCATGGACTCAGCGACGACCATAACCCTATTGTTTTGCATAGTACTTTTGTCATCCTGGGGCTTTGTATAGAAGGAAAACTTATTGATATCGTACCCACTCCAGCATATGACATCAAAGTTAGGCCCCTGTGCTAGCCATTTTAATGTATCAGAAGCAATACCATCCTTTGCAATTTTTTCTTTAAACCAGTTCAAGAAAGTCTTGTTATGCTTGTTCAAACACCATTTTTCATTCATTCTAGGGTAAGTTTCATTGATGATGCTTTTGTGCTCACATAAGTATGGTTCAACCTCATCAGTGTTATTCAATATATACAAATGTGCTTGAAGCACTTCCTCCCGATCCATGCTCTTAACAGTGATACCTCGTGTACCCTTACCATCATATCTTCCTTCGTGATGAGATTTCAGAAGCCCTACAGGTTCCGCTTCTGACATGTAGTCTGTACAAAACTCAATAGCTTCTTCTACAACTTACCTTTCAACAATAGATGCTTCGGGACGGTGTGGATTTTTCATATATCCTTTCAAGATCTTCATGTATAGCTCAACCGGGTACATCCACCTTAAATAAACGGGGCCGCACAATCTAATCTCCCTCACTAGATGAACAATCAAATGAACCATGATGTCAAATAATGAAGGTGGAAAATACATCTCCAATTGGCACAAGATAATGGCTGCCTCATTTTCCAAGTCATCCAACTTTTTAGTGTCAATGACCTTGCTACATATAGCATTGAAGAATAAGCATAACCTAGTAATGGCATGTCTGACTTTTTTAGGCAATATGTCACGAATGGCCACCGGTAGTAGTTGTTGCATCAAGACATGACAATCATGAAACTTTAAGCCGACTAATTTGAGATCTTTCATTGAGACAAGTCTTCTGATATTTGAAGAGTAACCCTGTGGCACTTTGACTTCCCATAGACATTCACAGAAACTTCTTTTCTCTTATTTTGATAAAGTATGACATGCTGGGGGCAAATAAGTCTTCTTATCCCCCACTTTAAGTGGAGCTAACTGCTCTCGTATACCTATCGCAACTAGATCCAGACGAGCATTCACACCATCCTTTGTCTTGCCTTGAATGTTGAGAAGCGTTCCGATTAAACCGTCACACACATTTTTCTCCACATGCATCACATCAATACAATGTCTTACATCAAGCTTGCACCAGTATGGAAGATCAAAGAAGATCGACCTCTTCTTCCATATTTTATTCTCGATAGCCTTCTTCTGGGTCTTCCCATAGATAACATTAGTGTTGTTCACCCTTTCATAAACTTGCTCTCCAGTCAAGGCCACCGGAGCAATTTCATTCTCCGGAAGTCCATTGAAAGCTTTTCTCAATCTACGATAAGGATGATTACGTCGGAGAAATCTCCGATGCCCAAGGTAAACCGTCTTCCTTCCATGTTGCAGTTGATGGTAACATGTGCCTTCTTCACATATTGGACATGCTTTATGCCCCTTAACACTATACCCACACAGGTTCCCGTATGCTGGAAAGTCATTGATGGTGCAAAATAACATGGCACGCAATCTGAATGTCTCACGGCAATACCCGTCGATCACATCAATGCCTTCATCCCACAACATTCTCAAGTCTTCAATCAAGACACTCAGATAAACATCAATATCATTTCCTGGCTGTTTAGGACCCGAAATCATCATACTTAACATAATGTATTTGCGCTTCATGCACAACCAAGGAGACAGGTTGTAAATTACCAGGAGAACAGGCCATGAACTATGAATACTACTTAAGTTTCCATATGGATTCATTCCATCAGTAGCAAGTCCAAGCACGAGGTTTAGGGCTCATTGACGAAATCCGGAAACAAATTATCAATTCTCTTTCATTGCAAAGAATCGGCCGGATGCCGAAGCTGTCCATCACACTTCCTCTCATCTGCATGCCATCTAATGTTCTTTGCGTCATTTACATTAGCAAATAATCGCTTGAACCGCGGAATCACGGGAAGATACCATAACACCTTCGCAGGAGGACCTTTGGTGACCACATCACAACTAGAATCACCATCCTTCACTTTGTAGCGTGATACCCCCCACACAGGGCACTCGTGAATCTCTTCAAACTATTTCCTGTAAAATATGCAATCATTGGGGCAAGCGTGTATTTTCTTATACTCCATACTCATCGGACACAATATATTCTTCGCCTCATAGTTTCGAGATGGCAATGTGTTGCCTTCTGGAAGCATTTCTTTCAACAACTCAAGCAATTCAGTAAAGCTTTTATCGCTCCACCCATTTCTCACATTCACATTGAACAATCTTAACACCGCTGACAACCGTGTGAAATTAGTGCACCCCGGATACAAAGCCACTTGCGCATCACTGCACAAAGTATCATACACATGTGTGCGCCGAAAAGACTCTTGCCCAACATCACGGATCATGTCCTCTAGTCCATCGTCCATTTCCACGTCATCAACTTCCTCTCTATCCGACACCCTCGGCCTGTCTAACGATTCACCATGACATATCCATGTTGTATAACTCTTGCAAATCCCCTCACAAATAAGATGATCATGTATCTCCTCAGCTTCTAGTCGTCTCTCATTCAAACAGTTAACACAAGGACAATAAAACCTTCCGTTACCACTATCAGGAGTATTTGTTTTTGCAAACTGTAGAAAATCTTCCACTCCATTCTCATACTCATCACTTGTCCGTCTAGCATTCATCCAACCGCGATCCATGACTAAACCAATACCTTCGTACTTAGTCCAACATATTCATCAACCACTTCTTATGACAGGGTATGGCCCTATCCCATTCGAGAAGAAACTTTTTCAACATTCGGTTAACAGTTAGTCCTTAACTCATGCTCATACTTGACAAAATTTGGCAGCATTCCCTGCGGTCTCCGACGTACACTACTTGAACGCGATGACATCCACCACGATAAAGTATGCACCCGGAGAACGAAAGGAAATGTATCAATCCGAACTTTCATCAAGTATATAACATTAGAATCAATGAATAACTATTTTAACTGAATTAAGAAAAAGTTTTTTCCCAAACTGTCCAACTTTGGACAATTCAAGATCCAACACAATGAGCGGTACATTAAGCACATACACGTACGCTCATTAGTATTGCATCTCAAACGGGAAACTAAGGCTTTACTAATTATGTAGCTTGCATGAAGTTGGGGCTTGAAAAGTGAAGAAAATTAGCCAAACAGAGCCCACCACGGTCTAGCCTTGATAGCCATCACGGCCGTGATCGAGTAGAGCTTAAAAGAAAGATTGGAAAAGTCAGAACTGGTCACGGCCAGCCCGTGATGCCCATCACGGCCGTGACATGTCAGCTGAACCAGACCCTCACAGACAGAACTGATCACGGCCTAGCCGTGATGGTGGTCACGGCCGTGACAGACCAACCAGTGAAGCAACCTCCAAGGCAGAACTTGTCACGGCCTAGCCGTGATGGCCATCACGTCCTGGCCGTGATGGCCATCACGGCCGTGACGTTCCAACTGAACCAGACCCTCACAGGCAGAACTGATCACGGCCTAGCCGTGATGGTGGTCACGGCTGTGAGCATCAACCAGGTGAAGCAACCTCCAAGCGACCGCTCATCAGATCGGGTCGTGATGGCCATCACGCCGTGACATGCCAATTGAACCAGACCCTCACGAGCAGAACGATCACGGCCTAGCCGTGATGGTGGTCACTACGTGATAGAACAAAACCAGTGAAGCAACCTCCAGGCGAAATGGCAGAAAGAGAGAGAGAGAGAGAGAGAGACGATATATACCCGAGGGAGGAGGAGGGACGAGCAAAAATGGCGCTCTTCACGCAAGCGAGGGTAGCTCGGCGATGGTCGTTCTCGGTGGTTCTTAGTGGTTCTCTTGAAGCGAGAAAATGAAGGCTCGCAGATGGAAGAAATCAACAACTCCGTCTGCAGAGGTCCGAGAGTTTTCTCCACGGGTTACTTTCAACAAGCACTCCACAAAACAAGCAATCAATTACAATTAATCATCCAATGAAGTGTAGATCACCCTGCAGCAAAATGAACATCTAAGAATTCTAATGAAAACCATAAAATTGACGGACACTATAAGGTCTTTTTAAAGTCACTTACCAAAACACAGAGGAAAAGGGTAAAAACAAGATAGAAGAGTTTGACAAGTCGTTGTTTCTTTTCCCAGGAGAGCAAGTTAAATATCTCAGTAACATTAATCAAATGATTTCCTTATGCATGCACGATTAACGGATAAAATAGGCAATTAGCAGGACCATGTTAAGCACATTCCAGTATATTAAGATACCAAGCTTATTGCTAAAAAACAGAAAGCAAACAATTCATCTCCTTTGATCCTCTAACTAGTAAGCAACCATCTACGAACCAAAGAAAAACTAGTGACAGACAAGAATTTCCATAATAGGGCAGCTGTAAGACATATAAACAACAGCTATTTGACTATGTTGAATGAAAACTAATCCTGAACTTTCCAACGGGTCCTGCTTGTTACAATTAAACGCAATAGTGATGTTTTGTGTGTATGAGTGTGTGCATATATATTGTTTGATTTGACCTGAAGCTCCAAAAAGATAATCAAACCATAGTACAAGGTCAAACCAAACTATTCAGTGGAAAAACTTGGTCTTCCCAATTTATTCATGATTCATCAATTAAATATAGTATGATAAATACAAATCATTTTTAACACGATAAAATGCACAAGAATGCAAAGACAAAAATACAAATTCAAACTCAGCTTCCCTCACCCAAACTACAGTACAAAATATTTTCCCCTTGGAGAGGTTTTTCAGAAATGTAGGTTGCTAGATAGAGTGACAACCTCTCTGTTAACACACAATGCAACTCCTCCACTGTGAAATTTCCATAACCCTCCTTTCACATAATGCTCGAAAATTAGTAACCCTAAAGGAAGAGAGAGAAAGAAAGAGAGAGAGAGAGAGAGACGCATACCTGAGGGAGGAGGAGGGTAGCTCGCGGATGGCCGTTCTCAGTGGTTCTCTTCACCCTCTTCCGAAGCAGAAAATGAAGGCTCGCAGTGGTCTTCTTCTTTGTCTACGATTAGGGAGGAAGAAGCAGAAGCAGAAGCGAAGGCAGAAGCGGAGACCGGCGAGCTGGGAGGTCGCGCGTTAGCAGAGGAGATGAACTTCGAGGAGGAGATGAGGGAGGGATTGCGTGAAGGAAGAAAGAGAGTCGCGCGTTAGCAGAGGGAGGGATTGCTTCGATGTGAGAAAGAGAGGAGTGTTTTGTGTTTTAGGTTTTCATAAACTAAAGACTGGGAGGGGGCGCGGAACAGAAGGAGGGAATGACAAAAATTAGGAATATTACACATCGGTTATTAGAAAAACCGATGTGGTTAACCATATTATACACATCGGTTATATAAAACCCGATGTGGTTAACCATATTATACATCGGTTACTAAAAACCGATGTGGAAAAAGTAAAATTTTAAATTCTAATTTTTTTTTATAATTTTATACATCGGTTAGATTGAAACCGATGTGGTTAAATACTATTTTATACATCGGTTCAAGCTGAACTGATGTTAAATGATAAAAATTCTGACTTTAAAATTTTTTTGTTTTAATTTTAAACATCGGTGAGAAATAACCGATGTGGAAATGTTTTACACATCGGTTAAACACTAAACCGATGTGTAATACTTTGATTTTAATTTTAAAAATGCCACCGCCTCGTTTTACACATCGGTTTAAAAGAAACCGATGTGGAAACTCCGATGTAAAAAGCATATTTTACACTAGTGTGTGAAACACAGGATAGCTACCCACTACCATCCACAAACTAGTGGACAGGTTGAAATTTCAAATAGAGAGCTGAAGAGGATCCTAGAAAAAGTGGTAGGTTCCTCGAGAAAAGAATGGGCTAGAAAATTGGATGATGTGCTTTGGGCATATAGGACAACTTTCAAAAATCCAATTGGAATGTACCCATATCAGTTAGTGTATGGCAAATCATGCCATCTTCCAGTTGGGTTGGAACATAAAGCTTATTGGGCAGTGAAGCTGCTTAATTTTAACTTGAAAGTTGCTGGTGACAAAAAGTTGTTGCAGTTAGATGAGCTGGAAGAGTTTAGGTTGCAAGCCTATGAGAGTTCTAAAATTTATAAAGAAAGAACCAAAAGATGGCATGATAAAAAAATAATTGTGAAAGAATTTGAACCAGGACAACAAGTGTTATTGTATAATTCTAGACTAAGACTTTTTCCTGGGAAGTTAAAGTCGAGCCACATTCTGGAAGAAGTTTTAAGGTAAATGGCCAAAGGTTGAAATTGTACTTTGGGGGTGATTTGAACAGGAACAGGGTTAACATTACCCTTCACTCGCCTTCTAAGGAGGGTGAGCAATCTCACTAAGTCCTATAACAAGAATTTTTCTTGGGAGACTTCCCAAGTGGTAGTTTAGTTTTTCTTTTCCTTGTTAATTTTTTATTTTAGTCTTTTAAAAAATAGAAAATTTTGAAAAAATTGATTCAGATATATTTAGTTTTTTTTTTCTTTTATGACTTGTCTATCTTGTGCTAATGTTTTCTCTGTTTTGAGATATATATTTAGTTGTGCTTCATGGTATCTCATGACAAAAAGGAAGGATAGGAGGCACTAATGATGGTGACCTCAAGTTTAGACCAAATTTTGGAAGCGCAAGATACGGGAGTTTACTTTTCTTTTCTTTTACTTTATTTTGTTTTTGTTTTTATTTTTTTTATTTTTTTATTCTGTTTGTGTGCTTTTTTATTTTTGCGTTTTTTTTAGTGTTTGCAAGTTAATGTCAGTACTCCTCTTTGAAAAAATAAAATAAAATAAATAAATAAATAATAAGGATGCTTGTGTGGAACTCCATTCTTGGCAATTTCTTTGTTTTGTGCGCCCACCATGTTAGTTTTCCTTTGATATGAAGATGATACTTGTGGTTTAGTTTTTCATTTGAGTTTGTTCTTGACTGGATTTCATAACTTTGGTGCATTGTGTTAAACCTTGTTGATTAAAGTTCATGGCTATAAAATTTTGGTGAGAATTAAGTGGATTGTTTAACTTTAACCTTGTGAGTCATTTGAACCTATAATTGTAAGTTCTTTCTTGTGAGTGCACCATTGAAATTCATGCTCTTGAGTTTGCTTGGTTCTTGTTTGAAGTTTGTGATTCACATGCATGTTATAAAAATGATTTGGGCCGTTTTTCATGTAGCCGCTTTGACCCAATAGCCAACCTTGATTTTTTCCCTTTGCTTAGCCCATTTGAGCTTTATATGTAAATCTTTATTTGTTTTTACCCATGAGCCTTAACTTGAAAAACAATATTTCTACCCAAACCTTAGTGATAGGAGAGCATTGAATTATTGTGAGTGGGTTTGACATAAGTGTGGGGAGCATATTTTGTGCTTATATGTTGGTGAAAGGAAGGAATGATTAAAAAAAAGAGAAAAGGGAAAAAAGAAGACAAAAAATGCAATATATATATATATATATATATATATATATATATATATATATATATATATATATATATATATATATATATATATATATATATATATATATATATATATATATATATATATATGAAAAATGGTATGAAATACTTGAGAAAAACAAAGTGGTGCTTTGAAAGAAAAGAATGTGAAGGAAGTCAAAAAGAAAGAGGTGGGAAAAAGGTTGTATGCAAAGCATGATTCTTTAAAAGAAATTGTTGCTATCTTATTTCCTTTGGTGCAAGCTTGTTTATCCTTTCTTATCCTTCCCATTTACCTTGGTCACATTACATCCTAAATAAAGTCCCTTTGATTTATGCATGTTGTGAATTGTGGATGAATGATTGAGATGAAAATCAAACTTGAAGTTGCATGGTTTTGATGTTTGAATTTGAGTGCTAAACTTGCAATTATTACCCACATAAATTTGAGTGATTGAGTGAAATTATACTTCTTGTGAGTATTTGGGTGTCCAATAGTTCTTCCTTAATTGAATTAACCATGTTCTTTAATTTTTCAAGTGTGGAAATATTGGAGCACCATTGTTATGATTTCTTCTTTGGAATATTCTTGGAAGTGAACTTGTTATAAGGTGATTCTTTTATTTTAGGATTTCTTACATAGTTGGGTGGTGCATTGCTTTGTTATTGTTAAGTTGGGGTGTCCCTCGAGTCGATGTTTGCTTGGTCTGTTGTCCTTAGTGTTTTGTGTGTTAGTTTGGGTTACTTTTGCTTGGGGACAAGCAAAGTCTTAGGTTTGGGGTGTGATAATCTTCTAGATTATGTGATTTCTGTGTGCTTATTAAATTGATATTTGCTCTCAATTGTGTTGATTGATTGAGTTTTATCCCTAAGTTTAGCTAATTGTGTCTTTAACATTGTTTTACATATTTTAGTTAAATTTTATGTTTTTAGAGTTAAACTAATAATATTTTTTTCTTGTTTAAATTTGTAGGAAATAATAGCAATTGAGTTGCTACACCGAATAGAAAAAGATGAAAAAGGATGGGCAATTTGAATTCCAACTTAAATTGGAATTGGACTCCACTAATAGAAAGAGCCCACATAAAAATATTGTTGCTTTGCTGCTTGCCCATTAATGCTAGGGGACCCGCGTGAAAGATAGAATTGAAACAATGGCTATATGAATTGATATTCAAGATCAAATTGGATTTAGATTTGAAGTGGTCCTCGTGAAGCTTAGTCTTCAAATTGAGAAAGCATCAGGCTATGGATACATATATCACAAATTAAAAAATTGAAGTAGGCCACCGAAGATTCAATTGAAAATTAGATAAAGAGTGAAAACATAAAGACAAGATAGGTGTGCGAGATTTAAGGATGCAAATTTGGTTAATCATGGAATTATCCAAACAAATTGTGATGGTTTGGCTATAAAAAGAGGAGTGCAGTGCCGCAAAAAAAAAGGGAAGAAAAAGGTGAAAAAAACAGAACCAGGGGGCATAGACACAGTAGTCGCAAAGCGTAAAGAAGTGTTCCACAGCGCCTAGAAAAAAAATAGAGAGAACTATTCCATTTTGAGGGGGAGAAAAGGGAGCAATCAAGAGAGTTGAAGCTGATGAGTAGAGACTCATGATGGCTACCTTGCCTTCATCTTCTTCCGGAGTTTGTTCTTTTTCTATTATGTTTAGCTAATTTTCTTTTGCTAGAGGTAAATGGAACTATCTAGATAACTTGTTTTGATTCTGGATAATTACTTGTTGTGGTTTGTTTAATTTCAAGAGTTTATTCACTGTTTTCATGTTTATCTACGGTATGAATCTTGCAATTGGGAAATTCAGATTCATAGTTGCTGTTAGTGAATGAACGATTTGCGCGTGGTACTTAGGAATAAGAACACAATCAGATTAATTTTTTTGAGTGGAAATCTTTCTTAATGCTTCTGCTATTTATCTAATACTCAAGGAATTGAATTAGTATCTTAGACAGAAAGGTTTATTCACCTAAGGAATTAGGGGATAAATTATAGAACTCAGTTTCTTGAAATTGGATAAACTGTTAAAGTTAATTTCTAGGATTGAATAGGTAGGACAGGCAGGGAAATCGATCCTCTAACAATTTTTTCTTGATTATTAAAAACCAATTTTCTGTTTCTTAATATTTCTCATTTGAAAAAATACCAAAAATATTTTCTTTTCTTTGTTAAGTTGTTGTTCTTACTTATTGGCGAAAGCCACTATCAAACCATTCAGTTGCTCAAACGAAGTTGAGTTGGTACATTAGTAGTTAATGGTTCAATCCCTGAGGACGATTGACCGCGCTGTCGCCACGCGCCAAAAAGAACGAGCGATTATAAAATAATGCAGTATAGTGCGACAACTCGGATCGTCTCTCAAGGACTCTTTAGTTGTTGTTATTATTAACAGAAAATTAGTAAAAGTTAGAAATGGGGGTTTTGGATTGAAAACTAAATTAAGAAAACAAAACACTAAAAACAAAGCAGTTAAAGAGAATAACAAATAGACAAAAGCGATTAACCTACTGTTCTTGGTTTCCCACTATCATTGATTCATGCAAATCCTAAGCAGATACTAATCCCCTCCCGGTTGTAGCAACAATTAACAAACGAAAACCGCTACTACAGATGTATGTTCCTATTCCCGAAATAACAAACGGGGTTAAGCTCTCATGAACAAACGAACATGAATGAACACACGCGAAATAACAAACGCGATTATATATAGGAACATAGCATCACCGAAATAAAACAATACAACACTATATATTCCTGAAATAACAAACAGAAACATACAGCATTGCATTGAAAAGAGAGAAGCAAATGATCATGAAATACAGAACCTCAAATGTTAACGAAACCAATTACAGTAGATTAATCTAGGAGACTAATTCTCCATTACAAAAGAAAGTCAACAAACTAAAAGGAAAAACAATAGCTAACAAGTTCGAAACTAGCCAAAACGGCTAATTCGACCCCTCCCTTCATTTACGCCTAAGACCGCTTATATACACGTTTAAGAGTCGAGTACTCGCGAGGCGAAGCTCTTGCTCGCGAGGCGAATTACATGAAAGGTCTGCAACTTTTGGTCTTCTCGCGCGAGCACATCCTTCGCGAGGCGAACTCTTGACTTCCAACTGTTACGCCCGTGGCATTCAACACGCCCAAACCGTGAGGCTTCGATCTTCCAAGACTCGCGAGGCGAAGGATTACTCGCGGGCGAACGCTTCAACTTCAGAATTGCCACGGCTGTGATCTTCAACACGGGCAAGCCGTGATCGTCTCGACTTTTTCATGGTTGCAATACTCGCGGGGGCGAGATTATTCGCGGGGGCGAGTGGCTCCAGATTTATTACTTTTTATTAACCTGAAAATAGAAAATACAAGCAAATAATTATTCAACTCTAAAACAACTAAATTAACATAAAAACAATTTACAGACTCAAAATACTACTTAGGAACAATAAAGTCTAATTTGGGTAAAAAATGGTATAAAATAAGCACAAAGCCAAGGTCTTTACTAGTTATAAAACCAGTCAAACAGAGGCTCATCAAAATACCCCAAACTTAAACTTTGCTTGTCCCCAAGCAAACTACACTCAAAAACTTAAAAAGACTCAAGACCTGGCAAGCTTAAGAATTCAATCAACTTTCACACAGATTTCAAGCAATTTTCCAAAAGAATTTTTTTTCTTTCAATGTTCCCCCCTTTCAAGCAAAGTAATCCCCACATTCATTTATTCTAAACAGTTGAGAAATTAATCATTCAGACAATCAGAAATCTAAGCAGGGGATCTAAGTTACACACAAAAGAGAGATCACCAAAATCAACCACCTGCCTTCCTCACACGGGAAATTTGTGTTCACTCAATCGCTCAGTTTTTTTTTTTTTTTTGTCAGGTTATCAATAATTCACTCAATTTCACTTTTAAGAGCACTTCCCATAAATTTGATTTTCATCTCCTAATGGTTCCCACAGAAAACATGCAAGCAACATCAAAAGGTCTTTTATGGGTTGTAATGGGGCCTGGCTAAGGGTAGGATATACAAAGGAACTAGGCTGAAGACCCTAGGAACTAAGAGAGCATGAAACATTATTTACACTTTGAAATTCACTCAAGTTCCTTTCTTTATTTTTCATTTTTGCTTTGGGTGACTACAACCTTTTTATTTCTTTTTGGCATTTTTGCAATTTTAAATTTTTTTTTTTTTTTTTTTTTTTTTTATTATTTTTTTTTTCACAAACTTTTTTTTTTTTTTTTTTTTACATAAATTTTTTTCTCAATCCCATACAACACATTGCACCTGGTAGCCACCCCAAACTTAATTTCTTGCAACCAAATTTCTTACTAAGATTCCATGCTCTCCTAATCCTAAGATCGGGTTAACATGGTTTTTTTTTTTCAGATTTTAGCTTGTAACATAAGGTTAACAAGAACAATAGGCTCATCAGGCTCAAAGGGCTAACTAGGGAACATGCATTAGGAATTGGTTATTTTTAGGCCAAGTAGCTATTTACAAGGAAAAACTGCCTAAATCATTTGCTACACACATATAATCATGCAAACCAAAAAGATATTCAATCAAATTCAGGGAAAGTTCAAATTAAAAGAGTTTTTCACACAGTTTAAAACATGTTGGAGGCTCAAAACCTAACTTGGACATTTTTTTGCAAATTGCTTGACAGAGATTCTATCCCTAGTGTGTGCTTCCTATCACCCCAAACTTATCATAAATCATGCCATCATAACAAAATCCCAAAGTTCAGTTTTCAATCACATGGGGATCATTTTTCAAAAATTTTCAAGTCCTAGGGGGAAAACAGTCAACACTATCATGCAATCAATCTATGCAAAAATTAATAAAATCCAATAAACTTGCCATAACCAAGACACAAACACAACTCCTGAGCTTCTCAAATTATTCAGGAGCATTATTGACAATAAAAGCAGTAAATAAAGCAAAGAAAAAAAAATAAATAAATTAAAAGAGCAAGGTAAAGAAAAACTCATTGAAGGTGGTGGTTCCACCAGGATCCCACTGCCTGTAGCATAAGTCCCACGTGGTAGCCAAAGGACTGAAATTCATTCCATGCCTCCCTAACTTGCGGCTTTGATGCGGAGGTGAGCATTTGACAATTATGACAACTCCACCCAGTGCGGCGGACTTCTCACTTCCTCTGGGGTCACAGATGACCTCCTTTTCAACAAAATCTCCCCAATAGAAGTGGGGCCCAACCTCTTGGACCGGCCATGGTGCAAAATCCAGAGGTGCAAAGTCAGAACCGGTTCCTCGGGGGAAATGGCAAACAGTTAGAAAGCAGTTCTTGGTCTTTGCTTCAACTTCGCAATGTCTTCATCCACTGCATTAACAAATTTTTCACCTGCTATACACGCAGAAATTTCAGCACACACCAAACAAAGGTTAGAGTTAGTACACATATTACAAGAAAATGAATCAGAAAAATCTACAATGTCTGGAAATTCTGCAATTAGTTCATCATCCACCCCATTACTCTCAACACGTTCAATTGTTTTACTTGAATCATCTACTCCCAAAGGTTCTTCTTTATCTTCAGGCACGGGGGAGCAGATGTTCTCTTGATCCTCCTGATCCATATGGATGCTTTGCTTAACATACCTTTCAAAATAGCAATCTACACACAAAGCATTGCCATCACAATAACAATCATCAGGGGATTCAACACACAATTCGATAGAATGTATCGATGATCAGACTCATCCTCAGAGGTATTTTCAAGAATAAATTGTGCCTCTGTAGGTTCTTCATTATCCTCAAGCTTTTTGCCTTGATTGTCAGGATGGAATGTATAAGCTCGAGGCCAATAAGTAGTATTTGTCAGAATGGGGCATGCCTCATACAGGTGCTCAGGAGAGCCGCACATGCCACAAAAGCGTATGCTTTGAAACAATTGCTTCAAATAAGTGAGCTTATCAAGTAAGATCCATAACCGAGACAAATTCAGCAATTTTTTTTTTTTTTTTTTTTTTTAAATTATTTCCTGCTAATAACAACAAACCGAGTCCCGACAACGGCGCCAATTTTTTGACGGCGTTGCCGCCACGCGCCAAAAAGAACGAGCGATTATAAAATAATGCGATATAGTGCGACAACTCGGATCGTCTCTCAAGGACTCTTTAGTTGTTGTTATTATTATGAAAAAATTAGTAAAAGTTAGAAATGGGGGTTTTGGATTGAAAACTAAATTAAGAAAACAAAACACTAAAAACAAAGCGAGTTAAAGAGAATAACAAATAGACAAAAGCGATTAACCTCTTGTTCTTGGTTTCCCACTATCATTGATTCATGCAAATCCTAAGCAGATACTAATCCCCTCCCGGTTGTAGCAACAATTAACAAACGAAAACCGCTACTACAGATGTATGTTCCTATTCCCGAAATAACAAAGCGGGTTAAGCTCTCATGAACAAACGAACATGAATGAACACACGCGAAATAACAAACGCGATTATATATAGGAACATAGCATCACCGAAATAAAACAATACAACACTATATATTCCTGAAATAACAAACAGAAACATACAGACATTGCATTGAAAAGAGAGAAGCAAATGATCATGAAATACTGAGAACCTCAAATGTTAATGAAACCAATTACAGTAGATTAATCTAGGAGACTAATTCTCCATTACAAAAGAAAGACAACAAACTAAAAAGGAAAAACAATAGCTAACAAGTTCAGAAACTAGCCAAAACGGCTAATTCTGACTCCTCCCTTCATTTCTGCCTAAGACTGCTTATATACACGTTTCTGGAGTCAGAGTACTCGCGAGGCGAAGCACTGCTCGCGAGGCGAATTACATGAAAGGTCTGCAACTTTTGGTCTTCTCGCGCGGCGAGCACATCCTTCGCGAGGCGAACTCTTTGACTTCAAGTTACGCCCGTGGCATTCAACACGCCCAAACCGTGAGGCTTCTGATCTTCCAAGACTACCGATGCGAAGGATTACTCGCGGGGCGAACGATTCAACTTCAGAATTGCCACTGCTGTGATCTTCAACACCGGCAACCCCTCATCGTCTCTGACTTTTTCATGGTTGCAATACTCGCGGGGCGAGAGATTATTCGCGGGGCGAGTGGCTCCATTTATTACTTTTTATTAACCTGAAAATAGAAAATACAAGCAAATAATTATTCAACTCTAAAACAACTAAATTAACATAAAAACAATTTACAGACTCAAAATACTACTTAGGAACAATAAAGTCTAATTTGGGTAAAAAATGGTATAAAATAAGCACAAAGCCAAGGTCTTTACTAGTTATAAAACCAGTCAAACAGAGGCTCATCAAAATACCCCAAACTTAAACTTTGCTTGTCCCCAAGCAAACTACACTCAAAAACTTAAAAAGACTCAAGACCTGGCAAGCTTAAGAATTCAATCAACTTTCACACAGATTTCAAGCAATTTTCCAAAAGAATTTTTTTTCTTTCAATGTTCCCCCCTTTCAAGCAAAGTAATCCCCACATTCATTTATTCTAAACAGTTGAGAAATTAATCATTCAGACAATCAGAAATCTAAGCAGGGGATCTAAGTTACACACAAAAGAGAGATCACCAAAATCAAACAACTGCCTTCCTCACAAGGGAAATTTGTGTTCACTCAATCGCTCAGTTTTTTTTTTTTTTTTGTCAGGTTATCAATAATTCACTCAATTTCACTTTTAAGAGCACTTCCCATAAATTTGATTTTCATCTCCTAATGGTTCCCACAGAAAACATGCAAGCAACATCAAAAGGTCTTTTATGGGTTGTAATGGGGCCTGGCTAAGGGTAGGATATACAAAGGAACTAGGCTGAAGACCCTAGGAACTAAGAGAGCATGAAACATTATTTACACTTTGAAATTCACTCAAGTTCCTTTCTTTATTTTTCATTTTTGCTTTGGGTGACTACAACCTTTTTATTTCTTTTTGGCATTTTTGCACTTTTAAATTTTTTTTTTTTTTTTTTTTTTTTTTTCTCTTATTATTTTTTTTTTCACAAACTTTTTTTTTTTTTTTTTCTTTTTACATAAATTTTTTTTCTCAATCCCATACAACACATTGCACCTGGTAGCCACCCCAAACTTAATTTCTTGCAACCAAATTTCTTACTAAGATTCCATGCTCTCCTAATCCTAAGATCGGGTTAACATGGTTTTTTTTTTTCAGATTTTAGCTTGTAACATAAGGTTAACAAGAACAATAGGCTCATCAGGCTCAAAGGGCTAACTAGGGAACATGCATTAGGAATTGGTTATTTTTAGGCCAAGTAGCTATTTACAAGGAAAAACTGCCTAAATCATTTGCTACACACATATAATCATGCAAACCAAAAAGATATTCAATCAAATTCAGGAAAGTGCAACTTAAAAGAGATTTTCACACAGTTTAAAACATGTTGGAGGCTCAAAACCTAACTTGGACATTTTTTTGCAAATTGCTTGACAGAGATTCTATCCCTAGTGTGTGCTTCCTATCACCCCAAACTTATCATAAATCATGCCATCATAACAAAATCCCAAAGTTCAGTTTTCAATCACATGGGGATCATTTTTCAAAAATTTTCAAGTCCTAGGGGGAAAACAGTCAACACTATCATGCAATCAATCTATGCAAAAATTAATAAAATCCAATAAACTTGCCATAACCAAGACACAAACACAACTCCTGAGCTTCTCAAATTATTCAGGAGCATTATTGACAATAAAACAGAAATAAAGCAAAGAAAAAAAAATAAATAAATTAAAAGAGCAAGGTAAAGAAAAACTCATTGAAGGTGGTGGTTCCACCAGATCCCACTTGCTCGTAGCATAAGTCCCACGTGGTAGCCAAAGGACTGAAATTCATTCCATGCCTCCCTAACTTGCAGCTTTGATGCGGAGGTGAGCATTTGACAATTATGACAACTCCACCCAGTGCGGCGGACTTCTCACTTCCTCTGGGGTCACAGATGACCTCCTTTTCAACAAAATCTCCCCAATAGAAGTGGGGCCCAACCTCTTGGACCGGCCATGGTGCAAAATCCAGAGGTGCAAAGTCCAGAACTGGTTCCTCGAGGGGAAATGGCAAACAGATTAGAAAGCGATTCTGGTGCTGCTTCAACTTCTCGCAATGTCTTCATCCACTGCATTAACAAATTTTTCACCTGCTATACACGCAGAAATTTCAGCACACACCAAACAAAGGTTAGAGTTAGTACACATATTACAAGAAAATGAATCAGAAAAATCTACAATGTCTGGAAATTCTGCAATTAGTTCATCATCCACCCCATTACTCTCAACACGTTCAATTGTTTTACTTGAATCATCTACTCCCAAAGGTTCTTCTTTATCTTCGGCACGGGGAGCAGATGTTCTCTTGATCCTCCCTGATCCATATGGATGCTTTGCTTAACATACCTTTCAAAATAGCAATCTACACACAAAGCATTGCCATCACAATAACAATCATCGGGGATTCAACACACAATTCGAAGAATGTATCGATGATCGGACTCATCCTCAGAGGTATTTTCAAGAATAAATTGTGCCTCTGTAGGTTCTTCATTATCCTCAAGCTTTTTGCCTTGATTGTCAGGATGGAATGTATAAGCTCGAGGCCAATAAGTAGTATTTGTCAGAATGGGGCATGCCTCATACAGGTGCTCAGGAGAGCCGCACATGCCACAAAATCAGTCTGCTGAAACAATTGCTTCAAATAAGTGAGCTTATCAGTAAGATCCATAACCAGACAAATTCAGCAATTTTTTTTTTTTTTTTTTTTTTTAAATTATTTCCTGCTAATAACAACAAACCAGAGTCCCCGGCAACGGCGCCAATTTTTGACCGCGCTGTCGCCACGCGCCAAAAAGAACGAGCGATTATAAAATAATGCAGTATAGTGCGACAACTCGGATCGTCTCTCAAGGACTCTTTAGGTGTTGTTATTATTAATAACGGAAAATTAGTAAAAGTTAGAAATGGGGGTTTTGGATTGAAAACTAAATTAAGAAAACAAAACACTAAAAACAAAGCGATTAAAGAGAATAACAAATAGACAAAAGCGATTAACCCTCTGTTCTTGGTTTCCCACTATCATTGATTCATGCAAATCCTAAGCGAGATACTAATCCCTCCCGGTTGTAGCAACAATTAACAAACGAAAACCGCTACTACGGATGTATGTTCCTATTCCCGAAATAACAAACGGGGTTAAGCTCTCATGAACAAACGAACATGAATGAACACACGCGAAATAACAAACGCGATTATATATAGGAACATAGCATCACGAAATAAAACAATACAACACTATATATTCCCTGAAATAACAAACGAAACATACAACATTGCATTGAAAAGAGAGAAGCAAATGATCATGAAATACGGAACCTCAAATGTTAACGAAACCAATTACGATGAGATTAATCTAGGAGACTAATTCTCCATTACAAAAGAAAGACAACAAACTAAAAGGAAAAACAATAGCTAACAAGTTCGTAAACTAGCCAAAACTGGCTAATTCTCGACCCCTCCCTTCATTTCTGCCTAAGACCGCTTATATACACGTTTCGAGTCGAGTACTCGCGAGGCGAAGCACTTTGCTCGCGAGGCGAATTACATGAAAGGTCTGCAACTTTTTGGTCTTCTCGCGGCGAGCACATCCTTCGCGAGGCGAACTCTTCAGCTTCCAACCATTACGCCCGTGGCATTCAACACGCCCAAACCGGTGAGGCTTCGATCTTCCAAGACTCGCGAGGCGAAGGATTACTCGCGGGGCGAACGCTTCAACTTCAGAATTGCCACGGCTGTGATCTTCAACACGGGCAAGCCGTGATCGTCTCTGACTTTTTCATGGTTGCAATACTCGCGGGGCGAGAGATTATTCGCGGGGCGAGTGGCTCCAGATTTATTACTTTTTATTAACCTGAAAATAGAAAATACAAGCAAATAATTATTCAACTCTAAAACAACTAAATTAACATAAAAACAATTTACAGACTCAAAATACTACTTAGGAACAATAAAGTCTAATTTGGGTAAAAAATGGTATAAAATAAGCACAAAGCCAAGGTCTTTACTAGTTATAAAACCAGTCAAACAGAGGCTCATCAACGATATTTTTTTATTACTACAAAGCGATTTGGTGTACTTGCCAATTTTGCTCCCAATTTTGCTCAACAAGTGCCACGACACACACAAACTTAAAAGGAAAACTAAATCCCTCAAGGGAGACCTAATTCCATCAAAGTGGTTGAACAAGAAGCTGGGTCCGAAGCAGAACTCAAGCTCTCTGGCGAAAGAGGGGAGAAGAGGTGAAGAGTTGAGGAGGAAAGCGATTGCAGAGAGAAAGAGGCCAATCATCAGGAACTCACAGTTGTCTGAAACTCAACAGGTTAGAGAGTCTCTCTCTGATGCTCAAATTATTAATATGAATCGTTCAATTATAAGAGTTTGTGCATATCAAGAAGCTAATGAAAATTGGGAAATGGGGAAAAGGATTGGTTTGGTTTCCTTGGGGTACGATGATGAAATAATTAACCAATTGGTGTTAATGGAGGTTAGGGATAAAACTCAGAGCAACATTTTGGAGGGAGTTAATATGGTTTCCTAATGCGGATCGTCTCCTATAATATTAGTGGATTGGGGGGAGGTTAAAAAAAAAAAAAGCAATCAGGGATCTAATCAAGGCTGAGGGCTTGGATTTTATTTGTTTACAAGAAACTAAAATGGAGGTGATTGATGCAAGACTGTGCCAATCCCTCTGGGGGGAGGCTATATTCGACTGGGTCTACAAAGGAGCAGTAGGAAATTCAGGTGGGCTTCTCTGTATTTAGAATACTAAGAGCTTTGAAAAACAAGACCTTTTCACTGGAAATAGCTATCTGTGTGTTAAAGGTCTGTTGGGAAATTCTCAAGGCCCCTGCTTCATCACAAATATTTATTCACCATGCAATCTTCCTGGAAAAAGAATTATGTGGGAGGGGATTAAAGCTCTAAGGTCAAACAACCTGGCGACACGCTGTCGCGCACGCGTCAAAAAGCGAGTGGTTGGAAAAATATGTAGTCAGGGTGCGACAACTCGAGTATCGTCTCACAAAGACTCTTGCATTGTTATTCACAGAAAAGTCGGTTTGGGGGGGGGGGGGGGGGGGGGTTGGTTTTTAAATTAAATTAAGAAAACAGTTAAGAAAAACAATGCAAATAGGTGATTGTCAATAATTGAAACGACTAATCTACTGCTCTCGGTTTCCCACTATCATTGATTCATATACATTCCAAGCCTTAAGCGGATTCTAATCCCTTTTCGATTGTAGCGACAATTAACAAGCGAAACCGACACTACACGATATATGTTCCTAATTCCCGAATTAAGCAAACGGGGTGAAGCACTCGCGAATTAAGCAAACACGATTGAACACACGCGAATTAAGTAAACGCGATTATGTATAGGAACACACCATCATCGAAATAAATCAATACCTATTCTATATAATCCTGAATTAAGCAAACAGAACATATAGCATAACTATTGAAAGAGAAAAGCAATAAGATTGGGAATTACATAAGCTCAAGTGGCAGTGGAAACCAATCACAGTAGATCAATCCAAGGGAGTTAGTTCTCCATTACAAATATTACAAAAACCCAATTCGCAGCCGTCTAATCTAAAGGGAAAAGAAGATCATCAAAAAAACTCCATGCAATCTGCCCTAAAACAGCAATTTATATCCTTCAGCATCTGCGCCCACTCGCGAGGCGAGTAGCCTCTGGCGACACGAACATTAAAGATGGCGCCAGTTTGAATTTGGATTCTCACGAGGCAAATAGTGATTCGCGAGGCGAGACAGAAAAGGATCTTCTCATTACGCCCGTGATGAGTATCAGGGCCTGGGTGTGATGGCTTCTGGTCCTCAGGCTCGCGAGGCGAGTCACGGTTCGCGAGGCGAGACGGAATGGATGTCATTCTGCTGTTCAGGCTGGTCTTCAGTCTCGCGAGGCGAAAACTTCCAGACTTGCTTTTTCCACTGCTTTCTCCATTTTCTTGACTTTAAGTGCTTCCCTTTTTAACCTGAAAACATGAGATAACAGTGAATGCTTTATTTAACCCAAAAACTAACTAAAATTCCCTAAACTACTTAAGAAACTCAAAATGTTGCTTGAGGACGATCAAATCCAAATCTGGGCTAAGACGAGATTGAAACTCGAATAATTAGCACAAAAACCATGATCTTACTAGTTATAAAACTAGTTAGCCAGAGGCTTATCAAAATACCCCAAACTTAAACTTTGCTTGTCCCCAAGTAAACTAAAATTCAAAAAGGACTCAGACTTGGCAAGCTTAAAGGATTCAACCAAATTCGCACAAATCTCATGCAGTTACAACAAAACAACTTTTCTTCAATGTTCCCCCCCTTGAAACAATGTAACCCCCACATTCATTTACTTTAAACAATTGAGAATTCCATCAGTCATGCAATAATTAATCTAAGTTGAGGATCCAAGTTACGCACAAAAGGGAGATCACCAATTTCAAACAATCGCCTACCTCACAAGGGCATTTAGTGTTTCACTCATTCGCTCAATTTGTCTAGGCTATCAACATTTCACTGAGTTTCACTTTTAAGAGCACTTCCCATGAATTTGATTTTCATCTCAAATAAGGTTCCCATGAAAACATGCATGCAACATCAAAAGGTCTTTTAAAGGTTGTAATGGGGCCTGGCTAAGGGTAGGATATTCAAAGGTACTAGGCTTAAGCCCCTAGGAACTAAGAGAGCATGAGCATCTTTACATATTGAATTCCCACTCAAGTTCCTTTTTCCATTTTTTTTCTTTTTGCCTTGGGTGACTATAGCTTTTTTCCTTGGACACCATTTTTTTTCTTTGCCTTTGGCTCCAACCTTCATTTTTATTTTTCTCAATCCCAAACAACACATCATATCCTTGTAGCCACCCCAAACTTAGTTTCTTACAACCCTTCTCTTGCTAAGCTTCCATGCTCTCCTAATCCTAAGATCGGGTTTACATGGTCCTTCCAGATTTTTGGCTTATTACATGAGGTTATCAAGAAACAATAGGCTTATTAGGCTCAAAGGGGCTAACTAGGGAACATACATCAGGGATGGTTCTTTTAGGCCAAGTAGTTAATTCAAAGAAAAATTGCCTAAATCATTTGATGCAAACACGTAGACATGCAAACCATGAAGAGACTCAAGCAAATTCGGGAAAGTGCAACTCAAAAGTGATTCACACAATTAAAAACATGTTGGAGGCTCAAATCATCACCTAGACAATTTTGAAAATTGTTTGACCGAGATTCTATCCCTAGTGTATGCATCCTTTCACCCCTAACTTATCATAAATCATGCAATCACAATGAAATATCTCAAAGTTTAATTTTCAACTTTTCAAATGGGGACCAATTTTCAATTTTCAAAACCTAGGGGGAAATCATCAATGGTCAACAAATATCATGCAATCAATCTATGCAAAATTTGATCAAAAACCAACAAGCTCACCGACACAAGACTCACACACAAACTCTTGATCTTCTCAAATTATTCAAGAGCTAAAAGAAAACAAAACAAAAACAAATCAAGGAAAAGACAATTAAAAAGAAGAGAGTTTAGAGAAACTCATGGAGGCGGTTCCACCGGGATCCCACTGTCTGTGATACAGCGGCCAAGGAATGCTCAAATTGTAATATGATCCTACCGGATCCCATGGCTTGTAGCATAAGGCCCAAGTGATAGACAAGGGACGGAAGCTTATTCCATGGTCCCCTAACCTGCAGCCTTGATATGGAGGTGAGCACTTGATAATTATGATGACCTCGCCAAGTGCGGCGGGCTTCTTACTCCCTCTTGGGTCAAAGATGACCTCCTTGTCAACCTTGTCAACAAAGTCCTCCCAATAAAAATGGGGTTCAACCTCTTGGACTGGCCATAGTGCCTTCATATCCAAGGGTGCAAATCCAGAGGCTTGAACTCCATCGCTGGTGGTTCCACAGTGGGAGGTGGCAAATTGGTAGAGAGGGTCTCTGGTGCTGCTTCATCTTCTGCACAATTTTCATCCACTGCATTACCAGATTCATCACCTTCTATATATGTAGTAACCTCAGCACGCACCACACAGGTATTTCTCCCATCACAATTGGCACATGCATAGGAGCCAATGGAATCATCTAATTCCAGAATTTCTTTATCATCCTCTAGCATGGCGGAATGGATGTCCTCCATATGCCTCTTCCTCTCAATTTCCTTAGTCAAGGGTTCTGATCTTTGAGCTTGCTGCATGGCATTCATCAAAGTGGCAAGCTGTCCAATCTGTGTCTGCAAAGTATGAATGTTAGCATACGTTTGCTGCCCAATCTGTCCAATCTGTGTGTGCAAAGCATGAATACTGGCATTTACTTGCTGCTGAAACTGGAGATTATTGTCAGCCATTTACTTGATCAGGTCCTCTAGTGAAGGTCCAGAAGGTGCAGAGGTGGTTACTTGGGGAGAGTTCTGTGGTGGTGTCAGCGGCAACATCAGTTGTTGTTGCGTGGGTGAGTTTCCATACCAAGGGTTTGGATGGTTTTTGGTGTGGTACTCATCAGTGGAAGGGTCAGGAATGTTGTGCCTGTTCTGGTTGTTGCCTTGATTGTAAAGATTGGCTGTATATGCTTGAGGTGCTTCATTGACTTGTCTAATACCAAATATCTCTCGCCTGATTGATGCAGCTCTGAAGGCAGGAAAGTATCTCTCTAGGAAGACTTTCTTCAAATCAATCCAGGTTGAGACGGAATTCGGCTCAAGACAATACAACCAATCCTTCGCAGCACCTTCAAGTGAGAATGGGAAGGCTCTCATCTTGATATGGTCTTCTGTTAATCCTTAAGGTCCCAAAAGTATAGAACAAACAACCTGGAATTCTTTCAGATGCTTCAGCGGATTCTCACCTGCAAGACCACTAAACTTTGGCAACAAGTGTATTAAACCAGAAAAGTCAGGATAATATATGCATGGTGGTTCATAATTAACATTAGGCATATAACCTTGCATATAATTATCCATGGGTAGATTCACAATCAGACCAATTCAGCAAAATTTTTTTATATTTTATTTTATGTTAATAACAACAAGAGTCCTCGGCAACGGCGCCAATTTTGACACGCTGTCGCGCACGCGTCAAAAAGCGAGTGGTTGGAAAAATATGTAGTCAAGGTGCAACAACTCGAGTATCGTCTCACAAGGACTCTTGGATTGTTATTTGCAGAAAAGTCAGTTTTGGGGGGGGGGGGGGGGGTGGATTTTAAATTAAATTAAGAAAACAGTTAAGAAAAACAATGCAAATAGGTGATTGTCAATAATTAAAACGACTAATCTACTGCTCTCGGTTTCCCACTATCATTGATTCATTTACATTCCAAGCCCTAAGCGGATTCTAATCCCTTTTCGATTGTAGCGACAATTAACAAGCGAAACCGACACTACACGATATATGTTCCTAATTCCCGAATTAAGCAAACATGGTGAAGCGCTCGTTAATTAAGAAAACACGATTGAACACACGCGAATTAAGCAAACACGATTATGTATAGGAACACACCATCATCGAAATAAATCAATACCTATTCTATATAATCCTGAATTAAGCAAACAGAACATATATCATAACTATTGAAAGAGAAAAGCAATAAGATTGGGAATTACATAACCTCAAGTGGCAGTGGAAACCAATCACAGTAGATCAATCCAAGGGAGTTAGTTCTCCATTACAAATATTAAAAAAACCCAATTCGCAGCCATCTAATCTAAAGGGAAAAGAAGATCATCAAAAAAACTCCCTGCAATCTGCCCTAAAATAGCAATTTATATCCTTCAGCATCTGCGCCCGCTCGCGAGGTGAGTAGCCTCTCGCGACACGAACATTAAAGATGGCGCCAGTTTGAATTTGGATTCTCGCGAGGTGAATAGTGATTCGCGAGGCGAGACAGAAAAGGATCTTCTCATTACGCCCGTGATGAGTATCAGGGCCTGGGTATGATGGCTTCTGGTCCTCAGGCTCGCGAGGCGAGCCACGGTTCGCGAGGCAAGACAGAAAGGATGTCATTCTGCTGTTCAGGCTGGTCTTCAGTCTCGCGAGGCGAGTAGCTTCTCGCGAGGCGAAAACTTCCAGACTTGCATTTTCCACTGCTTTCTCCATTTTCTTGACTTTAAGTGCTTCCCTTTTTAACTTGAAAACATGAGATAGCAGTGAATGCTTTATTTAACCCAAAAACTAACTAAAATGCCCTAAACTACTTAAAAACTCAAAATGTTGCTTGAAGACGATCAAATCCAAATCTGGGCGAAGACGAGATTGAAACTCGAATAATTAGCACAAAAACCATGATTTTACTAGTTATAAAACTAGTTAGCCAGAGGCTGATCACCTGGGTACAAAATGGTGCATAGCAGGGGATAATAATACAGTAAGATCATTAAGTGAAAGAAGAGGGTTGGGCACTAATCAATGAACCAGAGACATGGAGGAGTTTAATGAATTCTTCAAAGGCTTGGAGCTGATTGATCTACCTCTAGTTGGAAGGAAATACACCTAGCACAGGCAAACGGTAGATACACGAGCAGATTGGATAGATTCTTGCTCTCGGAAGAGTGGATGTCTAATTGGGAAGATTTAACTCAATGGGGGCTGCAGAGGTCAGTGTCTGACCACTGCCCGATCATTCTGAAATCAAGACCAGTTTTGTGCGGTCCCAAACCATTCCGGGTGATGAATTGTTGGATGGAACACAAGGATCTTGAGCAGCTGGTTACTGATTTTTGGACAGGCACTGTTATTGAGGGAACATGGTCTTTCATCATAAAAGAGAAACTCAAAAAATTGAAGGGTGAACTGAAGGTATCGAACACGGGTCATTTTGGCAACATAGGTGACAAAATAAAGAGTGCAGTTTCTGAGATCAAAAGGATTAATGAGAAGCTTGCAAGTGGCATGCTGATGTAGAGGACATGAGCAAGAGAATGGAACATTTTGAGGATTTCTGGAAACTTTCATGGTTGCAAGACTCTTTCACTTTCCAAAGATCAAGGACAAAATGATTGCGACTGGGGGGACACAAATTCATCCTATTTTCATGCTTCCGTTAAAAAGACATCGCAGGAAAATGCTATATGAAGGAAAGCATTGCATCTCATTTTGAACAAGCATATAAGAAAGAAACCTTTACACGCCCGGTTCTGGATGGCATAGATTTTAGTCAGCTCTCGAGTGAGGATAATAGAATGCTATTAGAAAATTTCTCAAAGGAAGAGGTGAAGAAAGCGGCGTGGGATTGTGAAGGCAACAAAAGCCCGGGACCCGATGGGTATAATTTTACCTTTCTAAAAAAGTACTGGAGTGTTTGGTAAACAGATTTTTGCAAGTTGATGGATGATTTTCACAGGAGTGGAAGCCTAACAAAAGGGTGTAATGCTTCTTTCATAGTCCTTATCCAGAAGAAAGAAAATATTGTAAGGCTAATTGAATACAGACCAATTTCTCTCGTTGGTTTTATATATATGGTGGTTGCCAAAATCCTTGCATGAAGATTGAGCCGGGTGATGAACTCCATAATTGCTAAAAACCAATCAGCTTTTTTGAAAGGTAGAAATATTCTAGATGGAGTGGTGATTCACAATGAGGTGATGACTACGCAAAGAATAAGGGTAGGACGTGGTTAATCTTTAAGGTTGACTTCGAGAAAGCATACGACACAGTTAGTTGGGAGTTCCTCCAATACATGATGACAAGAATGGGTTTTGATGCTAAATAAAGGGGGTGGATAAAGGGATGTTTATCTTCTTCTTCTTCTTCATCTTCTTCAGTTTCTGTGCTTGTAAACGGAAGCCCGACGAGAGAATTCAAGATGTCAAAGGGAATTCGTCAAGGTGACCCATCAGCTCCATTTCTTTTCCTCATTGTGGCGGAGGGCTTGCGTGGATTAATTCGCAAAGCAGTGGAATAAAATTGTTACAAGGAATTTGTGATCTCCGGTAGAGATGAGCAGTTGGAAATCTCCCACATACAATATGCCGATGATACGGTGTTGGTGGGTGAATTATCTGTTTCAAATGCAAGGGCTATCAAATGCATCTTAAGGAGCTTTGAATTAGCGGCTGGCCTCAAAGTCAATTTTCAAAAGAGTGGGCTTATAGGGATAAAACAAAGCTTGGAGATTATGGTGGCTGCTTGCAACATCCTCAACTGTAAGTTGGGGAACCTACCTCTAAAATTCTTGGGGATTCCAGTGGGAGTGAACTTGAGGAAGGCCACAACTTGGTGGTAGGGTGATTCTAATTAATGTGGTCCTTTCAAGTCTTTCGGTATACCTTCTTTCTTTCTACAAGGCTCCAAAAAGGGTTATCAACACAATAATTCAGTTACAAAGAATGTTTCTTTGGGGTGGGAGTGAGGAGTGCAAAAAAATTTGTCGGGTAAAATGGGATGTTGTGTGTAAAAAAAGGGAGGAGGGGGGCTTAAGTGTTAGGAATATTTTTGCTTTCAATTTGGCTCTTTTAGGGAAACGGAGGTGGCGTTACCTAAATGAGAGGGAGTCTTTGTGGGCTGGAGTACTTAGGGTAAGGTATGAGGGGGCATCTAGCTGGTGAAATCCTTGGTGTGAGAGGACCTTGGAGGGGGGTGAAGTTTCCGCTTGGTGGAAATCTCTAGGAAACTTAGAGGGTGTTGTGAGCCTTAAAATGGGTTGGTTGCCAAATGGGTTATCTAGAAAAGTGGGGTGTGGGAGTTCAGTGTCGTTTTGGTGGGATGTGTGGGTGGGTTCGGCTGCATTGGCTGCTTCTTTTAATAGGTTGTTCAGTATTTCCAACTCAAGAGCCGTCTGTATAGCTGAGCTGGGAGAATGGAGAAATGGCATTTGGTTCTGGAATCTCTCTTGGAGGAAAAGATTACTCGTTTGGGAGGAGGACATGCTCAAAAACATGATGGATCTAATCTCAACTAAACAGTTATCTGCAGAGAAGGAGGATTCATGGAGCTGGTTGGGTTTGGATGATCGATCATATACTGTAAAAATTGCTTATGTCCACATTACTGAAACCGGTCAAAATAAACATGACCATTTGTTCAAACTGCTGTGGGATAACAAAGTATCACTGAAGGTTGGTGCATTATGTTGGAGGGTGATCTTGGATCGTATATCATCAGCTGTGAATCTGTCCAGAAGAGGAATTGGTCTCTCAAATGGGGATTTATGTTGTTTTTGTAATGAGTCCCAAGAGAGCACTTGTCACCTCTTCTTATTCTGCAAATTCTCTCATGCAGTGTGGATGACTATTTATAACTGGCTGGGAGTGCAAACAGCTTTAGTAGGAGACTTAGGACAGCTACATCTGCAACACGATGGCCTTCTTTTTGTCGGGTGTGGCTATGGTGCACGACCCACATTTTATACCACATACTACATCACTTATGTGACAATTTTAGGTCAATCAAATTGTCACATAGGTTGGTCAAAATTTCAAACTTTCTAGTTGTATTATACTGTAGTCAAACTATATGAACACAGTATATTGTAGTATAGTATATGTACTCTATGTGTTCATAAATTTAACCTATATTAAAATAATATCTTTTGATTAAAAAAAACTGATTATATTACAAAATATTATTGACAACGAACATTATTTTAATTCATATTAAAATATTATTGTTTAATATAATCAGTTTTTTTAATCAAAAAATATTATTTTAATATGGGTTAAATTTGCTAATACAAAGAGTACATATATTATACTACAATATATTGTATTCATATATTTGATTACAGTAGAAATACAACTAGAAAGTTTGAAATTTTGATCAAACTCATGTGGTAATTTGATTGGTCCAAAATTTACCACATATGGGTAGTGTAGTGGGTGATGCAAAATATGAGTGGTGCATCTTACCCCCAACCCTTTTTGTCAAAGGATCAAATCTAGTTTGGAGATTGGTATGGTTCTCAACCATGTTGGCCTTATGGATGCATATAAATGAAGTAATCTTCAACCAGGGGAAGCTTGATTTTGCCTTGGTAACTGAACAAGTAAAATTTAAAAGTTTAGGCTTGGAGCAATGGCTTGGTAAGGAAGGCGAAATTCTCCTCCTTAGAGTGGAATTTAAATCCTATTTGCTGTCTTGAAACTTCTTTGTAATTGCAATCATGTTGTTGCTTTATCTCCAGAAGTTGGGTGGCTTAGTTTTTATTTTGCGGTTAGGACATGAATTTATGTCATATCTGTTAAAAACTTAGCTTCTGGCGGAGTATTAGCTTTACACAGGAAGGGTCTTATGTTTCTTTCTCTTGGATTTGTGTATTTGGGTTTAGGGTATCCCTATACTCTTGTAATATATAATTGGCTTATAAAAAAAAATTCAATCATATATAGTATTCCATATAGTCATATAAAGGTCAAATGAGATAAGATATTATTTCTAATTATGGAAACTCGTGGACTGGATTTATTTATATTCATTGGTTTAGTCAAAAAAAATTTTGGTGATGGTTTAGTATTTTTTTAACTTTCTCCATTTCATTTTTTTAAACTTATTTATGACAAAAGCCTTTTGCCGTACGTTAACATGTCTATGCTACAGCCTAAAATCTATCTCTTGGTCTTTCTGTCTTTTTTTTTTTTTTAGTATTTTACCAACTCATGGAGAATAACATTTCCATATTTAGATGAATTATTTTTTATACAAAATGGGGACATCATAAAGTGTTTCATTTATTTTTTAGTGTATTTTTGAGAAGCGTATATATAAAGAAGATAAAAAATAAATAAGAGATAAAAATAAATATAAACAATGTCACATACAATATCCAAAATTTGTATTCAAATAAAACTTCTATATTTATTACCATTTGCTTCTTAGTCGCTGAAGTTTCTACCAACCACAATATGTCCATCTCTATCTTATCACGATATCACCCACCACCCCATGGCTAAGATTAACCAAACCTAAAGACAAAAGCTTCGACAATACTAATCTGAATTCAGCGTTTTTCTCCGATAGTAATAAACTTTTTTCGTTCATTGCTTTATTATTGATCAGTTTTTGCATATAAATGGAATAACTAGTAGCAACCTTTCAAAGTTTGTAGTGCAAACACCCGGTTAGGTTTCATTCTAACTAAATAGCAGCATTGATTTTACCATCGAGAAATGTGCTATTTGGCAAGACTACTACTATATCTCTGGACTCAATTATAAACAAATATATATCTGTATTTTATGGACTCAAATACAAGAAAAAGCCATATAATTCAATTCTATTTAATGTCAGTAGTCCAAAAGTCAAGACAATCAGTCAATCCAACCAATTCTCCTTTTACTTTTTCAAAAGCATTGCACACTCCCGAGATAATTAAATGATAGTTTAGTAGTTGTAACTCATTTTTTACATAAATCAAGACAATTAAACTAAATTAACTATCTTCCTTAAAAAGTATGAAATTAATTAATTTTTCTTATAATTGAGTCTGAACGAAGTATTTGGCTATGAAAAGTATATTAACCGAAGAAAAACTGTTAAACACAAATTTTGAAATTGAAAAAGATAAAATACCAATTAAACATGCTAATTGGCAAGACCAGTATGATTTTGTTTTCTTTTGTTTTCTTCTTTTTATCAATAAATTATGGTGATATAGGGTCATCTTTTAAAAAAAAAAAACTCCATATTAAACATGCTAAGGGCGCTGATTAATGTACCCATAAAAAACAAGATATTATGAAAAAACTAAACATATTACTTCTTAAAAATTTAAGACATTAAAGGATACTGATTCTCCTATAAATTTTTTCTTTTTAATCCTTAACAAGTGCAAATAAATCATTCTTTTCTCTTATGAAACAATTAATTGAATGATTAACATGAGTTTAACGAAGTTCAATAAAACAAAAAATTTAAAATGCTTTATTATTATTCACAAACCTCTTTTGGCCGTAAAACTTGCTGATTCAAATCTTTAACAAAGAATTAAGAGTGTATGCAAAGGGAAAAGGTCAAAAAAGAAGACAAGTCTTATCCACATGACCGCATTGGTACTTTACACGACATGCAAACGAAAAATCAAAGAAGGACCAACGTTGATCACAGTCGTCAATTTTACTTTTTTTTTGAAAACAGGCAAAAAAAAAAAATCCATTAAATGAGTACAAAGGGTGCTCGTTAACCCGTTTGTAATATGAATGATCCAGAGAAAAATGATCAAATACAATAGCAAATCCTAAAACTGCATGTACCAGAAAATTAATCAAAACCAATTACAACCTATAGACAGCAAAGAGGCGCCAAACACGAGTCTGAAAAGGATGTGGAATGGTTGAGATTAGATGCAGTAGCCCACCTCCGAGAAGTCGTATTCAACTATAGGAAAGCCAGCAAAAGCATGCACCGAGTATTCTTATATTTAATTTAATGATAAGCTTTAAGAGCTTATCATAACTATTATTAGTTGTATATTAATTAACATTTTTGAAAATATAAATCATTGATACTATAAAATAAATTCGTTCGTACGTCATATTCCACTTTTATAGATGACTTTTAACCCATTGTGGACCGCATTAGAATGTAATTAACTAATTAAGAGTTGAATTAAAACAATTAATCATATGTCCAATATATGAACCTCTACTAAAAAGTTGTGAATCACAAACAAAAGAATTAATACAAGCACATTGTTTCATGTTGAATAGGACAACATTGTTAGCTGCTGAAGTTTGACTGCGGCTAAGTAATTTAACAATGTTGGTAGTGTATCATAGTTAAGAATATCATCGAATAGTGTCTTGGTCTTATTATCTAATTAATATAGTGTTGGGTTACTCCTGTCGCAATCGTTATCCATACATTTTTCAATTTTACCACGTCAGTTTTGTCGTTAGTACGCGTCAACCCAGTGACTTTCTTTCACGTGTTTATTGACCACTTTTTGGAACAGATTGCATGTAAAATTTTGGTGTTAGTACCCTTAAAAAGGTCAAATTTTTGCTTTTGGGCGTTGAAAATTATATTTTAAGCAGACAGATATCAACCTATGCACCTATAGCTTAATTGAACTGGTGGCTAGACGAATATATAGTATAGCATTATCCATTTGCCAACACATGAATCTGCACCATCGATTCCACGCATGACTTGCTTTTGAACTTTGAAGTTAAAAGAAGTCCATAACATGGCATTGTCACCTTTGAGTCCCACAGTCACTGAGAATGAAGGAATTGAAAGTTTCTCAATTCGTGAAAGGGGATCTGTACGTAAAAAGATGGGTTGAAGAAGTGATCACCAAAAGGAATTAAGTTTCATGCACGAAGAATTCTTAGCCAAATGTGTTGTATAAAGTTTTGGCACTGACTTTGAGACAAGTAGACGTGACATCAAACATCAACCATGTGAGATTGTTGTCCTTTGGCTCTTAACACAATTCCCATTCATTCATTCAGACAGAAAGGGACTCTGAGGTTTTGCACTTCGGGTTCACAGTTTAGGTATATGAATTGTGAAACTTCACGCTACATAAGTACCTTTTTTTTTCAATAAATAAATTTATTTTATTAAAATCTTCTAACTGTGATATCAAAATGTTTATTCTCCCCACCTTCTAAGAGTTTTAAATTAGAGAATAGTAGTTTTCTCTCTTGTTTATTCAAAGAATTGGTACAAGGAATATAATTCAGCTATTGTGCCTACAAGAAAGGAAAAGAAAATATCCTAATTTATAGTTTCCTATTTTACATAAGAATTAGAATCCCTTAAATTAAGCAAAAAATATCTCAACACTCCCCTCAAGTTGGTGCATAGATATCACACATGCCCAACTTGCTCACAGTCTTCGAGAAAATCTGACTTGAAACTGCTTTGGTTAGGATATCAACCAATTGATCATCTGATCAAATCCCAGGTAATTTTAATACATTCTCATCTAATTTGTCCTTGATGAAGAATCGTCTACTTCAACATGTTTGGTACGATCATGTTGAACCGGGTTATGAGCTATGTCACATGCAGCCTTATTGTCACAATATAGTCGAATTGGTTGCTCAAGTGGATAATCCAAATCTGATACGAGAAGTCTTAGCCATAATCCTTCACATAACCCAAGTGTCATTCCTCTAAATTCAGCCTCTGCGCTTGAGCGTGCAACAACATTCTGCTTTTTGCTTCTCCAAGTAACAAGGTTACCTCCTACAACAGTGAAGTAGCCTGAAGTAGATCTCCTGTCATCTATAGATCCAGCCCAATCAGCATCAGTATATATACTAACACCTTGATTATTTTCATTATTTGTGAACATAATTCCCTTCTCTGGAGCAGATTTTAAATATCTTAAAATGCGCATAACAACATTCATATGTTGCTCTCCAGGATTATGCATGAATTGGCTCGCAACACTCAAGGCATAGGCGAGATCTGGCCTTGTGTGTGCTAGATACATTAGCCTTCCTACAAGCCTCTGGTATCTCCCTATATCAACCAGAACTTGATTTGATTCAACAAATAATTTCAATCCTTCTTCAACAGGTGTATTAGTTGGTTGACAAGCTGACATACCAGTCTCCTCTAACAAATCTAAAGTATATTTTCTCTAAGACAAGAAAATTCCTTTAGTTGATCTAGACACTTCAATCCCAAGGAAAAACTTTAAGGGGCCGAGGTCTTTCTTTTCAAATTCCTTAGACAAGTAGCTTTGGAGAGCTTTTCTTTCTTCCATATCATTCCCAGGAACTACCATGTCATCAACATATACAATAAGTGCAGTGATTTTACCTTTTTGTTTTTTTAAGAATAAAGTGCGGTCTGCATTACTTTGACTATAACCAAATGCTTTCATAGATTTTGTGAACCTACCAAACCATGCTCTTGGAGATTGCTTTAGTCCATACAATGATTTCTTTAATCTACACACCTTTTTATCATATGCTTTTGGTATGTTGTACCCCGGAGGAAGGTCCATGTAGACTTCTTCAGACAATTCGCCATGAAGAAAGGCATTCTTCACATTAAATTGTTGTAAGGGCCAATTCAAGTTTGCTGCTAGAGATAGCAAAACTCGAATTGTATTGACTTTAGCTACTGGTGCAAATGTCTCTGTATAATCAACCCCATAGGTTTGGGTATATCCCTTAGCCACCAATCTTTCTTTAAAACGCTCTATCGTACCATCTGCTTTGTATTTAACTGTATAAACCCATCGACATCCAACTGTTTTCTTTCCTGTTGGACAGTTGATAGTGTGATTTCACATCATAATTCATGTACATTTTTGCATGCATTTTTCATATAGTTTAGGCATATTTGATTTGATTTTATTAGTTTTTACCTTGGAACGAGTGAAGCGGTTTCTTGGTGTTGTTTTGCAGGAAATTAAGGAAAAATGCTCAAGATTAGCCATGATGGAGCTTGGATGAAGACAGAACTTGAAAAGTGAAGAAAATGACCCAAGCAGAGCCTATCACGGCCTAGACGTGATGACCATCACGGCTGTGATCGAGCAATAATTGAGAAGAAAGAAGGCAAAAAGTTAGAAGCTGTCACAGCCTAGCCGTGATGCCCATCACGACCGTGACAGATCATTTGGTGAAGGCATAAGTTATCACGGCCTGCCCGTGATGAGCATCACGGCCGTGATGCTCCAAAATTTGAAAGCGCGCCAAGGCAGAAAACGTCACGGCCGTGACGCGAATCCTGATCTATAAAGAGGCACGGGCAGAACAGAAGAAGACAGTTTTGAAACCCTTAAACACTCTCTCTGAACCAGGGGCAGCTGCATAAGGATTCCATGGAGTTTCTTCCCATTTTCATCTCTATTTCTTTGGTTTTGGCTATGATTATGAGTAGCTAAACCCCCATTGTTGTGGTTAGGTGTAGCTATTTCTGAATTATCCATGTATTTGACTTGATCTTGTAATACAGTTTTTGCTTCCTTATGAGTGATTGATTTCTATGCCTAATGCTTGTTGTGGCTAGCACCCCCATGACTTGATTGTTGTTTTGGTATGCAATTGGAAAATTTGTATTAGAACGAGAACTGAAATCAACCACCTAGTAAACCTTGTATCTAGGAATGGATTTAGGTTTATTAGCAACCGTGTAATCCCTGATCATCATGCAAATTCATTAATCTAGGCCACCTAAGGAATTATGGTCTATTAGTGGATTTAGGCTCTTGTCATCCGAGGAATCGGGGCTTGAGTAATCTAGTGGATTGATTGTCATAATTGAAGTAGAAACTGTTTATTAGTCATCTCATTGCATGGGGATGAAGTTTAGTGAACCTAATCCCAACATCGTTCATAGATTTGAAGAATTCTTTTAATCGCCTTCCAAGTGTTCGACATAAATTCTCAAAGAACTTTTCTTTTTAATTTGTTTATTTTAGGTTTTGAATCTGATTTGGCTTGATATTTAGTATTGAGCCCCCTTCAATCCAAATATACGCTTAGATAGTAATTGATTCGGTACGTGCTAGTACTTGTCACGGTCCTCGTGGGAACGATAAACGGTCTCACCACCGTATTACTTGTACGACTAGGTATACTTGCCTAGATTTCGTCCAACAAGTTTTTGGCGCCGTATTCGAGGACCGTGTTTCAATATTAGCATATCCATTTTGGTTACTAATTTAAGCAAAAAAAAAAATTTGTTATAATCTGTTTCTTTGTCATATTTTTATGTTTTGTTTTGTTGTTTGTTTTTTTTCGACATTGATCGCTAACACTCTTGGTTGCTAGACTGTTTGTGCATGCGAGGTACTACCCTACTGACCAACTCCTCTACGATCCTGAAATAGAAAGAACAGCTAGGGAGAATCGGAGGCAAGCAAGAGAGCAGAAACTGTTAGAACAACAACAAGAAGAACAAGAGACTTCCACCTCTCAAGTTCATCAAGAAAAACTCAAGATGGCAGGCAATGGTGAAGGTGCTCCACCACGGAGGACACTTGGTGACTATGCCAATACAAATGTCAATAGGCATGTCACTAGCATAGTGAGGCCTCCAGTGAACTGCGCAAACTTTGAAATCAAGCCAGCTTTCATCAGTATGGTTTCACAAAATCAATTTGCCGGGTTGGAGAAAGAAGATCCTAATAGTCATGTCTCCAACTTCCTGGAGTTGTGTGATACGGTGAAGATAAATGGTGCTTCCGATGATGCAATTCGCCTAAGGTTATTCCCTTTCTCTCTAAGAGATAGAGCCAAGTCTTGGCTCCAATCTCACCCAAGGGGGAGCATCACTACATGGTATGACTTAGAGGCAAAATTTCTGGCAAGATTCTTCCCCACCTCAAGATTTGTGAAGACAAGGGGTGATATTATAAGCTTTGCTCAACAAGAAGGTGAGACTCTTCATGACACATGGGACAGGTTCAAAGGCTTACTCCAAAGATGTCCAAATCATGGGTTTGATGATCTTACTCAAATGCAAACATTTTGCAATGGATTGAGGCCGTCAACCAGGTATATGTTGGATGCCTCAGCTGGAGGTTCCATGAACACAAAGACAGCGGAGGAAGCACTGATTTTGATAGAGGCTATGGCATCTAATGATTATTTGATGCATCATGATCGGGGTCCCACATCAAGAAGAGGAGTGTTGGAGTTAGATTCACAAACTGCACTTTTGGCTCAGAATAAGCTCATGACACAACAACTGGAGTCCATCACCAAGCAACTAGCTCAACTCCCACAACAACTCCAAACTGTTCAAGGGTCAACCATGCCATATCAACAGGTAATGAGATGTGATTTTTGTGGAGGAGATCACGACAATGGACGGTGTGAGGCCCCACCTAGTTCCCATGAGGAAGCAAATTATATGGGGAACTATGGGCGGCAAGGCAACAACCAATACCCTAACAATTACAACCAAGGGTGGAGGAATCAAACAAGTTTTGGTTGGAAACAAGATGCTTGGGACAAGCAATCAAGCCTCATCCCACACAACAGCCTCTTCCTACACAACCGCCTCAAGACCAGATTTCTATCTTGGAGAACACCCTCAATCAATTCATGCAAATGTCCATGTCAAACCAGAAAAACACTGATGCTTCTATAAAGAACTTGGAGGTTCAAGTTGGACAAATTGCAAAGCATCTAGCAGAACAATCTAGCGGCAGTTTTTCAGGTAATACTCAAATAAATCCTAAAGAGCATTGCAATGTTGTTGTTTTGAGGAGTGGTAAAAGTCTTGAGAATGTGAGCGGTGAGCCTTTGTTGAAAATTGAGAGAGTTGCTGAAAAAACTAATTTGAATAAGGAAAAAGGCAAAGAAGTTGTAGTAGAGGAGGAAGAAAAAGACAGTGAAAAAAACAAGAGGGAGAAGCTAGTGGATGAGAATTCAATTTTGAGGAGGACTAAAAGTCAGATTTTGAAAGATGGAGACAAGCCTCAAGAGATCCCCTCTTATGTGAAGTTGCCATATCCTCATTTGAGCAAGAAAAAGGAGAAGGAAGAGCAGTTTGCCAAGTTTCTTGACATCTTCAAGAGGCTACAAATCAACATACCCTTTGCAGAAGCACTAGAGCAAATGCTCACCTATGCAAAGTTCATGAAGGAGTTGCTCATGAAGAAAAGAAAGTTTAAGGAAGGTGAGACCGTTGCCTTGACTGAAGAGTGTAGTGAAATACTTCAAAGGAAGCTACCTCCGAATCTTAAAGATCCTGGTAGTTTTACAATCTCCTGCAGTATTGGGAGTGTTGCTATTGGGAAGGCCTTGTGTGACTTAGGAACGAGTATCAATTTGATGACGCTTTCAATCTTGAACAAGCTTGGAGGTGGTGAAGTGAAACCAACAAGGATGGCATTTCAACTAGCTGATAGATCAATCAAGCGTCCTTATGGTATTTTGGAAGATGTTCTAGTAAAGGTGGATAAGTTTATCGTCCAAGCGGATTTTGTGATATTAGACATGGAGGAGGATGCAGAAGTTCCACTTATATTGGGGAGACCTTTTCTAGCGACTGGTCGTGCTTTGATAGATGTACAGAAAGGCCAACTTCGATTCAGAGTGCAAGATGAAGAGGTTACTTTCAATGTATTTGAAGCTATGCATCGCCCGAGTGATGAAGAGAATTGTTTCCTCATGGACGTTGGATTGGCTAAAGAAGTCTTTGCACCTCAGCACCACTCCTCTACTCGTGAGAAGGAAGATCTCAACATGAAAACAACTCCGAAGCTCTGCAAGACAAATGATGCACCAAATGGTTATGAAGTTGGGTTGGATCATCATGTGAAAATAGAACTTCCACCAGGGGAAAGTAAGAATAAGGCCACGAAATTCAGAATGAAAAGGGCAAAGCGGAAGCGCAAATATTGGCCTTATAAGCAAAATCAGCTCTTTGAAGAAGTTCCATGGAAGAGAAGTGTTCTTGCACTTCTACGCCTAGCCGACCCCGGTTAATTGAAAGAAGCACGTCAAGCTAGTGACGTAAGCGCTTATTGGGAGGCAACCCATATTCTCTTTCCCTTTTCTTTTCGTTTTTGAATTTGACTCTTGAATAATTTGATAAGATCAAGAGGAAAAATATTATAGATTAATAGGTTTGTTAAGTGTTTTCAGGGTAAGAAGAAGGAGATGCAAAAAGGGCAAGGACAAGCACAGTCAGCAGCCATCACGCCCAGGCCGTGACACTGGTCACGGCCGTGATGGGCCAGTCATGAAGATCAGAAAGGATCGCGGCTGGGCCGTGATCCCCATCACGGGCGTGATGGGAGGACCCTGAAGATCAGAGAGCATCACGGCCTAGCCATGATGGAGGTCACGGCCGTGACAGGCTACCCCTATGGACCAGAATGCATCACGGCCTGCCCATGATAACCATCACGTCCGTGACCCAATTTTTATGCAATTCCTTCTGACTAGGCATGTGAGCCAGCACCCGCTACCGCCTCGGTAAGTCATTCCATTTTTTTTCTCCTCTCTCCGAATTGATTATTTACATTGGGGACAATGTAAGTTTTTAAGCTTGGGGTAGGGGTATTTTTCATTTGCATTGTTCATGTTGCATTCATATAGTTTTTGCATGACGGTTTTGCATGATCACATTATTCGATTGCTCCTTGTTTAGATTATGCATCCAATTGTGAGAACTGAGTGCCAATTAAATTGAGATAGCGATTTTTTGAACCCAATTTTTTATTCTTGTGATATGGCTACAAATAAAAATGCTTGAGATGATATGTGATAGTTGATAATTAGCATGTGGTTCCGTAGATTTGTGGTTCTCATTGATTTTTGAACTACTAAATGTGAGATTTTGAGCCAAAAAGGGGTACTCACTAAATCTACCCCATTCTTTGTGTTAGAGTGTTATTCCTCTTGGATTGTATTTCTCTAGAACCTGACTTGAAACCGTTTTGAAGCTTAAAAACTTTTTGAAAACATTTTTGAAAATGATTGAGGCACTAGGTATTTTTCCGGCCTTCTGAGCTTTGATTGATAAAATGCTACCCCTTAGTTACCCAACTTTGAGCCTGAAAGAATAAAATACTTTTCTTGGTACCCTGAAATATTTTGATAAATGATGCTTGATAGGAGACCTTCTAAAGTATTATAAAAAAGGGTAAAAATGTAGTTGAAAAAGTATGGGATGAGAAAATCAGAAAAATGCTTATCTTGAGCTGAAAAATCTCCCCTTCTCCAAATAAAAGAAAAATGAAAGAAAAAGAAATAGAAATAGAGAAAGGGATGACAAAAAGAAAAATGAGAAATAAAAATGAAAAGAAAGAAAGAAAGAAAGAAAGGTGGAAAAGTGAATAAAAACCCAAAAAGAGGTATTTTAGAAGGTGTCATGATTTGAAATGCTTGATGTTTTGTGTAACCTTTTGAAATGTCCTTTTCTTGATTTCCCCACCTAACGATTATTCCCATGGCCCCGTTACAACCAAAGTAAAGACCTCTTGATTCTTAGTTGTTTTCATTAATAAAGTAGAGATTTGGTTTACAGTCAAGCCTATGGTAGAATTCATTCCTTGAGGAAAATGGAGCGAATTGTCATATATCCCTAAACACTTGAGTGAGGTGAGAAAGAATGCCAAGCAAAATATTAAGCTTGGGGTGATCTTCAGGTGAGAAAGAGTGCCCGAATCAATGAGAATATGAATTTAGAAAACCTAAGCTCTAATTGGACTTGATATTGATTGTCTCTTGCTGAATTATTTGAAAATGCCTGTTACTTGGATTAGTTACTTAGGTTCTTAGTTCACTATCCATGTTCTGATCATTTATCTCTTCTGGCCTTAGTGATTGCTTGAGGACAAGCAAATGAATAAGCTTGTGGTGATTTGATAGTGTGATTTCACATCATAATTCATGTACATTTTTTCATGCATTTTTTATATAGTTTAGGAATATTTGATTTGATTTTATTAGTTTTTACCTTGGAACGGGTGAAGCGGTTTCTTGGTGTTGTTTTGCAGGAATTTAAGGAAAAATGCTCAAGATTAGCCATGATGGAGCTTGGATGAAGACAAAACTTGAAAAGTGAAGAAAATGACCCAAGAAGAGCCTATCACGGCCTAGCCGTAATGACCAACACGGTCGTGATCGAGCAATAATTGAGAAGAAAGAAAGCAAAAAGTCAAAAGCTGTCACGGTCTAGCCGTGATGATGAGCATCACGGCCGTGATGCTCCAAAATTTGAAAGCGCGCCAAGGCAGAAAGCGTCACAGCCATGACGCGAATCCTGATCTATAAAGAGGCACGGGCAGAACAGAAGAAGACAGTTTTGAAACCCTCAAACACTCTCTCTGAACCAGGGGCAGCTGCATAAGGATTCCATGGAGTTTCTTCCCCTTTTCATATCCATTTCTTTGGTTTTGGCAATGATTATGAGTAGCTAAACCCCCATTGTTAGGGTTAGGTGTAGCTATTTCTGAATTATCCATGTATTTGACTTGATCTTGTAATACAGTTTTTGCTTCCTTATGAGTGATTGATTTCTATGCCTAATGCTTGTTGTGGCTAGCACCCCCATGACTTGATTATTGTTTTGGTATGCAATTGGAAAATTCGTATTAGAACAAGAACTGAAATCAACTACCTAGTAAACCTTGTATCTAGGAATGGATTTAGGTTTATTAGCAATCGTGTAATCCCTGATCATCATGCAAATTCATTAATCTAGGCCACCTAAGGAATTAGGGTCTATTAGTGAATTTAGGCTCTTGTCATCTGAGGAATCGGGGCATGAGTAATCTAGTGGATTGATTGTCCTAATTGAAGTAGAAACTGTTTATTAGTCATCTCATTGCATGGGGATGAAGTTTACTGAACCTAATCCCAACATCATTCATAGATTTGAAGAATTCTTTTAACTGCCTTCCAAGTGTTCGACATAAATTCTCAAAGAATTTTTCTTTTTAATTTGTTTATTTTAGGTTTTGAATCTGATTTGGCTTGGTATTTAGTATTGAGCCCCCTTCAATCCAAATATACGCTTAGATAGTAATTGATTCGGTACGTGCTAGTACTTGTCACAGTCCTCGTGGGAACGATAAACGGTCTCACCACCGTATTACTTGTACGACTAGGTATACTTGCCTAGATTTCATCCAACAACAGTCAACGAGTTCCCAAGTATTATTTTTTTCTAAGGACTTCATCTCTTCATTCATAGCTGCTCTCCACCTTGGGTCCATTAAGGCTTCCTGCACACTATTAGGAACAAATACAATAGATAATTGATTGGCAAATGACTGATTTGATTCTGACAAACGATGGTTAGACACATAATGGTTCATTGGATATCTAACTTTACCGGAAATTTCAGGTTCATAGGCGGGCTTAGGAATACCTCTATTGTGTCATAGGGGTAGCTGTTTTCTGGATGATTCAGGCACAAAATTAGGATCATCCTCAGCCGATGATTGGTTTGGTACTACAATTTTTTGGGGTGCTTCATGTTCCTCAAAGGAGAGCGGACCAATTACATCCATTTCTTGACTTTCTTGTGATGCTGTGATGTCTTCAGAGGATTGTAGGCCAATAATTTCCATTTCAGGTTCCTCATCACTACCAATATTACCACCCATTTCTTCACACAATTCTATTTTCTCATGTACACGATCATCGCTTAGGGTCAGAACTTCTTTTTGATGCTCCCCCTGAAGGTCTGACTCGGAAAGAAAATACATTGAGTTTTCATGGAAAACAACATCCAATGTAACAAAGATTCGTTGACTTGGAGGATGATAGCATCGATATCCCTTTTGATGGGCAGCATATCCTAGAAAGACACATCGCAGTGCACGAGGAGCCAGCTTGCTACGCTGATGTTTATGGAGGTGAACATATGCTACACAACCAAATACACGAGGAGACAAGTTTGGGACAGCTGGTGCAATAAGCGCCCCGATAAGGAGTTGTAATGGTGTTTGAAAATCATTAGTGCTAGAAGGAACCCGATTAATCAAATATACTGCAGAGATAAGTGCTTCCCCTCAATAAGACAATGGCATATGAGCTTCTATCAATAAGGCACGAACGACTTCCAACAAATGACGATTTTTTCGTTCAGCTACTCCATTTTGTTGAGGTGTGTCGGGGCAAGTAGTTTGGTGAACAATTCTTTTTTCTTCCAAATATTTCCGAAATTCAGAACTTAAATATTCACCTCCATTGTCACTACGTAGAACTCGTACCTTTACATTGTATTGAGTACATATCATTTTATGGAACCTCTGAAACAACAAATTTACTTCACTTTTGGACTTCATCAAACACACCCAGGTCATTCTGGTGCAATCATCGATAAAGGTAACAAACCAACGTGATCCACCTAAGGTAGCCACCTTGGATGGACCCCAAACATCAGAGTGTATAATCATAAAAGGAATTGAACTTTTATTCATACTTAATGGAAATGAAACACGGTGACTTTTTGCAAGTTCACAAACATCACATTTAAAACAAAATACATCAAATTTTGCAAATAATGTAGGAAACAATTTTCTAAGGTATCCAAAGGAAGCATGTCCCAAACATCGATGCCATAGCCAAATCTCAGATTTCCTTCCTTTTTCTTCAAGGTTGTCCACTGTCAATGCCTGTTGTAATTGAGTTGAGCTATGTGACTCCAAATTCAAGTAATATATAGCCTCCTTTGTCTAGTACCATAAGCAATCGTCTTCTTCGTTTGAATATCCTTAAACACACAATATTCAGGCCAGAAAATCACAACACAAGATAAAGCAGTGGTAATTTGAGAAACTGACAAAAGATTATAATCTAAAGATGGGACAACTAAAACAGAATTTAAGTTCAAGTTCTCAGTGAGGATAGGGACCCTTCCCCAGTGACAGGTGCAAATGAACCATTAGCGGTGGAAATAAATTTTTGTGAGGAGGGTATAAGAGATGAAATGTGTCTAGAATCAAATATCATATGATCTGTTGCTCCAGAATCAATTATCCATGTAATATTGGATATAGGTGCAGCAGGATTTAAAGCCTTACCACCATTACCTCCTGTTGTTATCAAAGCTGAAGATTTTCCAGCAACGTCTTCTTGACCAGTCTTTGTTTCTACAACTGCAGCAGCGGAAATTTTGTTTGAGTGCTTCTTTCTTGAATCACGATTATGATCCCACCATTCCGGATACCTCACAAGTTCGAAACAACGGTCTCTTGTATGACTAGATTGATCACAGTGGGAACACTTAAGGGTAGATTTGGAGTGATTATTCCTAGTTCTATCTTGTTGTTTTTGAGAAGACCCATTTTGATTTGATCTGTTCCTACTCATCATGGCTGAAGCTTCAGTCCTTTCAAGTTCTCCATTCATTGTTGTTTGTCGAACAAACTCACGGCGGACCATTGAGTAACATTCTTCTAACTCGGGAACAGGATCCTTCCTCAGAATTTCACCACGGATCTGTTCAAACTCACCATCCAAACCAGCAAGGAAAATATGCACCCTTTGTCGTTGAACTGACTTGTGATAAGCAACAACATCCTTCTCACATTCCATGATCACTTTATCATGATGATCCAGTTCACTGAAAATTTCAATCAATTCTCCATAATAGACAGAAAGTGATCTCGCATTCTGTTTGGAAGAGAAAGCCCTTTGATTCAATGTGAAAACTTGTAGTTCATCTGCTCCATCCTAAAATGCCTTTGATAGAGCTTTCCAAATATCACGAGCATTTTTTTAGGCGAATATATCGCTTCATAATATCAGGGGACATAGACATTAACAGCCATCGTTTAACTTTTCGATTGTCGTGAACCACTTCTCGAATCCATCATCCTTTTTGGTGGGCGGTTGTGTATTACCACGAACAAAAGAAAGCTTCTCTTTTTCAAGAAGATGCATCTCCATAATCTGAGACCACATATCATAATTTGTTTCATTGAGTACGATCCCTGCATTGAAGGATGAACTCTCTGACTGAACAATAATCGGGGCAGACTTAGTCTTGGAGGCTTCAGGATCCTGTCTTGGCATTTCAAAACCACCAGAATCAGATTTGCCCATGGTGCTAGATCAGAACCCGCTCTGGTACCAAGTTTTAAATTAGAGAATAGTATTTTTCTCTCTTGTTTATTTAAAGAATTGGTACAAGGAATATATAGTCAATGATTACATAAAGTTAAGGCTATAATTCAGCTATTGTGCCTACAAAAAAGGGAAAGAAAATATCATAATTTATAGTTTCCTATTTTACATAAGAATTAGAATCCCTTAAGTTAAGCAAAAAATATCTCAACACTAAGAAGGGTTGAAGAATATCCATCCTATCATGTGCTTGAAGCTCGATATAAGAACTCAATACAATGATTTACAATCATATACATCAATGCTCAACACCCCTATCCAAATATATCTATCTTCCGAAAAGTGTCACTTATCAAAACATCAATTATAAGACATAACAACTACTTACAACACCCCTTCCCTTTACAGAAAAACCAATACCCTTACAAGACAACACCAACAGTAAAGCAGCATAGACCAGTTTACACTAGTGCAGAAAAGGGATTCCACATCGGTTATTTTTGGCTTTACACATCGGTTTTAAAACTGATGTTGAAACGACCGATGTGGTTTATTGCCACTTTACACATCGGTTTTAAAACCGATGTTTATAATATTTTATACAGCGGTTACCTCTTAACCGATGTGGAAAATTAATTTGTCAATTGGTATCTAATTGGGAAATTTCACTTTACACATCGGTTTTATATAAAACCAATGTGTAAAGTGAAATTTCCACATCGGTTTTAATAAAACCGATGTGTAAAGTCTCATTTTTTTTCCTGTTATTTACATTTCTATCATTCATTTCCCCCTGTTTCAGTAATGCAGATCAATATATACCAGAATAACATACTGTAAATATTCTCAACACAACTAATATATATTGAATTTATTACGAACAATACATATATATATATACGTTCAATTACATTCAGAGACAACAAAAATAATTAGAAACCAAAAAGCTACATGATATATTATAGATTTCATATCAAAATACATATGATCAGTCAAAAGTACACTATAGCTAGTACATGATAAGTTTTTAAACTAACTACATATATACAAACTATGGTTGGTACACTTCAAGAAAGAAAGTTGCCCAACGCCTCTTTATGTTGTTGATGTCGGAATCAGAAAATGGAGTTGGATTGTTGAATATCTGCAAGTTTAATTGGAAAAAAGATTATATCTTTTAAGTAATAAACTAACATAAAATATATAACGAATCTATACTATTACTTCTAATTGTGTCAACTAACATTTACCTCGTGCCATCTTTCAGTGATCCTGGAGGAGATAATTTCCAACATCCACTACATCACATAGTAGCCACATTCCCATGATCCACGTTGTATACGTGACTACGTACAAATGAAACCCAATTAGAATATGAGGAATTAAATAAAATAGAAATCAATTATTGTACCCACTGCATTTGATGCATTTGAACTAATAAATATCTTACGCTGGGAATAATCCATCTGATAGCCCGAGTACGCCTTTCACCACGCAACATGTGGGTTGCATTAATAGACCTATCATGACAAAAACATTAATTAAAGTATATCTAATAGATTTCAGATAATTAAAACAATTGCATTACTGATTATAAAGTATTTTAATTCTAACGTTTCGATGATCGTCTTCAGTTGATTCGCCGGCTTATTTCCCAATGAGCAGAAAAAGACCACGACGTTCATTCTTGGGTACAAGAGCAACAGTTGCCAATGCAGGCTGTATTTGCGGAACAGTTAGTGACTAAGTCATATATAGTTATACTTAAATAACCTGTACTTACTTATTGAGATAAGGCGCAAGATAGAATTGATGATCGTCTCGGGCAAGTATATCACGTATGGTAGTGACCGGGTCTTTTGATGCTAGGAGAACATCACCCTGAATGAACATTGGGTCAATGAACCCATAAAGGGCGAGGTTACCCTGATCGATTAACATACGATGCAGATACCTAATATATTGGAAAAACATGTTAATTATCATAGTATTTAAAAATTAATTACTTAACTTATAAATAAAATGTACTTACGTGCACCATAACGATATGTGTGCAGAACTAGCCATTTCTTTATTGAGTACCATCTCCATAAGTTCCTTCTTTGGGATATACGATTCAGCACTGTGGTGACATCATGTTCCAACCTTACCAAGGCTGCGTCATTCTTCATGGTGACAACCTGTATAGCCAGAACTTTAAAAACATCACCATGGCCAGGTGCCCTTTTGTCGATCCCCTAAACGACATAGATATATATTAGTAATCACGGATAATTAAGTTATTTATTTCGTTATTAACTAAATGATCAAATGAATACCTTGGCAGGAGCAGACATCTCTGGTCTTCCTAGATCCGACCTTTTAGGCACAATATCATTTCCAACATCCTATAACGAATAAAAATAAAGCATTATCTTTAAACAATAATAAATTATTTCAACTATTAATATAGAAAAACACAACTAACCGAATACCTCAGATGCAACAAGAAAGTTGACCAGTCTTCTTGGCCAGAGGATGAAGTTCAGGGGCCACGACCCCTTTGTTTGAACCTCCTCAGTGGGCACAAGGACTCGAGCATCAGCATCTCGAATAATCTCAACAACGACCCTCAGCTGATCATCCGGTAATAAACAATGGTGTATGGTATTATCTAAGTTATTATGTGCCCTACCCAATGCCACTAAGCGGCGATGATGATGATCATCAACATACAGCTCACACCTATCAGGGTCGTCATCATCACCATCATCATCATCATCATCATCATCATCACCATCATCATCATTTTAAGGATGATGAGGAGGATCACATGAGCCCTTAGTGCTCACATGGATGGAGAGGTTGGACAGCATTTGTCATCTGCTGGGACATGGAAGTCAATATTGCCATCTGCTGGGCAAACTGCTCGGCCATCTCCTGTCGAAGCTCAACTGCAATCTCCTGTTTTAGTCGTGCTCTATCTGCTTCAACATCCCTATGGCATTTATGTGAAGATGAACCATGGTATTGGCGAATGCCGACTCCCCATCCAACACCAATGACACGGCCCGGGTGGTCTGGTTTACCGATGGCAGCAGATAAGATATCGTCGCGTCCTCTAGGAACAAAGGTTCCTTGGGTTAGCTGATCATCCAAGGCATCCTATCACATAAAATATCAGGTCACATTACAATTCGGTAACAATCTTAAAATGACAATTACAACAAACTATACTTACAATCTTCTCAGCTACTTGGCGGGCCTCCTCAGATGTATATTGTCCCGTTTTTCTTTGTCGGGCCCTCTTCCATTTACGATGGCGTGGGGGTGGAGGTGGATCGACAACCTCTGGACGATTTTTAGCATTAGGATCCGCCTGAGATGCTGCTTCCTGACGTGCTTTCTTTTCCTCTTCAACCATTTTCTGAACAAGCTTTTTATATCCCCCACGAGACATGACATGGGGGTAGACATTCTTGCTTTGGTTTTTCTGCCCCTTTTTCCTCTTCTCCTGTTATAAATAAAAGACAATTAAATTACATAAGTAAATAAAATTAATGCAATTACATAAATTTAGAGACAAATCAAATAAGTTAACTCGAAAAATTTGGGATCATGTTCGGCTCTGAACAAAGCGATCCCACGTCGCCTTGTCAAGAAACGGATACACCTCAAGTGGGTTCTTTTTACTTTTTGGATTGAATACATAGTATCTGCCCAGGTCGGCCTTAAAAGCCCTCCAACGCTCTCCAGCATACTTTAGCAAACGCTTCTTCATAACGTACGTATCCGGTATGTCAAAGGTCAACTAAATTAAGACCAAAAGAATCAGCAATTCTTGTATGATATTATTAAGATAAAAATAAAGTAGATACTGAGACAAATACAGGACGTAGAAGTATAGATACCAGAATACTCTCCCATATCTCGATCCTTCACGTCCGCGGTACATCTTTCCACCTATCAATGAGTATACTAGTCTGTTCCTAGCAAGGGTCGCCACAAAAGCTGTTAAACGATCCGCCATTGGCCCAAGTAGGATTGAGGTTATTATCAAAGTCTACTCTTATCCTTTGATTTGAACCACGGTTGGCGGTCAAATTCCTCATTCGTGTGGCACGTCTACCACTTTCTACCGGTGAGCGGGGTCTCCGACCCGCTGCATGAAGGAGGAATATCCTCACGATCAGCCATGTATACCTGTTTAAACAAAAAAAAACTTGTTAGTATGTCAGGATAAATATCAAACATAACTTATAAATATCGATCAACGTACATAAACATAACTTATAAATATCAACGTAAACATATAATATGTCAAACTTGATGGTAATATCAAACTAAACTTACTTTGTGGTCAATTAGTAAAGTTCTCCCATAACCCTTCTTGGTGATCATTACGAGTAGCATGTACATCATCCACTTCATTTTCCTCATTGAAATTAGGCACTCGTGTTGAGAAAGAAGGAGTATCAGAAATATCAAGAGTTGAATCATGATTTCCCTCACTACCATTATACATGTTTTTCCCTGGAGAACCACTGACCACCTTTTGTTAGAAGGATCACGGATATAAAACACTTGTTTTGCTTGGGATGCCATGATGAAAGGTTCCTCTTTATTACCTACCTTATTAAGGTCCACCAATTTGAATCCTAACTCATCGGTTTGCACACCATTATTCTTTTTCGACCCACCGACATTTAAAAACAGGTACTCTAAACTTTGTGTAATCAACCTCCCATATCTCTTCAATGATTCCAAAGTATGAAACTGATGCCATAACAGGGTTTTTATCTTTCGAACTAGAGAAATGCATGGACTCAGTGACGACCATAACCCCACCGTTTTGCATAGTACTTTTGTCATCCTGGGACTTTGTATAGAAGGAAAACTTATTGATATCGTACCCACTCTAGCATATGACATCAAAGTTAGGCCCCTGTGCTAGCCATTTTAATGTATCCGAAGCAATACCATCCTTTGCAATTTTTTTCTTTAAACCAATTCAAGAAAGTCTTGTTATGCTTGTTCAAACACCATTTTTCATTCATTCTAGGGTAAGTTTCATTGATGATGCTTTTATGCTCACATAAGTATGGTTCAACCTCATCAGTGTTATTCAATATATACAAATGTTCTTGAAGCACTTCCTCCCGATCCATGCTCTTAACAGTGATACCTCGTGTACCCTTACCATCATATCTTCCTTCGTGATGAGACTTCGGAAGCCCTACAGGTTCCGCTTCTGACATGTAGTCTGTACAAAACTCAATAGCTTTTTCTGCAACATACCTTTCAACAATAGATGCTTCGGGACGGTGTGGATTTTTCATATATCCTTTCAAGATCTTCATGTATCGCTCAACCGGGTACATCCACCTTAAATAAACGGGGCCGCACAATCTAATCTCCCTCACTAGATGAACAATCAAATGAACCATGATGTCAAAAAATGAAGGTGGAAAATACATCTCCAATTGGCACAAGACAATGGCTGCCTCATTTTCCAACTCATCCAAATTTTTAGTGTCAATGACCTTGCTACATATAGCATTGAAGAATAAACATAACCTAGTAATGGCATGTCTGACTTTTTTAGGCAATATGTCACAAATGGCCACCGGTAGTAGTTGTTGCATCAAGACATGACAATCATGAGACTTTAAGCCAACTAATTTGAGATCTTTCATTGAGACAAGTCTTCTGATATTTGAAGAGTAACCCTGTGGCACTTTGACTCCCCGTAGACATTCACGGAATCTTCTTTTCTCTTTTTTTGATAAAGTATGACATGCTGGGGGCAAATAAGTCTTCTTATCCCCCACTTTAAGTGGAGCCAACTGCTCTCGTATACCCATCGTAACTAAATCCAGACGAGCATTCACACCATCCTTTGTCTTGCCTTGAATGTTGAGAAGCGTTCCGATTAAACTGTCACACACATTTTTCTCTACATGCATCACATCAATACAATGTCTTACATCAAGCTTGCACCAGTATGGAAGATCAAAGAAGATCGACCTCTTCTTCCATATTTTCTTCTCGGTAGCCTTCTTCTGGGTCTTCCCATAGATAACATTAGTGTTGTTCACCCTTTCATAAACTTGCTCTCCAGTCAAGGCCACCGGAGCAATTTCATTCTCCGGAAGTCCATTGAAAGCTTTTCTCAATCTACGATAAGGATGATTACGTCGGAGAAATCTCCGATGCCCAAGGTAAACTGTCTTCCTTCCATGTTGCAGTTGATGGTAACATGTGCCTTCTTCACATATTGGACATGCTTTATGCCCCTTAACACTATACCCACACAGGTTCCCGTATGCTGGAAAGTCATTGATGGTGCAAAATAACATGGCACGCAATCTGAATGTCTCACGGCAATACCCGTCGATCACATCAACGCCTTCATCCCACAACATTCTCAAGTCTTCAATCAAGGGACTCAGATAAACATTAATATCATTTCCTGGCTGTTTAGGACCCGAAATCATCATGCTTAACATAATGTATTTGAGCTTCATGCACAACCAAGGAGACAGGTTGTAAATTACAAGGAGAACAGGCCATGGACTATGAATACTACTTAAGTTTCCATATGGATTCATTCCATCGGTAGCAAGTCCAAGCATGAGGTTTCTGGGCTCATTGCCGAAATCTGAAAACAAACTATCAATTCTCTTCCATTGCAAAGAATCGGCCGGATGGCGAAGCTGTCCATCACACTTCCTCTCATCTGCATGCCATCTAATGTTCTTTGCGTCATTTACATTAGCAAACAATCGCTTGAACCGCGGAATCACGGGAAGATACCATAACACCTTCGCAGGAGGACCTTTGGTGACCACATCACAACTAGAATCACCATCCTTCACTTTGTAGCGTGATACCCCACACCTGGGGCACTCGTGCATCTCTTCAAACTCTTTCCTGTACAATATGCAATCATTGGGGCAAGCGTGTATTTTCTTATACTCCATACCCATCGGACACAATATCTTCTTCGCCTCATAGTTTCGAGATGGCGATGTGTTGCCTTCTGGAAGCATTTCTTTCAATAACTCAAGCAATTCAGTAAAGCTTTTATCGCTCCACCTATTTCTCGCCTTCACATTGAACAATCTTAACACCGCTGACAACCGTGTGAAATTAGCGCACCCCGGATACAAAGCCACTTGCGCATCACTGCACAAAGTATCATACACATGTGCGCGCCGAAAAGACTCATGCCCAACATCACGGATCATGTCCTCTAGTCTATCGTCCATTTCCACGTCATCAACTTCCTCTCTATCCGACACCCTCGGCCTGTCTAACGATTCACCATGACATATCCATGTTGTATAACTCTTTCAAATCCCCTCACAAATAAGATGATCACGTATCTCCTCAGCTTCTAGTCGTCTCTCATTCAAACAGTTAACACAAGGACAATAAAACCTTCCGTTACCACTATCAGGAGCATTTGTTTTTGCAAACTGTAGAAAATCTTCCACTCCATTCTCATACTCATCACTTGTCCGTCTAGCATTCATCCAACCGCGATCCATGACTAAACCAATACCTTCGTACTTAGTCCAACATATTCATCAACCACTTCTTATGACAGGGTATGGCCCTATCCCATTCGAGAAGAAACTTTTTCAACATTCGGTTAACAGTTAGTCCTTAACTCTCATGCTCATACTCGACAAAATTTTGGCAGCATTTCCCTGCGGTCTCCGACGTACACTACTTTAACGCGATGACATCCACCACGATAAAGTATGCACCCGGAGAACGAAAGGAAATGTATCAATCCAAACTTTCATCAAGTATATAACATTAGAATCAATGAATAATTATTTTAACTGAATTAAGAAAAAGTTTTTTCCCAAACTGTCCAACTTTGGACAATTCAAGATCCAACACAATGAGCGGTACATTAAGCACATACACGTACGCTCGTTAGTATTGCATCTCAAACGGGAAACTAAGGCTTTACTAATTATTGTGGGCATATTCTCGAATCAAATAAATTTTCAATAAAATACATTAAAACTTCAATGAAAGCTTTTCAGCCAAAACGTACATTCTGAGAGACACGTCTAGTTGTTATTGTGCAAAGACAGCAGAGAAGTGAAGAAACCAGAGGCAGTAGCACTATGCAATGAAGTGTAGATCACCCTGCAGCAAAATGAACATCTAAGAATTCTAATGAAAACCATAAAATTGACAAACACTATAAGGTCTTTTTAAAGTCACTTACCAAAACACAGAGAGGAAAAGGGTAAAAACAAGATCGAAGAGTTTGACAAGTCGTTGTTTCTTTTCCCAGGAGAGCAAGTTGAATATCTCAGTAAAATCAATCAAATGATTTCCTTGTCTATACCTGATCAACGGAATAAAATAGGCAATTAGCAGGACCATATGTTAAGCACATTCCAGTATATTAAGATACCAAGCTTATTGCTAAAAAACAGAAAGCAAACAATTCATCTCCTGTGATCCTCTAACTAGTAAGCAACCATCTACGAACCAAAGAAAAACTAGTGACAGACAAGAATTGCCATAATAGGGCAGCTGTAAGAGATATAAACAACAACTATTTGACTATGTTGAATGGAAACTAATCCTGAACTTTCCAACGGGTCCTACTTGTTACAATTAAACACAATAATGATGTTCTGTGTGTATGAGTGTGTGCATATATATTGTTTGATTTGACCTGCAGCTCCAAAAAGATAATCAAACCATAGTACCAGGTCAAACCAAACTATTCAATGGAAAAATGAATTCTTACGAACACAAGAATGGCGGGTTTTATAAGGGATTGCAAAATCCAATACACCTAAGTATTCATCCCAGTTTTAAACAGTTTGTCTTCAGATGAAACACAATTGATTGTCAAATAATCAACACCAACCTAATTCCAAAATGTCTTCCATCATGATCTTGAAATGCACCAATTCAAAACCAAACAAGTCTAATGTTATATTACATCAGTATAACCTGCTTCCACTAAAACAGGAAAAATACCATAGAAATTAAGCAGAACCTATATGACATCAGAAAAAAAGGTACACTCAGAAGAAAGAAACCAAATATTAGATATATTTTCCTGTAAAAATTCAACTATAGAAGACAACTTCACCAGCCTTGGTCTCAATTTATAAAATTAAAAATGGTGTAAACTGTAAACACGGGATAAATAGTTATAAGTTAAATACTATTTTACATAAAATGAAAAACAATTTGTCATGTAATCACAAAATTAACACCGCCTTTGTATACATGAATCTGAACATGAGCCAGATACATATTCTTAATTTTGTTTCCCTCTAACATGTTAATTAACACAATACTTCCATTAAAAACACATTTCCTTTACATTTCAGAATGTTTTGAAGCTTGACATGAATTCCAAAATAGTTGTTTTCATGTACCAATACCAAAAGCAGAATGTATTCCAACATCCACAGCAGGAAAAAAAAAACCTGTGAGTGCCTTTTGTCAATGTATCAATATATTTGGCAACATTTACTATCTTTGAGAATATTTTGCTTATTTAACCAAATACAATTTCTACTAATCTTCTCTCCTGTCAGCTATCATAAAAGAATAATAGCACATGGTATTTCATAACCAACAGATGGAAATATCAGTAATAAGAAGAAACTCATAATGGTGGATATAACAACCATGATTGCCAATTAGAAGAAAGATATTTCTCAAAAGCGGCAAGAATGAATCGTATAAATCATATACACATGTGGTGAAATGTCATCACATCAAGAAATGTTGCATGGGTATGTATCTAGGAATTGCAAAGTCGATAAAGTGTTCAGGTGGGCTAGGTGTTCTGTCAAGCCTTGGAAGAGCTAGTATTTAACTGGTGGAAATTGTTCGGGGTGGGCTAGGTGTTTTAGCAAATACCTCAAATGCATCATTTATCTTCTTCACTCAGTGCTTACTCGGAATTTTGGCGGAACAAAGCGAATTTTTGCAACCAAATGTAGAGATGGAAAATGAGGAGGAGTGAACCATGAATGACGAAGGCAGTTGGCAGTCGGGAGGAGTGAACCATGAATGACGGAAGCTAGCTAGAACATAGTAAAAGGAAATGCACAAGGGAGAGAGAGAGAGAGAGAGAGAGAGAGAGAGAGAGAGAGAGAGAGAGAGAGAGAGAGAGAGAGAGAGAGACGCATACCTGAGGGAGGAGGAGGGTAGCTTGCGGATGGTCGTTCTCTGGCTCGCAGTGGTTCTCTGGCCGTTCTTTGGCTCGCAGTGTATAGGCTAGGGTTAGAGGTCAGCACTTTCACGGCCGCCGCTGTTGGTGTAAGCTAGGGAGGGAGAGTGAGCTCAGATGAAAAGGTCTCAGCACGAAAATGAAAAAGGAGGAAGAGGGAATTAAAAATGTAGATAATAATACACATCGGTTAAAAGAAAACCGATGTTGTAAACTTTCACACATCGGTTATATATAACCGATGTTTAAAATTATATTATTTATTTCCTTATTTTTTTATTCGTTTTTCCACATCGGTTTTAGAAAAAATCGATGTGTAAACATACACATTTACACATCGGTTACCATAAAACCGATGTGTTAAAGTATGCATTCTTTAATTTTTTATTTTTGGTTCAATTTTCAACGTCGGTTTAAAATAAACCGATGTTTAAAACTTTACAACATCGGTTATGAGGAAAACCGATGTTTAAAATTTTCGATTAAATTTCAAAAATGTCACCGCCTCCTTTTTCACATCGGTTTAATTAAAACCTATGTTACAACGCCGATGTAAAAGGTATATTTTGCACTACTGTTACTCGCCAAAATTTCTTCCACCAAGCCATATGAGTTCTTCATGCTAGCTGAATCAGCATCCCATAAGAGGCCTGAAAAGTGATCTCTGCAAGGAGACACTCCTCTCCATTAATAGTTATGCTCTCCTTCAATTGGAAGTTTGACCACAAAAATACAAACCACAATTTAAGTTTCTGCAGCATCCAATTCATCACATGTTAATCAGAACACCTGCACAAAAGTTGTGAACTCACAAAATTCAAGCATACATTCAGGCCTCATAACATAGCCTCAGTTTCCTATACATCTTGTTACATCATCAAACTAAAAAGACCATGCACCAAAATCCTCTCAAAAGCTGCAACCATACAATAACAATATATCACCTAAGTGACAACAAGCTGTAAAATATATATCAGAAATTCAAACATTATAGCACCTCCCTGATATTTCACAGTAACAAAATTCAGAGGGCAACTCTTTGTATCAATTCGTGACTTCGCCTTAGAAGGGGATAACTCATATTTATGTCGACATGATCCAAGTGCCTTCCCCTTCCATTTGAGACCCCTGCTTAGCAAGAGTGTCTGCAACCAGATTCGCTTCCCTGTTTTTATGAGCAAAAATGACATTTTTAAGTACCAACAAAATGTTTTCTAGTTTATTACAGTAAAAACGTAATTTCCATGGGCAATCCTCTTTTCTATTCACCTATGCTAGGGCATTTTTTGAATCAGATTCAACAATAATTTCCAAATCTTTGATCTATTCCTTCTGTAGGGACATCTCAAGGGCAAAAACAATTGCCAAAAAATCAGCTTCATTAGAGTCCCTTGTACCTACTGATGCAGCAAATAATGCTAAAATTGTACCTTGATCATTGCTTAACACCCCACCTATACCCGCTGGACCTGGTTTTGCCCTTAGATGCTCCATCAACATTCCACTTTATCCTATTAGGTGATGGCGGGCTCCATATTACAACTGGCTTTTGGTTTTTTTCCTTTCCCCACAATTTTACACAATCTAATTTATAAGCTACCTCACCCGGATTGAAAGGACAACTTGGATCCCACCCTTTAGGCCAAAATAAAAATCACATTGTTCCTTTGGTACCACAATGTCCATATTACCACAAAGAACAATGAGATCCAGAGTTTCCTTTGGAAACCACCACCCACAACTCCCAACCAGCAATCAAACCACTGGTTAGTAGTTTGAGTGATGGCAATTTGTACGTCCCACCACTCCAAGCAGTCCATCCAAATCTTCCATGAGCAAGAACAATGTAGGCAGAGATGTCTAACTATCTCAACCTCAAATTCACAAAAGGGATAGCTAGCCTCATTTGCTTGGATCAAATTCAACCTTCTCAATCTACTTCTTGTATTCAACCTCTCTTACAAGACAAGACAAACCAAACCAATAATTCAGCTCTTGGAGGGGCTAAACCAAACCACATTCCTTTCACACTGTTTGTCAAACTGTTCCCAAAAGGCCTTAGAGAATTATTCAACTGTATACATGCCTTTATTTTCATGATTCCACCAAAATCTATCATGTGTATTGTTTGATAAAGTAGCTTCATTTATAATGGCTAATAGTTCCTCCACTTGTTGAAGTTCCTATTGGAATAGATATCTACTCCAAATGAGATTCCATTGCCAATTCATACCATCCCAGAACCCCATATTATAAATTGTTTCCTCTTTCTGCAATGATATTAAAAATAGCCTCAGAAATCTCTCTTTCAAGGAGGATTGCCCTGTCCATTTGTCCTTCTAGAAGCTGATTTTCCTCCCATCTCCAAGTCTCATCCACCACCCTTGCTCTATAACCCTTTCAAAGTTCTCTCCCCATCTATCCACCTTCATGATTGTACTCCAAATACTACCGTTGATCCCTTTATTCTGTTGCTGTATCAATGACTCTTCTGGTTCCACAATCTGTGAATTGAGCATATAGTTCTCTTCCACAGTGAATTACCCTCCACTCAAAACCCCCCACCACCATTTGAATAAAAGTGCCGCATTTTTTAGTATTACGTCATCAATCCCAAGTCCACCCATTTTTTTTGGTTTCTGGATTACTTCCCATTTAATTAAAGGCAATCCCCTCCTATTACCCGCACCATTCCAGAAAAATTCTCTCTACATCTTTATAAGTTGCTTAGCTACTTTCTTGGGAATCTTAAAAAGGCTCATAAAATATAAAGGCAAGCTATTTAGAACTGATTTGATTAAGACAATCTTCCAGCCCTGGACAACACCTTTCATTAACAAAATATTGTTTCTTTTAATATTTTTTATTCAAAAATTATAAAATAAAAAGATAATTTAATATTTTTAGTTATTATTAAAATTGAAAATAAAAACAAAATACGTTTTCAAAACTAAAACGGCCCTGAGCAGTGAACAAACCTAATTTTGTTAGGTACTGGAGTGACGGAATAATATCACGCAACTAAGATAAGATATGAGAAAAAAGGAACTGAACACATAATATTTACGTGGAAAACCCTCAACAAATAAGGGAAAAACCACGGGGCAATAGTAATGGATTTTCACTAAGTGCAGGAAATTACAACCTCTCTCTCTAAATACAAGGAGAGAACAATAACACCATCTCTTAAATAGAGGGGAATACACGCAAGGAGAAACCTCATAGAAGAAACTATATCTCTCTCTCTAAATTTTTTCTCTCTCACTCTATGAACACTTCTTGGCTGGGATGCATGTTGTGTTGGAGGAGGTCTCTATTTATAGGTGAGAACCTCCCCCTCTTCATGAGCTTTACGGTAAAGGGAAAATAAATTTCCTTCTCACCTTCCAACTACCACTTCCCTTCATTTATTTGCATCAAGAATTTCATCCTTCCTTTTTTAACTTTTACAGCCAAAAGTGGCTTTAGCATTCACAATCTCCCACTTAAAGTCACTTTTGGTGAGCTTTCAAAATCTCTCTACCTTATCAATTCCTTGTTGCTTACGTTTCTGATAGGCCATAGGAGGTTCAGCACCATGTAAACTTGTCAGCATTGATTGGCTTCGTCATAACATCTGCTAGGTTGTTTTTGGTGTGAATCTTTTGCATATCCACACTCCCTTCCTCTACTACTTCTCGAACAAAGTGGTATTGAACACCTATGTGCTTTGTCCTGGAATGAAAGGCTGGATTCCTTGCAATGTGCAAGGCACTCTGACTGTCACAATAAACAGCAATTTGTTGCTGCTTGTGAAATAACCAAAGTTAACACAAGAAGGGGGGTTGAATTGTGTTTACCAACTTTTTCGATTACTTTAAAAATATTTTCGCAGGAACAACAAGTTGTACTTAGATAAGAGAAAATCAGATGAGTGAATCGTCTCATATTCAAACATGGCACACGGGCAGACAGAGAAGGGTAAAACAAGGATTTGTATTTGCAGCTTAACTACCCAGATTAAAAACAAAAGATACTTAACAAAACAAAGGGATAATGGAAGAGAGATACCACTCAACAGATTTATACTGGTTCACCCCAAAATCCACAGGGTTACGTCCAGTTTCTTGGTTGCACTAAGTTTCTACTACAACTGAGTACTTTACAGTACAAGTATTCTTTGCACACCTAGCCTCTTCAGGCTCAACACTCAAACAAGTATTCTTTGCTCACCTAGCCTCTTCAGGCTCAACTCAGTAAAGAATATAAAGGTTTTGTGGAATTAATACAACTTGCAAATCATTCAGATCACACTCGGAGAGTGAAATAAATATGAGGTATGAAAAACTGCGAATTAATATCAAATGATTGAAAGTATATTCAATGAAAGAATGAAGAAGTTAATGAAGAGAGCAAATGCTTCCGCGCGGTGTTCTTAATGATATTCAACTTCTTGTCTTCATCTTCATTGTTTGATCTATTTAAAGGCTTCAAGCAAGAGATTCGTTTAGACACAGCTTCAGAAAATGTGTTCTTTTGATTTGAGCTTCTGAGACACAATTAATGCCAAAGAGTCGTTCTGTATAAACATTAAATGCTTGGGAACGTTGAGCTTTGACAAGGTTGTCCAAGGGTACACTTTATTCTAAATCAGTTGTTGTTATGAGAGTATGCAGCAGCAGGCTTCTTGTTCTTGCAGCACAGAGCTTTCCTTTTTCAGTGCAACAATCAGTTCACTTTCCAGAAAGCACTTTTACTTTGTACTAAAAACAGCTAAAAGGTTATTGTAGTGGTACAGGGGTTGCGTGTTTATTCCTTAAAACCTTGAAACAACGTTTTTTAACCTTTGTCCTTTGAGCTATTGTCCAGAGATCTTCGAGATCCTTAAGGAAGGCATTTAATTTGAATAAGATGACTTGGTCTTCATTTCTGACATCATAGAAGAGTTGAAAAAATTATACGGGTGAGGGGCAATCAGAAATCAGACGAGTTCTCAAGCAGTTCAAAAACTAGACAGGTGTTAGCGTATTCCTAAGTCAGACGGGTGATCCACTGAGTCTTGCCACGTCATCAAGCATATTCAGATCTTGACTTGGCGTAGCCTTGGTATTTGACTAAATATCAGACGAGTGATTTTCAGATAAGTCTAAAAACTGAGCTTGACCAAAAAGCAGACGAGTCAAAAATCAGACTAGTTGTCTTTAAGTCTATTTTCCTGCAGACTTATCAGATTTGTCAATAATTTCATATGGTTCAATATTACCATACTTAATCCATTTGGAATCATCAAAACGTAGAGAATTTACATATTGAATGTGTTTCAGACTTATGAGGTCTCAACAGCTTGTGCCCGAGTTCTTCCATTAACCTCTGAATCCATATAGCTTCCTTGCAAGATTGCGTAGCTGCCATGTACTCAACTTCAGTAGTAGACAAAGCTAAAACAATCTGTAATTTGGATAACCAACTTACCGCTCCTCCTGCAAGTGTGAACACATAGCCAATAGTAGATTTTCTCTTATCAAGATCACCTGCAAAATCTGAATCAACATAACCCCACGACAATGAACTACGATCCTCCAAAACATAATACAATATCCGAGGTTCATTTGATGTATCTCATGACCCTCTTAATAGTATTCCAATGCTCTCTACCAGGATCTGCCATAAATCGACTAACGACTCCCACTGCTTGCGCAATGTCTGGTCTTGTACATATCATGGCATACATAAGGCTTCCCACAGTCGATGCATACGGTACTCGAGACATTTCCATCCTCTCCGCTTCACTGCTAGGGCTCATACCTGAGGATAATTTATAACTGGCAGGAAGTGGGGTAGAAATTGGCTTACAATCTTGCACGTTGAAGCGCTGCAAGACCTTCCTTAGATAATTCTTTTGAGAAAGCCAAATCTTCCTATCTTTTCTGTCTCGGTGAATTTGCATCCCTAAACTCTTGTTTGCGAGTCCTAAGTCCTTCATTTCAAACTCCCTAGCCAACTGTGTGTTCAATTATTGGACTCGATCTTTGTTTGGGCCTACCACCAACATGTCATCCACATACAACAGCAAAATGATGAAATCATTATCATCAAACCTCTTGTAGTATGTACAATGATCTGAACTTAGTCTGTTGTATCCAAGGCTAATAATAAAGGAATCAAATCTCTTGTACCAACATCTAGGTGCCTGCTTTAGACCGTACAAAGATTTGGTCAACATACAAACCAAGTTTTCTTTTCCTTGTTCTTTAAATCCTTTCGGTTGGAGCATATAAATTTATTCTTCAAGTTCTCCATGAAGAAAATCAATCTTCACATCCAACTATTCAAGATGTAAATCAAATGCAACACACATAGACAACACTACTCTGATTGTAGTAAGTCTGACAACTAGAGAAAATATCTCGTTGAAGTCTATACCTTCTTTCTGAGCATATCCTTTCACCACCAGCCTTGCACGATATCGTTCCCCTTGATCATTGTCATCTCGTTTGATCTTATAGACCCATTTGTTCCCGATGGCTTTCCGACCCTTTGGAAGTTCAACAAGTTCCCATGTTTTATTCCTATGTAAGGCCTCCATTTCTTCCTGCGTTGCTGTCATCCATTGAGAAGCATCTGAAACCCGCTCAAAGCCTCCTGAAAGGTTGACGGTTCTCCTTCTTCAGTTAGAAGACAATATGCATCATGGCTTACCATAACATAATTTGAGTGCCATGACATTGTTCTGATCTGACGTGACGATCGTCAAACTTCTTCATCATTGACCTTATCAGGTTCCTGTTCTTCGTGCTCTTGTGCTGCTTCAGAAGAATCCTCTTCTGTAGGCTTTCTTTCTATCTCAACTGCAGTAGTTTCTTTGGTACTGCTGTCATTTTTCTGCTCACTTTGCAGCTCATTTTCTGCAAAGACTACATCCCTGCTGACAACAACCTTGCGGGTAGTGGGATCGCACAGGCGATACCCCTTCACATTGTCAGCATAACCCAAGAATATACATTTCCTGGATTTTGGATCCATTTTTGTTCTTTCTTGGGAGTTGTACATCACGTACACAGGACATCCGAAAACATGTAAAGAAGAATAATCAGCTGGCTTTCCTTTCCACATCTCCATTGGTGTCTTGAAACCAATCGCTGTTGGTGGTGGTCGATTTATCATGTAACAGGCCGTTTTAACTGCTTCTGTCCATAAAGATTTGGTCACTCCCGCAGTTCTCAGCATGGCTCTTGTTCTATCTAGGAGAGTTCTGTTCATTCGGTATGCTACACCATTCTACTGAGGTGTATGTGCAACCGTGAGTTGTCTTACAATACCCTCTTGTTTGAAAAATGACAAAAAATCACCATCTACATATTCTCCTCCATTGTTTGTCCTCAAGCACTTAATTCTTTTCCCAGTTTCAAGCTCTACTTGTGCTTTGAACTTCTTGAATACTGCAAACACATCAGGCATCTTCTTGATTGGGTACACCCATAATCTTCTGGAATAGTCATCAATGAATGACACAAAATATTTTTCTCCTCCCAGAGATATTTCTGGTGATTCCCATACATCAGATTGGATCGAGTCCAGTATGTGTTTGCTTTTAATATTTACTCTAGCAAACTTCAATCCATGCTGCTTACTCATCACACAATGCTCATAGATCGGTAAATTCCAGGTCTTGAGCCCGGGCAGGAGATTGTGTTCCGCAAGGACTTTCAAGTCACGTTTTGACATATGGTCTAATCTGCGATGCCACATCATTGTTGTTTCTTCTTGGCTCACTGCTGTAACTGATGCATCTGCCTCTTATAACGTATCTCCCAAAAGCATGTATAGATTACTTGTGATCTTCTCAACTTTCATCACCACAAGATTGTCTTTAACTACTTTTAAGTTCCCACCTTCAGTATGGATCCTACACCCGAGGTCATCCAATTACCCAATGGATAATAAGTTCTTCTTCAATCCCTTCACATGTCGTACCCCTTGTATTTTACGAACAGTACCATCAAGCATCTTTAATCTGACAGTACCAACTCCAGCAATCTCTAAGGCATGATCATTTCCCATGAACACAGATCCTTCCAAGACAGACTCATAAGTGCAAAATCAATCTCGATGTGGAGTCATGTGCCATGTCGCACCCGAATCCATTTTCTAGACATCATTGAGTTGTTTTCCTCCTTTAGAATTACTTACTGCTTCGCTATATAGGATTTCTGCATCATCTGAGAGACATGCAACACATCCTTGAGATGTTCTGCTCCAGAAGTTTTCTCTCCATTCTTCTTGTTATGCCAACACTCCTTATTCAAGTGCCCTCTCATGCCACAATTGTAGCATTTAAGATTCTTCCTTCTTCGAAATTTTGATCTACCATGATCTTGACTCTCACTGGAGCCACGTTCCATTGATCTGCCTCTCGTCACCGTTAATACCTCCGCTTGCTTTGAACTTTCTGATCTTTCTTCCTTATTTTTGCGCCTGGATTCTTCTTCAAGAATAGCACCGGCAACATCATCAAAACGCAGAGATTCAGCAACATTATTATTTATGATGTTGATGATGAGTTGATCATACGAATGTGGTAAACTCTGAAGTAGAAGTTCTGCACGTTCATTTTCTGCTATTTTGAAATCTGACGCTATGAGCTGAGCAAATAGCCTATTTAGAATGTTGATGTGATTTGTCACCGATGTGGATTCAGTCATTCGAAGAGTGTAGATCCTTCTCTTTAAGAATATTCTAGTGTGAAAAGATTTGACCTCATACAATTTAATAAGAGTATCTCAGATCTCCTTTGCAGTCTTCTTTTCTGCAATACTTGACCATAGCGAGTATGTCATTGCTAGGTGCAAATTGGAAATAATGTTGTCATCCATCTCTTTCCACTTTTGATCAGTGATATCTGAGGGTCTACCGTCAATTGCGTCTAGGCAATTATCCTTCCTTATAACTACCCTTATCTTCAATTTCCACAGGGAGAAATTACTCTCATTGAATCTCAATCTCAATTTTTACTGTCATGGTTTTACACCAAATTACTCCCGTGAACAGTACCAAATACTGGAACAATGACCATAGACCGTAAATAGTACACCAGGTAAGTTCCCCGGAAAGAGAGGTGAGTCACTAATAGACACACTTAAATACAAAGTCTTTCCTAGCCAGAACTTTCCTAGACATGCACTATCATACTACCACACTTTATTTCCAGCAAAAAAAAATAATTCTTTTCTGATGTGGAAGATCAAACGATACTGCAACCACAGAGCATACTAAGAATTTTCTTATGAACCTGGCACATTATCACTTTGTTGCAGTGTAATAGTGACCACGAACCAATGACTCTGATACCACTGTTGGGTACCATAGTGACGGAATAATATCACGCAGCTAAAATAAGATATGAGAAAAGAGGAACTGAACAGACAATATTTACGCGGAAAAACCTTCAACAAATAAAGGAAAAACCACGGGGCAATAGTAAAGGATTTTCACTAAGTGGAGGAAATTACAACACCTCTCTCTAAATACAAGGAGAGAACAATAACACCCTCTCTTGAATATAGGAGAATACACATAAAAACAAAACCTCACAGGAGAAACTATCTCTCTCTAAATTTTTTCTCTCTCACTTCATGAATACTTCTTGGCTGGGATGCATGTTGTGTTGGAGGAGGTCTCTATTTATAGGTGAGAACCTCCCCCTCTTCATGAGCTTTACGGTGAAGGGAAAAAAATTTCCTTCTCACCTTCTCACCTTCCAACTACCTGTTAACACTGGTTTTTGGTTGGTGTCCAAAATCTCTTTGTTATAAATAATTAGAGATCAGACGAGTGTGGGACGAACGAGCTATGCGGTAATCTCGTCAGGATGTTTGTATATATGTCTGCCAAGTATGAATTTGACAAATTAGTCAAATCTAATAAATACTGGCAAAGACTTGGGTTTTGTATTTTGAAAATATATTTCTAATTTGAAAAGAAAAAGTCAGTTTATTAAACAAAAGATACTTCCTAATTGTATAACTTTTTGTACGTAATATTGAAATGGAAACAACACTAATTTGAAAAGCAATTTGTATAAAGCGTGTGATGAGTGTGATTTCACCTCATTTTTCATGTACATTTCTGCATGCATTTGCATATAGTTTAGGCATTTTTAGTTTGATTTTGTTTAGTTTTTCCTTTGGAACGGATAAGGTGGTGTTGTGGTGTTGTTTTGCAGGAATTCATGATTAAATGCCCTAGGTTTGGCCATGATGAAGCTTGGATGAATTAGAGCCTTAAAAGTGAAGAAAATGAGCTAAACAGAGCCCATCACGGCCTAGCCGTGATGCCGATCACGCCATGATCGGGTAAAAGCGAAAAAGGCGAAAAGGTGAAAAGCAGTCTGTCACGGCCTAGCCGTGATGTACATCATGGCCGTGACCCAAAACCACCACAAGTCAGAGACCATCACGGCTTGGCCGTGATGTAGATCACGGCCATGAAACGGAGGCTCGCGACGCGAGCAAGGTCTCGCCACGCGAGAGACTTAAAATGCCAGAAGTTTCAGAAACAAAGCGTCACGGCCTGGCCGTGATGGACATCACGGCCGTGACGCGCGACGGGTCTATAAATAACAGCACAGCAGACAGAAAAAGGGGACTTTTTGCAAAGGCTTGGAAACCCTAAAGAGGGCTGATGGTTGGGGGAAGGCTAGGACCTTAAAGATGACATCTTCTCTGCTCTTGGATTGGAAGAAGATTGAAGGATTCGTCATGGAGTTTTCTTCCTCTCTTCTCTCTTTCTCTTTTGTAGACATTATCATGTGTAGTTAATTCCCCCATTGTTGGGTTTAGATGTAGCTTTTCTGAACTTGGTTGTTAATTGATTTGGTTTCAATACAAGTTTCTATTTCTTTATGAGTGTGTGATTCTGTGCTTAATGCTTTTCTTGGATTAGCTACCCATAGGAATGATATGTTGCTTTGATAGATAACTGAAAGGTTGGTGTTAAGGCATGCTCATGAATCATATGCCAAGTAGTTCAAGAATCTAGACATAGGTGTTGGTTGCTTGCAATCTTATAAGTCTTGACTTAATGGAAAATCTCAGGTTAATCCACCTAAGACATTAGGGTTTAATTTGGGGTTTTAGGCTCAATGCACCTAAGACATTAGGCTTGAGTACTTTAGAAAAGGCTTGATTGGCATAATTGAATTAGGACTTGTGTTGTTAGCCCTTTCATTGCAATCAAGGGAGGATTAGTGTAGTCTAAACCTGACAATCTCAACCATTTGTAAATTCTGCACTCCAAGTGTTTGTTAAAAGTCCAAAAAGACCAAAAATATTGTATTGCTTTGTTTTCTGTTTTGATATCTCATACCATAGTTTAGTCTAGATAGTTGTTAAGTTTGTGTATTGGTAATTGACAACCGATCCCTGTGGATACGATAACCGGTCTCACCACCGTATTACTTGATTGCGACGAGGTGCACTTGCCTTTATATTCTCAAAAACCAGCATCAAGTTTTTGGCGCCGTTGCCGGGGATTGGCTTTGCCAATATCAGTAGTAACAAATGAGATAACTAATTTAGACATTTTTTTTTATTTTATTTTCTGTATATAATTGATATCTTTATTTAGTTAGTTTTGTATATATTTGTTTTTGTGTTTCTTTGATCTTGCGCTTAATTGTCTGTGAGGTGAAAAAACTGACTAGACAGGATCATGGACTACAATTGCTATCAACCATCTGATGCCGAAATTGAGATATCCGAGCTGCAACTGCGGGTAGATATGCTGCAGTTGGCCATAAACATCCAACAAGTGAGTGATGAGCTGTCAAGGGCACAAATCTCTCCTCCACCAATGGTAGGTTGTTCTGAATGGGGAAATCAATTTCCCAACACTTCTACTCCATGGTGGGGGAACCCTCCAAACAATACTTGGATTGATCAAGAGGAACATTGGGAATCTTCCACACCTTCATATCAACCACAACCATCTCAATGGTATGATGAGCCATCCCCATTGGAAGTTGCTTGGGAGAACTTCAAATCCGCATTCCCAGTCGAGGTTGAGCAACCTATCCCGGATAGTCGACCTCACTTAGAGGCTGTTTTGGAGAACTTCATGGTAACAACAATGGAAGAATTAAAAAATCAAGAAGACACCATTCAAAGTTTCGGGGTACGTATTGAGAAAATCTCTAACCAACTATCCGGAATGTCAAAAGGGAACTTGATGGCTGATGATGAAGGTGATGCAATAAAGCATGATGATGAAGATGATGCCAAAATGGATGAGGAGGAAGAAGAAGAAGTGGGAGCAAAAGGATTAAGAAATGAAGACTCTGTTTTGGAGAACAAAGTTGCCCCATCTCCCATTGAACCCTTGACTAAAGAGCTTGAAAGGAATAGGCAATTGGAGGACATCTATTTCACCATGCTTGGGGATGATGAAAAACTTTTGGAATTAGATGATGCTGTTAGTTCCAATGCATGTGTGGAATGTGATGGGAGAAACACTTGTGTGGTTTGTGCTGAGATTTCTGCATATTTGGAAGGTGATGGATTTGGCAATGCCGAGAGTGAAGATTGTACAGAAGCCAGAACAGCACCAATGATCCTCTCGACTTGTTTGCCACCTCACATTTTAAAGCAGTCAACAATGGAGTTCATGCCTCTGCCTGAGAAATTGGATTTTGGATCTTTAAATATAAAGGCACCATGGCCAGTCCAAGAGGTTGAACCCCATTTTTATTGGGAAGATTTTGTTGATAAAGGGGTCATCTTTGACCCGAGAGGAATTGAAAAGCGCTTCCCATTTGAAGAAGTCAGCATGAATTTCGAGCGCTCACTTCCACATTTTTGCTACAAACCGTGGGATCCAGGTGAAGGATCTCACATGGTTAGCATCCCTTGGTCCTTATACCAAAGGTTATGGGATCCAGGTGGATGCTTCTTAATAAGTCAAGCTAGTGACGTTAAAGAAGCGCTTATTGGGAGGCAACCCAAGTTTCTTAACCCTTCTCTTTAGTTAGATTTTGTTTTTGATTTTAACTCTTGAATAATTTGAGAAGATCAAGAGTTTTCTTTTATTAATAAATTTGTTAAGTGTTTTCAGGATAATAAGGAAGGAGAAGCAAAAAGAGCAGGGAGAAATAAAGCCAGGAAAAGCAAAGTCGGACTCACTACCGCCTCGGTAAGCCGTTCCAATTTTTTGCTTTATTTTTTTTTTCTCCTCTCTCCAACTTGATTGTTTACATTGGGGACAATGTAAATCTTTAAGCTTGGGGTAGGGGTAATCTTTTTGCTTGCATTGTAAATATTGCATTCATATAGGCTTAAGTTTGCATGATCACATGATTCGGTTACCCCTGCTTAGATTGAGCTTATGATTGTGAGAGCTAAGTGCCAAATTTTCTGTGATAGTGAATTTTTGGACCCTGATTTTCTATTCTTGTGATATGGCTTCATTAAATATGCTTGAGATGATCTTGGATAGTTGATGATTAGCATATGTTTCTTTAGACTTGTGTTTCTCACTGGTTCTTGAACTGATAAATGTGAGCTTTTGAGCCATTAGGGGGTACTCACTAAATCTGCCCCTGTTCTTTGTGTTGAGTGTTGCTCCTCTTGGATGAACTTCTCTAGAACTTGACTTGAAACCATTTTGAAGCTTAAAAAATTTTTGAAAACATTTTTGAAAATGATTGAGGCAATAGGTATTTTTCCGGCCTTCTGAGCTTTGAATGATGAAATGCTACCCCTTAGTTGCCCAATTTTGAGCCTGAATGAATAAAATGCTTTTCTTGGTACCCTGAAAAATTTTTGATAAATATACTTGATAAGGGACCTTCTAAAGTATTACAAAAAGGGTGAAAAAGGTAGTTGAAAGTTTGGGATAAGAATCAAAAAAAAAAAAAGAGAAAAAAAAAAGAAAAGAAAAATATAAAGAGATGGGGATGACAAACAAGAGAAGCGAGAAATAAAAGAAAAAAGAAAGAAAAGAAAGGTGGAAAAATGTATTGAAAACCCAAGAAGGTATTTTAGAAGGTGTCTTGTGTTGAAATGTTTGATACTTGGTTTAGCCTTTTGAAATATCCCTTTCTTGTTATCCCCACCTAAAAGATTAATCCCATGGCCACGTTACAACCAAATAAAGACCTCTTGATTCTTAGGTGTTTTCATAAATAAAGTGGAGATTTGGTTGATAGTCAAGCATATGGTAGGAATCATTCCTTGAGGAAAATGGAGCGAATTGTTATATGTACTTGAACACTTGAGTGAGTGAGGCAAGAAAGAGAGCCAAGCAAATAAACAAGCTTGGGGTGAGCTTCAAGTGAGCAAGAGTGCCCGAATCAGTGAGAATGTGAGTCTAGGAAACCTAAGCCCCTAATTGGACTTGAATTGATTGTCTCTTGCTGAAATAATTGAATGCCTGTTACTTGGATCATTTTACTCGGGTTCTTAGTTCATTATCATTGCTCTGATTATTTTCATCTTCTGGCCTTAGTGATTGCTTGAGGACAAGCAAAGTCTTAAGCTTGGGGTAATTTGATGAGTGTGATTTCACCTCATTTTTCATGTACATTTCTGCATGCATTTGTATATAGTTTAGGCATTTTTAGTTTGATTTTGTTTAGTTTTTCCTTTGGAACGGATAAGGTGGTGTTGTGGTGTTGTTTTGCAGGAATTCATGATTAAATGCCCTAGGTTTGGCCATGATGAAGCTTGGATGAATTAGAGCCTTAAAAGTGAAGAAAATGAGCTAAACAGAGCCCATCACGGCCTAGCCGTGATGCCCATCACGGCCTAGCCGTGATGCCCATCACGGCCATGATCGGGTAAAACTGAAAAGGCGGAAAGGTGAAAGCAGAGTGCATCACGGCCTAGCCGTGATGTACATCACGGCCGTGACCCAAAACCACCACAAGTCAGAGACCATCACGGCTTGGCCGTGATGGAGATCACGGCCATGAAATGGAGGCTCGCGACGCGAGCAAGGTCTCGCCACGCGAGAGACTTAAAATGCCAGAAGTTCCAGAATCAGAAAGCGTCACGGCCTGGCCGTGATGGACATCACGGCCGTGACGCGCGACGGATCTATAAATAACAGCACAGCAGACAGAAAAAGGGGACTTTTTGCAAAGGCTTGGAAACCCTAAAGAGGGCTGATGGTTGGGGGAAGGCTAGGACCTTAAAGATGACATCTTCTCTGCTCTTGGATTGGAAGAAGATTGAAGGATTCGTCATGGAGTTTTCTTCCTCTCTTCTCTCTTTCTCTTTTGTAGACATTATCATGTGTAGTTAATTCCCCCATTGTTGGGTTTAGATGTAGCTTTTCTGAACTTGGTTGTTAATTGATTTGGTTTCAATACAAGTTTCTATTTCTTTATGAGTGTGTGATTCTGTGCTTAATGCTTTTCTTGGATTAGCTACCCATAGGAATGATATGTTGCTTTGATAGATAACTGAAAGGTTGGTGTTAAGGCATGCTCATGAATCATATGCCAAGTAGTTCAAGAATCTAGACATAGGTGTTGGCTGCTTGCAATCTTATAAGTCTTGACTTAATGCAAAATCTCAGGTTAATCCACCTAAGACATTAGGGTTTAATTTGGGGTTTTAGGCTCAATGCACCTAAGACATTAGGCTTGAGTACTTTAGAAAAGGCTTGATTGGCATAATTGAATTAGGACTTGTGTTGTTAGCCCTTTCATTGCAATCAAGGGAGGATTAGTGTAGTCTAAACCTGACAATCTCAACCATTTGTAAATTCTGCACTCCAAGTGTTTGTTAAAAGTCCAAAAAGACCAAAAATATTGTATTGCTTTGTTTTCTGTTTTGATATCTCATACCATAGTTTAGTCTAGATAGTTGTTAAGTTTGTGAATTGGTAATTGACAACCGTTCCCTGTGGATATGATAACCGGTCTCACCACCGTATTACTTGATTGCGACGAGGTGCACTTGCCTTTATTCTTAAAAATACACATCAGCGTGATTAAATGACTACTAAAAATAAAAGAACTTAAATAAAGAACATGAAAGAAATACTGAAAGTAATGAAGAACATGTAAAGAACTTAAAAAAACATAATCAGTCTCACCTTCCAACTACCTGTTAACGCTGGTTTTTGGTTGGTGTCCAAAATCTCTTTGTTACAAATAATTAGAGATCAGGCGAGTGTGGGACGAACGAGTTATGCGGTAATCTCGTCAGGATGTTTGTATATATGTCTGTCAAGTATGAATTTGACAAATTAGTCAAATCTAATAAATACTGGCAAAGACTTGGGTTTTGTATTTTGAAAATATATTTCTAATTTGAAAAGAAAAAGTCAGTTAATTAAACAAAAGATACTTCCTAATTGCATAACTTTTTGTACGTAATATTGAAATGGAAACAACACTAATTTGAAAAACAATTTGTATAAAGCGTGATTAAATGACTACTAAAAATAAAAGAACTTAAATAAAGAACATGAAAGAAATACTGAAAGTAATGAAGAACATGTAAAGAACTTAAAAAAACATAATCAGTCTCACCTTCCAACTACCTGTTAACGCTGGTTTTTGGTTGGTGTCCAAAATCTCTTTGTTACAAATAATTAGAGATCAGACGAGTGTGGGACGAACGAGTTATGCGGTAATCTCGTCAGGATGTTTGTATATATGTCTGCCAAGTATGAATTTGACAAATTAGTCAAATCTAATAAATACTGGCAAAGACTTGGGTTTTGTATTTTGAAAATATATTTCTAATTTGAAAAGAAAAAGTCAGTTTATTAAACAAAAGATACTTCCTAATTGCATAACTTTTTGTACGTAATATTGAAATGGAAACAACACTAATTTGAAAAGAAATTTGTATAAAGCGTGATTAAATGACTACTAAAAATAAAAGAACTTAAATAAAGAACGTGAAAGAAATACTGAAAGTAATGAAGAACATGTAAAGAACTTAAAAAAACATAATCAGTCTCACCTTCCAACTACCTGTTAACGCTGGTTTTTAGTTGGTGTCCAAAATCTCTTTGTTACAAATAATTAGAGATCAGACGAGTGTGGGACGAACGAGTTATGCGGTAATCTCGTCAGGATGTTTGTATATATGTCTGCCAAGTATGAATTTGACAAATTAGTCAAATCTAATAAATACTGGCAAAGACTTGGGTTTTGTATTTTGAAAATATATTTCTAATTTGAAAAGAAAAAGTCAGTTTATTAAACAAAAGATACTTCCTAATTGCATAACTTTTTGTACGTAATATTGAAATGGAAACAACACTAATTTGAAAAGCAATCTGTATAAAGCGTGATTAAATGACTACTAAAAATAAAAGAACTTAAATAAAGAACATGAAAGAAATACTGAAAGTAATGAAGAACATGTAAAGAACTTAAAAAAACATAATCAGTATTAAAGAACGAGTAAAGAACTTTGAAGGATAAAACCAGTATTATACTGTGTTATAATACTAAATTGAATTGAAAATGAAAAGGGTGGAGGAAATACTTGAGTGTAATCCGTCAATCTGCTATGTGATCGAGATATGTAGGACGTGTATCAAATAACCTCCTCCATTATATTGTGATTACTAGTATTTATAGGCAAATAAAATAACTACCTAGAGATAACTCCCTATCTATAAGACTGCCACATGTCTTTGGCAGTTTTCTAAATTTTTATACTTAAACTGTTTGTCAAACACTTCCAATAACCGTTCAATTTCTTGAACCGCTCCACGTCAACTTGATTGTTTTCTACGGTCTGGTTGCTTGACATCTTATTTTGTTAATGCCTTGTCGGTCTTGAGGACTTGGCCATTTTCACACTTCCGTGCGTTTTGACAACTCTTCTTAATACTTTGTCAAAAAACTGAGTTGTCGATTTATCCTTTTTTATCGACCAATATTTTCTTGTCTACTAAATATCTTTAGTACTTAGAAAATATTAGTCATTACTTTGATTTCTCCATCAGTCAGCCAAATGTGTCCGTCAATAATCAGAAATTTTACCGCCATGACGCCGGCGTCCCACGTTTTGCTTTTCGACGGCCTTGTTTGTCTGACATGTCAACTGAAGAACTTCTTGTCAACTTCCCATTTGTCAATTCTTCTGAATTCGACTTTCTCCTTCTTGGCGGTATTTGTTATATCTTTGACAATTCTTCCCTCGGTTCTTCCGTCATCCTGTCGGAATTATTTCTATCAAGAATTTGAAATTCTTCCATTAACAGATGCCCCCCAAGTTTTGCTTTTCGACGGCTTTGCCCGAAAGAATAGCAAAATTTGAATTTTGAATTGCAAACAAATTTTCTTAAATATGCGTTCATATCCTTTAATTATAACATGCTTTAAATACATCCCTACTTAATAGGAATAAACATAACTACGAAGTTCTCATGGAATTCGAACCAAAGGCCTTCACTCTTCTTTAAATAGTAGTCACATCACTGTTGACTTTCCTCTTCTTATCTTTCTTCTTCCCTCGTGAAAACCCTTCTTTTCTATAGGAAAAAACCCTTTCCTCTTCCTCACTCCATTCAATCTCCATGGCAACATCTTCCAAGATGTCGACTTCAGTACCTCAAACCACGGTTGTTCCTCCTAGGGCAGTAGTTCAAGACCCGCTTTTGGAAGAATCCGAGTTTTGGCAGGAATCTATGGTAATTTACCCTTTTCCTAATTCTTCTATTGCTTTGAGTCCTCCTGCTGCATTCTTGGGTCCTTTCGTAGCCCAAAATGAAATTTTTGAGAGTTTACGCAGTTGCTTCCCTTCTGCTAACTCGAATGAGGCTATTTTATCTTCCTTAACTCCAATCCCTATTCATGTCTTTAAAAAGAGCAATAGGATTCTTAGGATGCCCCCCTCCACTCGGTTCGATTCTTACATTAGTTGGCTTGACCGAGTTCAGGCTGAAAAACGTGTGGGAAGAAGCTGGAATTTTTGAGTTTATTCAGCTTTCTCGCAATGTTAAGCTAGTAGACTTTTCTTTAATAGGAGCATCAGTCTTTTTTTGGAATAAAACCACAAATAATTTTCACTTTCCTTATGGGATGATGGGTCCGACTTTATTTGACATGTCGGCTATTACGGGCCTTCGTCCATATGGCCCCACCATGCATTCCGATGTCGAAGTAGAGAATCAGATTGACGTCTATGTGCCAAAATGCTCTTTTTCTAAATATATAGCAGACTTTAGAGGCGGAGATCATGAACCTGCGACGGATACTGAGTACGTAGCCTTTTTGTTTCTTTGGCTATGTGCTTATGTCTTTTGTAGCAAATCTGCTTCTTTGATTGCTTCGTATGTTCCTCTAGCCAATCTTTTGTCAACTGGCAAGAGATTAGCATTGGGCCAATGTGTTTTGGCTAATCTTTATGATAGTATAAGTATGTTAGTTGATATTGTCAGATCTAAGCAAAAGAAAACCAACATAGGAGGGCCTCTTTGGCTTTTCCAGTTGTGGTTAAATGCTGTCTTGGAGCGTCAATTTTCATACAAAGCTCCTTTAGATTTGTCAATTGACACATATGGCTCCTATCTCTGTTACGTGTCTACTGAATCTTTGTCAAGAGATGAAACTGCAAACTTTAAGTTCTACTTCAAAATCTTTCATTCGCTTTCATCCACCTCTTCAAAGATCAACTTTTCCCCTTTCATTGACCGGAAGTATGGTCCGGAGTGGTTTACGAAACTGAGCACTACCATTTCTAAATCCAACAAGTCAATTTGGACCAAATTTCTTTGCCAGAAAATCATTTTTGTTGATGGTCCTAGTTTTGAAACTCATAGAATCTACCTGCATTTGCCCAATACCACTGCTTGTCAGCTCGGTTTTTGTCAAGCTATTCCTGCTCGTTATTCGTCAAATCTTGATGAGAACTTTATTGGTGCCAAAGCTCCAACATATGAGCATATTGTCGCCATCAGTGATGAGGATAAAGCTCGTAGGGCCTTCTTACAACCTGTCTCATTTTCTGTCTTCCACGGAGTTACTCAAAGCTTTCTTGACTGGTGGGATTAGTATTACTCCAACCACCATCTGAGTTTAAAGACCTGCTTGAGTTGTATTGAAGACACTATGGGTAACAGTGATGATTCTCCCATGCAGGAACAGGATCCGGCAACCAAAACTCGAGGTGAACTTCAGAAAGAAATTCAAGCCTTTGAAAATTTTTACAAAATCAAGTGGAATCCCTTGAGACCATTTGATATGGTTCATCATGTCAATAGTGTTTTAGCTGAAGCCAAAAGGAAGCATGATAATAAGGAATCTGAAAGGCTTGCCATATATAGAGGTATTCCCAATATGACCAAGGAATACTTTGACAGTTTGAAGGCCCCTTTTCCTAAGCCGGCGCCTATTCCTTCTGCCCCTTTTGGTTTAGCTGATTCACACCCAGGGAAGTCGTCGAAAGAGGTAACGTCTTCTTTTTGGACAGTGTGAGTGCTTATGTTGACCCTTTTGAAAAACCAAATCCAGTTACCTTCGCTCGTCGGTTTCTCCAACCTGATGACGACTTTGGATTCCATTCGCGAATTTTAACTTGTAATTCAGGTATTCACTTGTCAATTAACTTTTATTCTTTCGCTTTTTGGCTGACAATCAACTTATTTATTTTGTTATTTACAACTATTCCTCTTGACAAACCTCTCCCTGATAAGTCCAAATCTGATGTACCGTCGGGAGAAGCTCCTGAGGATGACGATGAGGACGAACATGTAATCCTTGTAGTGGCCAAAACTGTCAAAAAGAGCTCACGGCCAGCCAAAGCTTCTGTTTCTAATCCTCCGACAAAAGGGTCCAAGAAAATAAAAGAGAAAGTTACTCCTTCCGATTTTCTTTCTAAGAAACCAAAATCTACCAAAAGCTTTTCAATCTCAGCAGATTCTGATGTCGACAAAGCTTCCACTGGATCTAAAGTCCAAGACCTTGTTGTTAGCTCTTCCAACACTTCTCCCTCCAACCCGTCTAAGGTAAAATTTTTAAGTTGATCTATCACGCTATATCTTTGTTTATAACTTTTTATTTTTATCTTGGCAGAAAGAGAAAGTTGTCGGGACTCTTCCAAAGAATCGAAAAGACGAGTGCTGATGTTGACTTGATGTCTTCGGACTCTAACCTGGTATTTCCACCGATCTTGTCATTTCCCTATATACATATATGTATATTTTCCTCATTTTCCTTTCATGTCAGGAAAAATCTCCTCAGATTGAAGATTCAATGACCATTCAGGAGATTCTCACCAAGACTGTCGAGCCAGTGAATCAATCTGACTTAGAGTTGCAGGCTGACAGAAATTTAGGAGGTATTCCTGTCGACACTAGGGGTTTAACAGGTGGTCTTCAGCATCTCGAATCCCATCCGGAAATGCCCCCCGGCCCTCATCATCCAACTTCAATCATTCCAACTTCCACAACCGACACACCAGTCGGAACTGCCGTCATGATTGAAATTCCGGATGAGGATATTGATATGGAGGCCCTGCTGGCTGAAACAACTCCTATCATTCCTTCTCCACCTGCGATCAAACCTCCAACCATGAAGTCTCCTGACCCAAAACCGGCCCTTCACTTCAACACATGGATTAAGATGCTGTCGGAAGTAAGCCGAAAAGAGTCAACCCTCTTTGCCACCTCTTCATCAACTCAGCATGACTCTAGTGATTCTCGAGTCATTAACCTCATGCATGATCTCCAGGCTCTACTTGTCAATCCTTTTGATGCACTTTTATCTGATGCCAGGATTCAACAAGAACTGTCACGACTCATCAAGGAGATCACTCCTCTTCATTCCAATCACCCCGTGTCGAGCCGTACGCTTTTTATCTCCATCCATACATTTTGGGAGCGACTCTCCAGTAAGTTAGAAAGGATGACTTATGTCATTCCTTCTTATGAAAAGGAAGAAAAGACTAAAGATGATCTCTTAGTTCGCTTCCGAGATCTTGAATCCTCTAAGCAAAAGGAACTTGACCTTATCTCCACTAGTATTCATACTAAAGAGAGTCTACTGGAGTATCGGAAGAAGCTGTTGGCAGAGATTGAATTGACAGATAGGAAATGTGCCAAGTTTGACAAGGCCTTAGAAAAGAGCAGGGACAAAGTCAAGGCTATTGACGATGAATCTATCCAACTTGGCCGGAAAGCTGAAAGTGTAGTCGGAAAACTTCGTGCGTTACAACCCGAATATGAAGCTGCTACTGCCGACAAGATTGACCTTTCCCTTGCATGGGATCAATTATCTTCTTTCTAGGCCAAAATTGACAGTTGTAGCTATTTTCTTTGTCAAATTTTGACCTGGTCACTTTTGACAATCATTGATTAATAATAAATGTTTCTTTTCTTACTTGCACGTTTATTTATTGTTTGATTTGACTGCATGTTTCCAACCAACTTCGTAACTCATGGTTTATCAAATCATCATAAATACCATGATAAATTTCGAGACTTTGGTAAACCAAACCACAATAAATGTCTCTCTAAACCAACTATAAATAATGAGATCTACAAATCCACGATTTCGTAGTTGGTCATTTCACATAATATGCTGTCTCCTACAAATGGCTTCCACCTATTCTTCCTTCTTCCCCCATGGGAATCTGACCTTATCATCTTAAGATTTCAGACCAATGTTTCTGTTTTAATGGTCATATCCTTAGTGATGGTCAATAACCAACGTAAACCATGCAGTGAAGGTCAGTAACCAACGTAACATCTAGAGCTGACCTTGCTGCACATCTGGGGGAAAGCTGATCTTGATTCGGAATGAGTGCATCTTGCTCTAGTTCCATCATCTTCATCTTGGAAGGTAGTGGCTTTCCTTTGGTGTCATCGTTATTGCACCATAGCAACAACAACCTTCTGGATTAAATGATGGTGAGATATGCTCCTGCTCATCTCCTTCCATGCGCATCCTCGACATATGGAGAAGCAGAAACCTCATCAAATGGGGAATGAAGCCTCAACAAATTGGGTTATACCTCTGCATTGTCGAAGGAAAATAAAATGTTGCTGACGCATAACCTTGTATTCTAGGGTTAGATTAACTTTAATTGACAACTTGATTTCTGATAGCATATTGTCATTTTGCCAATCTTTATATGGCTTGAATTGACAACCTATGCTTTTGACAATATTTCATTGTATTGCCAATTTAGTGAATATTCTTATTTCTTTCACTTGTTGTCAATTTTCACTTCCAACATTGTCGGTTTATATTCCTTCAAATACTTGCCATTAATTGACTTGATTTTCAAGCCAGTATTAACATTGACAAGTGCATAAGCATTTCCAGAAAATACTTTATCCATTCTAAATGGTCCTTCCCATTTAGGTGACCATTTGCCATATTCTCGACAACTTTTATCCATGGGCAATATGACTTTCCACACCAGATCATCTACCTTAAATGATTTGAATTTAACTCGGCTATCATAGAACTTTGCAATTCTTTCTTTTTACTGAATCAATTTTTCTAATGCAATCAATCTTTCATCGCTTAACTCATCCAATTCGTCCAGCATTGCATTCCAATATTGGTCGGTAGGCAAGTCATTTTGCCTTTGAATGAGAGTGGATTGGAGATTGATTTCGACAGGTAGCACAGGATCGTGCCCATAAGTTAGCCGATATGGTGAGGTTCCTGTCGATTGTCTGGGTGAATTTCTATATGCCCACAATATTTGATCAAGAGTATTATGCCAACTCTTAGGCTGTCGGTCCACATGCTTTTTAATAAGACTAATAATGATCTTGTTTATGGCCTCAACTTGGCCATTTGCTTGTGCATAATATGGTGTAGATGTGAGCATTTTTATATGCCTAGAACCAGCGTATTCCACAACTTTCTTGCCGACGAATACTGACCCTTGATCTATTGTCAGAGTCTGGGGTATGCCAAACTGACAAATGATGTGATTTTCAATGAAATCAATTATGTCTTGTTGGGTGACTGCTTTGAGGCAAACTGCTTCTATCCATTTGGTAAAATAGTCAACTCCAACTAAAATGAATTGATGTCCTTTTGACGAAGAGGGATGTATCTGGCCAATTAAATCCAAAGCACATCCTCGGAAAGGCCAAGGCTTGACAATAGAATGTAATTCGCTAGCCGGTACATTTTGTATATGGCCATGTTTCTGACATTGTTCACAGGATTTGGCAAACGAAATGCAATCTTTAATCATAGTTGGCCAATAATACAAACTCCGTCGAAGGATCCATTTCATTTTATCACCTGCCTGATGGGCTCCACATATGCCCTCATGGACTTCTGATAGAGCCAAATAAACATCTTGCTCACTCAGGCACTTGTGTAGAGTCCCGTCAACATATCTTCTATATAACAGTCCTCCTTGCATTATGTAATTCAATGCTTTATATTTTGTTTTCCTATCTACATTCTGACTTGGATTTTCCAAATATTCGATTATTGGCAACCTCCAGTCATTAGGTAGAATTACATCATTAACCAAAATATCTCTTTCTTCTAATGGATACAACAGTTCTCTGATTTCCATTAGTCATAACAAAGTCTTTTGAGATATCTTGTATCCTGAGGCTATTTGAGCCAACTCGTTAGCCTCTTGATTGAAATTTCTGGGAATATATTCAACAATTACGTCATCGAATTTTTTCATCAACCTACTAGCTATGATACAGTATTTTGTCAAGTTGTAGCTGACACACTTGTATTCTTGAGTAAGTTGTTTGATGACTAATTGAGAATCCCCAAAAATATGCACATTTCGTGCTTTTATTTCTATCAGTATTTCCAATCCGACAATCAAAGCTTCATATTCAGCTTCATTGTTGGAACGTGGATACTTAAGTTTGAACATGAACTTAGTAGGAGTTCTTTGTGGAGTCACGATTAAAATACCTACTCCACTACATCATTGATGCCTTGATCCGTCAAAATAGAGTTTCTAGGGTTGAAAACTGACAACATCTATTTCTAGCACATCCAGTCCTGGATGGTCTACCAAAAAGTCAGCCAGCACTTTTGTCCTTTGTGACTTTAGCTGGTACGTATTGTAAAGAATACTCTGACAAGGCGATGGTCCATTTACCAATACGCCCATTAAGGACTGGTTTTTATAACATATACTTTATAACGTCAGTTTTGGAAATCACCAATACATGACATGACATCATATAATATTTAAGTTTTGTACAAGAAAAATATAATGCTAGACATAACTTCTCTATTGCACTATATCTTCTTTCAGCATCATTTAGGACTCTGCTTAGATAATATACGGCCCTTTCAACATTGTCATCATCATCCTGGGCCAATAGACATCCTATAGTGTCTTCAGATGCCGATATGTACAACTTCAGCGGTCGACGAGGCACTGCGGGCATCATGACCGGTGGATTGACTAGATATTGCTTGATCTGGTCAAAAGCCTCTTGGTGACAAGGCTCCCATATGAAGCTTTTCTCTGATTTCCTAGGAAGGATTGTAGTTCCTTCTTATCTGACGGTGCCGAGGCTTCCATGATCGCTCACGGCTTTATTCTTGTCTACCTCAATTCCTTTTTTGTGGACTAAGAATCCTAGGAATTTGGCAGCCGGCACTCCGAAGCTACACTTCTCTGGGTTCATTTTGAGGTTATGCTTTCTCATCCTTTCGAACCCTTGCTTCAAATGCTCCAAGTGGTCATCTTTGGTTTTGGACTTGACGACCACGTCATCAATATATACTTCTATGAATTTTCCAATAACATCATGGAAAATTGTATTCATTGCTCGTTGATAGGTGGCCCCTGCATTCTTTAAAGCGAAAGGCATGACAGTCCATTCATATGTCTCAATCGCTCCTGGACACTTGAAGGCAGTCTTTGACACATCTTCTTCGGCTATAAAGATTTGATTATAACCTGCATGGCCATCCATACAACTTAAAATATCATTTCCTGATGCTGAGTCGACAAGCATGTCAGCTATTGGCATCGGATATTCATCTTTGGGGGTAGCCATATTTAAATTTCTAAAGTCTATGCATACCCTCATTTTGCCATTCTTTTTAATGACAAGAACTACATTAGAAAGCCAATCGACATACCTGGTTGTTCGAATGAACTTTGCTTTAAGCAGTCTTTGTACTTCCTCTTTGATTTTATGCACCACCTCTGGAGCAAACCTTCTACTTGCCTGCTTAACAAGCTTGCAATCCTCCCTAAGTGGCAGCCGGTGTTCGACAAGATCTCTGCTTAAACCAGGCATTTCATTGTAGTCCCATGCAAAGCAATCTTTGTACTCTGCTATTAATCCGACAAGTTTTTGTTTGTAATCCTCTGGCAGAAAAGCACTGACAAAAATGGGCATTTTCTTTTCTTCCGTCCCTAAATTTATTTCTTCCAGAGGATCTTCTAATTCCACGTTTTGCTTGGCTTCGGCTCCTTTCGCAAAACCCAAAGGGTCGTCGTCAATGATACAATCTGTCAACACACCCTCTGGAGTGTGTACTTCTCTGTCGGCCAGATAGGCCGACAATATTTTCAAGTGGGTTTCAAGGCTCATTGCCGGATTCTGGCCGAGTCTTGTCGGCCTCGTCCTTTATCTTAACTCCAAATTGGCTGACAAGGCTTGCTTCCAACGTATCCTTGTCAATGACCTCTTCATTGGCAGTTATAGGCCTGACGTTTGGTGAATATACCCTGAAATCAACATGTGATTGCTGAGCATAGCAAGCACTGTCATCTGCCTCCACGATTTCTACCTGATCTTGCTCATTCCATAAAATTACCTTTTGATGCACTGTTAACGGAACCGCTCCTACAACATGAATCCAATCCTTGCCAAGTAATATGTTGTAGCTTGACTTGGTTGGAATTATTAAAAACAGTGTCATCCTTTCGACGGTGCCAACCTGTATGTTTAACAAAACAACGCTATCTGACGGAGAAGTTGTGCCACTGAAGTCAGTGACAACCATATCTTTCGGAATTAAATCCGACTGATCCTTCCCTAACTTTTTGAACATTGCTCTTGGCATCAGGTTCACAGCAGCTCCCCCGTCAATTAAAACCCTGTTGGTAGGTCTTCCATCTATCATGGCTTTTACATGTAAAGGTCTCAAATGGTTTCTCTTCTCATCGGTGGGCTTCTCCAGCTGAGCTACATTGTCGAATACGGTAACCAAGTTCTCCTGAACACACATCCAACAATCGCCTGGGTCCGTTGCATTATTGATGGCATCATCATCGTCGTCAAAGAGATCGATCTTAAGATATCCCTCGTATTCTGCTGGAATGAATGAAATCAACCCTATCTTCATTCTCATCCCAAGCTGTAGTATAACTTCATTGTCTGGATCCTCATCCAAGAATGCACCTCCAACCATTCTGCCATGATTCCTTCTCAAATCACTCTCGTCATCTGATCCTGACCTATCTGACAGAGGTCGGGCTATCCCTGAGCCACAGTTGTCTAATGCCTCGATGATGTCGGCCCAATCTTCATTTTGGTCGTCCGTGTCCATGGCTCCGCTGATGTTCATATCATCATTCGGATCATTCAGTGCTTCAATGACAACATCAAATGACAATTCTTCTTTGTTTAAATCACACTCAGGCCTGAACGTTGTCAGTTGTTGTTTTTCTATTCTGGCCTCAAACTTTTTCTCGAGTCCTGCAACCTTTTCCACTTCTGTCAGCCCGACAGGCCATTTGCCAGTGGGCTTTACTGGTGGGGATGCCTGGCCTGAAACCTTCTTCTTTTCTATGAAAACCTGTGATGTAGGCTTGTTCTGCCTGGCTTGATTACTGGGCCCCTTCGCATCAGCTTCCATGGGATGGTTCACTATTACGCTTTTCATTTTGGCATCCCCTTTCTTGTCGGCTTTGTTGTCAGCTGTAGCAACCAATCAACCAGTATCACGCGAAGGCATCTCTTTTATGATGACACCTCCTTGCCTGGCAAGCTTCTTCTTCTGAGCCTGTCGGAGCCTCTGCAGCCTCCTCTTTTGGCTCTTAGAGATGGCCAATTGAGTCGAGGGTCCTGACAGACCAGGCCCTGTCATTTGAGCATTTTGAGCCAATTGGCCCCTTCGGTAATTCTCATTCCAAAAGGGTGGACCACGATCACTGAACTTGTTTTTCCTAGTCCATGTCTGCTTTTGCAATTCTGGATATCGTGTCATGGCCGAATTATTCACTCATTGATCCACCATTACGTTGGATGGGGGTGTCCTGGTCTTGACAGGATTAAATCCGCCACCGACAAAGTTATCTCCTGCTGATCCTCTGATTGGCTCTTTAAGCCAACCTCCAGTGCAGTGTTGTCCGGGTCTTGTCTGGTGCATGTGTTGCAGACGGCTATTTGCCTGTCTGTTAACAACAGATGCAGCACTCCTGTGTACACTTTTAGATCCATCACGGCTATTCGAGTGTGAAAACCTGCTTTGGTTGCCACCATTACGAGGCTCAATTCTTCCTCGTGGCTGATACGATGGTGGTTTCCGCCCCCTGGCTTTCTTGGCGGCTACTTCATCATAAAATGCTTCACATCTTGGGCAAACTTTAATTATGCCATCAGATTTCTTGCGTGCCATGTAGTAGACAAGTGGTTCTCCTTGCTTTGGATAAATATCAAATGGATCCGACAGATCCATCTGGATATTCTGTCCAGCCGTGATGTTGACCATGCCTACTCCCATAGGGACTTGGCGGTCTGCCTTGTTAGCTTCAGGACCAAAGGGTTGTGTCAATCTTCATTTCTGGTTTCTTGTATGAAAATTTCAATCTTCCCTCTACCAAACCTTTCTGAATAATATCCCTGAAATGCATACAATCATTCGTTACATGACCAAAAGTGTTATGATACTTACAGTATTTCCGATCTTTAATCTCATGGGCTTTCAAGAGCCTATGATCTTCTGACAATTTTAACTGTTTATCTTTAAGTAATATGTCAAATATTTGATCGGTCTTGGTCACATCAAATGTATATACTTTCTTATTAATAAAAGGGATTCTTTCTTTGGCCCTTGCAAGCTTCAAAGCTTGGCATGTATAAGGTGGACCGTTTCTTAATTCAACGTAATCTACCTCATATTCCTCATATTCATTCCCCTCCTCGTCGGATTCATTACATCCGACAAAGTTAATCTTTTCTCTCTTGAGGAATTTCTTCTGCTTGAAAACATTTTCAGCTTTCAATTATTCAATTTGACCGACTTTATCCCCTAACTGGGCAAGATCTAGCAGTTGTTGGTTGACCAATTTCTTTCTAATATGGTAACCTAGACCTCCAGTAGCAATTTTTACTATTTCTGCCTCTGGGATAGGGGTGAAGCAACGACTCTTCATTTGACGGAATCGGGCAAGGTAGTCATCGAAAGACTCGTTATACATTCTTTTAATGCCAAATAAATCTGTCAATCATATTTTCAGGTCACCCCTAACGAATTGATCATGAAAACTCCTCTCTATTTGATTCCAGGAGTGTATAGAATTAGGTCTTAGGGTTGAAAACCAAGAAAAAGCATTCTTAGTTAACGAACTAGGGAATAACTTCATTTTTAATCCCTCCTCTAAAGCCAAGTCTCCCAACTCGATTGTATATCGGGCAATGTGCTCGACTGTTGATTCCCCATTTTCTCCTGAGAATTTTGACAATTTGGGTATTTTATACCCTCGCGGCATTTCTTCCTGTTGGACCCAATCAGGAAATGCCGAAGCAAAAAATGCTTGGTTGGCATAACCTATGTTAAAACCAAACCTATTCAATGCTTGTTCGACGACTTGATTGATATTTTGATTTAGAACGTTTTGACGAAACGCTCCAACAGTACCCTGGTTTATGACCAAATCTTCATCTTCCTCTAGTAGTAGAATATGTACGTTTCCACGTCTCAAAGGAATCCGACGATGGGGCTGTTGCCGCTCGTCATCTTGCTCAGATCCGTCAAGTTGTATAACTTGTGGTGGGTTATACCTATTGGCATTTCTATTGAGATTTCCATTGGTATTTTGATTATCATCTGGGGCTACCACGCCCAAGGCTCTATTTAACCTACGTATCTCATTTGCCAATGCCAAACATGCATTGTTCGTGCTTTCCATTAATGGCGTAATCACTGTACTCATTTGTTGAGTAAATGTATTCACCATGTCATGGTTACTAGAGTCAATTTGTTGTCGGATATTGGCTAATGTAGCCTCCGACAGACCAACAATACATTGTGGGAGTTGTCTCAATGGGGATATATGTGGCCTTTCTACTGGTTGCTCTTGTCGAGAATGGGTTACTATCATTGACCCTGTTATCCCATTCGCATGACTGGGAATTTACCCCCCAGTCGATGGCCCTGCCTGTCCAGATGTATGGGCAGTGATGAGCCTCTGTTTGACTGGTTTTATAACTAGTCAAGACCTTGGCTTTGTGCTTATTTTATATCATTTTTACCCAAATTAGACTTTATTGTTCCTAAGTAGTATTTTGAGTCTGTAAAGTGTTTTTAAGTTAATTTAGTTGATTTAGAGTGAATAAAGTATTTACTTTTATTTTCTATTTTCAGGTTAATAAAAAGGAATAATTCTGGAGTTTCTCGCCCCGCGAGAAGGCTGCTCGCCCCGCGAACCAGAAGGTGACTGTTCCTGAAATTGCAAAACTTTCTGTCTCGCCCCGCGAAGACTGGACTCGCCTCGCGAATAATGCTACCTTGGAAAAGTCAGAGACGATCACGGTTTGGGCATGCTGGAGGTCACGGGCGTTACAGTTGGGAATTTGAAGAGTTCGCCTCACGAATTTATGCTCGCCTCGCGAGAAGACCAAGAGTTGCAGACCTTTCACATAATTCGCCTCGCGAGAAGTGCTTCGCCTCGCGAGGACTTGGATTCCAGAATTTGTATATAAACTGCTCTATGGCAGAATGATAAGTTAGCTAGTTTTTAGGGGTCAGAATTAGCCAGTTTTGGCTAGTTTCTGAGCTTGTTAGTCTTTTGTTTTCTTAGTTTATTGTTTTCTTCTGTAATGGAGAGCTAGTCTCCTAGGATTAATCTACTGTAATTGGTTTCTATCCATACTTGAGGTTCTTGTATTTCCTGTTTTCATTTCCTTTTCTCTTTTCAATGCCATGCTTTATATTTCTGTTTGCTTAATTCAGGAGTATATTGTGTTGTGTTGGTTTATCTCGGTGATATCATGTTCCTATATATAATCGCGTTTGCTTAATTCGCGTGTGTACGTTTCGTGTTCGCTTAGTTCACGAAGTGCTTAACCCCGTTTGCTTAATTCGGGAATAGGGACATATATCTGTAGTAGTGGTTCCGCTTGTGAATTATTGCTACAACCGGGAGGGGATTAGAATCTGCTTAGGGCCAGGAATTTGCATGAACCGATGATAGTTGGGAAACCAAAAGCAGTAGGTTAATCGCTTTAGTTTATTTGTTAATCTGTTTTACTGCTCTGTTTTCTTTCTTTGTTCTGTTTTGTTTTCTTTATTTTAGTTTCAATCCAAAACCCCCCATTTCTAACTTTTTCTGTTAATAATAACAACACCTAAGAGTCCTTGAGAGACGATCCGAGTTGTCGCTCTATACTACATTATTTTCATAACCGCTCGTTCTTTTTGGCGCGTGGCGACAGCGCGTTCAAAAATTGGCGCCGTTGCCGGGGACTCTGGTTTGTTGTTATTAGCAGAAAATATTTTGTTTCAAAAAAAAAAAATCTTTGCTAATTAGTTTTGTCTGCATTGTCTGGTTGTGAATTTTGCCCCATGGATAATTATATGCGAAATTATGTGCCGAATGTTTATTATGAACCACCACCTTGCATGTATTATCCTAATTTTAGTGAGCCACCACCATACTATCCTAGCCAAGTGACCACCTCTGCACCTTCCGAACCTTCCCTAGAGGACCTGTGCAAACAGATGACTGCACAGATAAGTGCACATATGGAAGGAATGATGCAACAAATGGCCGAGCAAACTCAACAGATGATAGAGGCGAGCAATCTTGAATTTCAACAGAAGATGGAGGCTCAATACCAGAGGGACCAAGCTGAATCTCGGAAGTTGTGGGCTCTAATTGATCAAGTTACCACCAACTCAGCTGCAATGTTAACTCCACAGCCCATTGAAGAACATACAGAGTCACAAGTTATTCCTGAAAATACTTCTGAGGATGATTTTGGTGATAATGTTTCTGTTGATGATGAATTATGTGTTGAATCCCCTGATCCTAATGCTTGTTATTGTGATGGAACTGCTTTGTGTGTAGAATGTTTTACAGGTTTATACTTTTCAGGAAAAATAGAAAATGCAGATCGTTTTGCAGGTTTATTTTTTTCAGGAAACTTAGAAAAGGAGGATCAAGAGGACATCTGCTCCACCGTGCTTGAGGATGATGAAGAACCTTTGGGAGTAGATGATGCAATTAAAGCAAATGCGTGCGTTGAGAGTAATGGGGTGGATGCACTGTGTGAAGAATTCCCAGACATTCTAACTTTTTCTAATTCATTTTCTTGTAATATATGTACTAACTCTAACCTTTGTGTGGTGTGTGCTGAAATTTCTGCATGTATAGCAGGTGATGAATTTGTTCGTGCAGTGAATGAAGAAAGTGCAGAAAATGAAGCAGCACCGGTAACCGTTTCTAACTGTTTGCCACCTCCCCCTGAGGAACCAGTGATGGAGTTTAAACCCTTGGATTTTGCACCATGGCCGGTCCAAGAGGTTGAGCCCCACTTCTATTGGGGAGACTTTGTAGAGAAAGCGGTCGTTTGTGACCCGAGAGGGAGTGAGAAGTCCGCCGCACTGGGCGAGGTCACTGTAATTGTCAAACGCTCACTCCCATATCAAAGCTGCAAGCTAGGAGACCATGGAACAAATTTCAGTCCTTTGGCTACCACGTGGGCCTTATGCTACAAGCAATGGGATCCTGGTGGAACCGCCCTTAATGAGTTTTCTTAACCCTTTCTTCTTTTTAATTTTATTTTCCTTGCTTTATTTCTGTTTTGTTTTGAATAAAGCTCCTGAATAATTTGAGAAGCTCAGGAGTTGTGTTGAGTCTGGTATTGGCAAGTTTATTGGTTTGATTGAAATTGCACAGATTGATTGCATGATAGTGTTGACTGTTTTCCCCCTAGATTTTGAAATTTTTGAAAAATGATCCCCATGTGATTGAAAACTTAACTTTGAGATTTTATTATGATGGCTTGATTTATGATAAGTTTGGGGTGATAGGAAGCACACACTGGGGATAGAATCTCTTTCAAACAATTTGCAAAAATGTCCAGGTGAGGTTTTGAACCTCCAACATGTTTTAAATTGTGTGAAAATCACTTTTTAAGTTGCACTTTCCTGAATTTGATTGAATCTCTTTTTGGTTTGCATGATTATATGTTTGCTTCAAATGATTTAGGCATGTTCTTTGTAAATAGCTACTTAGCCTAAAAATAACCAATTCCTAATGCATGTTCCCTAGTTAGCCCCATTGAGCCTATTAGCCTGTTAATTCTTGATAACCTAATGTTATAAGCCCAAAAATCTGGAAAACCATGTTAGCCCGATCTTAGGATTAGGAGAGCATGTAATCTTAGAATGGGTGCAAGAAACCAAAGTTTGGGGTGGCTACCCGGTGCAATGTGTTGTTTGGGATTGGTAAAAAAAAAAAAAAAATTTTAAAAATTAAAACAAAAAAAAAAAAAAAAAAAAAATAAAATAAAATAAAAGTATTAGAAAAATAAAAGAGGTTGTAGCCACCCAAAAGTGTAAAGAAAAAAAAATAAAGAAAGGAACTTGAGTGAATTTCAAAGTGTAAATATAGTTCATGCTCTCTTAGTTCCTAAGGTCTTCAGCCTAGTACCTTTGTATATCCTACCCTTAGTCAGGCCCCATTACAACCCATAAAAGACCTTCTGATGTTGCTTGCATGTTTTCTGTGGGAGCCATTTTGAGATGAAAATCAAATTTTTGGGAAGTGCTCTTAAAAGTGAAATTGAGAGAATTGTTGTTAACCTGACAAAAATTGAGCGCATGAGTGAAACACCAAAATTCCCTTGTGAGGAAGGCAGTTGTTTGGATTTGGTGATCTCCCTTTTATGTGTAACTTGGATCCCCTGCTTAGATTAATGAATGCCTGAATGATTAATTTCTCAACTGTTTAGAATAAATGAATGTGGGGATTGCTTTGTTTGAAAGGGGGGGACATTGAGGAAAAATTATTTTGAAAAATTGCTTGAAATCTGTGGAAAGTTGATTGAATTCTTAAGCTTGCCAGGTCTTGAGTCTTTTTAATTTTTTGAGTTTTAGTTTGCTTGGGGACAAGCAAAGTTTAAGTTTGGGGTATTTTGATGAGCCTCTGTTTGACTGGTTTTATAACTAGTCAAGACCTTGGCTTTGTGCTTATTTTATATCATTTTTACCCAAATTAGACTTTATTGTTCCTAAGTAGTATTTTGAGTCTGTAAAGTGTTTTTAAGTTAATTTAGTTGATTTAGAGTGAATAAAGTATTTACTTTTATTTTCTATTTTCAGGTTAATAAAAAGGAATAGTCTGGAGTTTCTCGCCCATGAGAAGGCTGCTCGCCTGCGAACCGAGAAGGTGACTGCTCCTGAAATTGCAAAACTTTCTGTCTCGCCCGCGAAGACCTGGACTCGCCTCGCGAATAATGCTACCTTGGAAAAGTCAGAGACGATCACGGTTTGGGCATGCTGGAGGTCACGGGCGTTACAGTTGGGAATTTGAAGAGTTCGCCTCGCGAATTTATGCTCGCCTCGCGAGAAGACCAAGAATTGCAGACCTTTCACATAATTCGCCTCGCGAGAAGTGCTTCGCCTCGCGAGGACTTGGATTCCGTAATTTGTATATAAACTGCTCTATGGCAGAATGATAAGTTAGCTAGTTTTTAGGGGTCAGAATTAGCCAGTTTTGGCTAGTTTCTGAGCTTGTTAGTCTTTTGTTTTCTTAGTTTATTGTTTTCTTCTGTAATGGAGAGCTAGTCTCCTAGGATTAATCTACTGTAATTGGTTTCTATCCATACTTGAGGTTCTTGTATTTCCTGTTTTCATTTCCTTTTCTCTTTTCAATGCCATGCTTTATATTTCTGTTTGCTTAATTCATGAGTATATTGTGTTGTGTTGGTTTATCTCGGTGATATCATGTTCCTATATATAATCGCGTTTGCTTAATTCGCGTGTGTACGTTTCGTGTTCGCTTAGTTCACGAAGTGCTTAACCCCGTTTGCTTAATTCGGGAATAGGGACATATGTCTGTAGTAGTGGTTCCGCTTGTGAATTATTGCTACAACCGGGAGGGGATTAGAATCTGCTTAGGGCCAGGAATTTGCATGAACCGATGATATTTGGGAAACCAAAAGCAGTAGGTTAATCGCTTTAGTTTATTTGTTAATCATTTCTTTGCTCTGTTTTCTTTCTTTGTTCTGTTTTGTTTTCTTTATTTTAGTTTCAATCCAAAACCCCCCATTTCTAACTTTTTCTGTTAATAATAACAACACCTAAGAGTCCTTGAGAGACGATCCGAGTTGTCGCTCTATACTACATTATTTTCATAACCGCTCGTTCTTTTTGGCGCGTGGCGACAGCGCGTTCAAAAATTGGCGCCGTTGCCGGGGACTCTGGTTTGTTGTTATTAGCAGAAAATATTTTGTTTCAAAAAAAAAAAATCTTTGCTAATTAGTTTTGTCTGCATTGTCTGGTTGTGAATTTTGCCCCATGGATAATTATATGCGAAATTATGTGCCGAATGTTTATTATGAACCACCACCTTGCATGTATTATCCTAATTTTAGTGAGCCACCACCATACTATCCTAGCCAAGTGACCACCTCTGCACCTTCCGAACCTTCCCTAGAGGACCTGTGCAAACAGATGACTGCACAGATAAGTGCACATATGGAAGGAATGATGCAACAAATGGCCGAGCAAACTCAACAGATGATAGAGGCGAGCAATCTTGAATTTCAACAGAAGATGGAGGCTCAATACCAGGGGGACCAAGCTGAATCTCGGAAGTTGTGGGCTCTAATTGATCAAGTTACCACCAACTCAGCTGCAATGTTAACTCCACAGCCCATTGAAGAACATACAGAGTCACAAGTTATTCCTGAAAATACTTCTGAGGATGATTTTGGTGATAATGTTTCTGTTGATGATGAATTATGTGTTGAATCCCCTGATCCTAATGCTTGTTATTGTGATGGAACTGCTTTGTGTGTAGAATGTTTTACAGGTTTATACTTTTCAGGAAAAATAGAAAATGCAGATCGTTTTGCAGGTTTATTTTTTTCAGGAAACTTAGAAAAGGAGGATCAAGAGGACATCTGCTCCACCGTGCTTGAGGATGATGAAGAACCTTTGGGAGTAGATGATGCAATTAAAGCAAATGCGTGCGTTGAGAGTAATGGGGTGGATGCACTGTGTGAAGAATTCCCAGACATTCTAACTTTTTCTAATTCATTTTCTTGTAATATATGTACTAACTCTAACCTTTGTGTGGTGTGTGCTGAAATTTCTGCATGTATAGCAGGTGATGAATTTGTTCGTGCAGTGAATGAAGAAAGTGCAGAAAATGAAGCAGCACCGGTAACCGTTTCTAACTGTTTGCCACCTCCCCCTGAGGAACCAGTGATGGAGTTTAAACCCTTGGATTTTGCACCATGGCCGGTCCAAGAGGTTGAGCCCCACTTCTATTGGGGAGACTTTGTAGAGAAAGCGGTCGTTTGTGACCCGAGAGGGAGTGAGAAGTCCGCCGCACTGGGCGAGGTCACTGTAATTGTCAAACGCTCACTCCCATATCAAAGCTGCAAGCTAGGAGACCATGGAACAAATTTCAGTCCTTTGGCTACCACGTGGGCCTTATGCTACAAGCAATGGGATCCTGGTGGAACCGCCCTTAATGAGTTTTCTTAACCCTTTCTTCTTTTTAATTTTATTTTCCTTGCTTTATTTCTGTTTTGTTTTGAATAAAGCTCCTGAATAATTTGAGAAGCTCAGGAGTTGTGTTGAGTCTGGTATTGGCAAGTTTATTGGTTTGATTGAAATTGCACAGATTGATTGCATGATAGTGTTGACTGTTTTCCCCCTAGATTTTGAAATTTTTGAAAAATGATCCCCATGTGATTGAAAACTTAACTTTGAGATTTTATTATGATGGCTTGATTTATGATAAGTTTGGGGTGATAGGAAGCACACACTGGGGATAGAATCTCTTTCAAACAATTTGCAAAAATGTCCAGGTGAGGTTTTGAACCTCCAACATGTTTTAAATTGTGTGAAAATCACTTTTTAAGTTGCACTTTCCTGAATTTGATTGAATCTCTTTTTGGTTTGCATGATTATATGTTTGCTTCAAATGATTTAGGCATGTTCTTTGTAAATAGCTACTTAGCCTAAAAATAACCAATTCCTAATGCATGTTCCCTAGTTAGCCCCATTGAGCCTATTAGCCTGTTAATTCTTGATAACCTAATGTTATAAGCCCAAAAATCTGGAAAACCATGTTAGCCCGATCTTAGGATTAGGAGAGCATGTAATCTTAGAATGGGTGCAAGAAACCAAAGTTTGGGGTGGCTACCCGGTGCAATGTGTTGTTTGGGATTGGGAAAAAGAAAAAAAAAAGTGTAAAAATGAAAAGAAAAAAATAAAAAATAAAAAAAAATAAAATAAAATAAAAGTATTAGAAAAATAAAAGAGGTTGTAGCCACCCAAAAGTGTAAAGAAAAAAAAATAAAGAAAGGAACTTGAGTGAATTTCAAAGTGTAAATATAGTTCATGCTCTCTTAGTTCCTAAGGTCTTCAGCCTAGTACCTTTGTATATCCTACCCTTAGTCAGGCCCCATTACAACCCATAAAAGACCTTCTGATGTTGCTTGCATGTTTTCTGTGGGAGCCATTTTGAGATGAAAATCAAATTTTTGGGAAGTGCTCTTAAAAGTGAAATTGAGAGAATTGTTGTTAACCTGACAAAAATTGAGCGCATGAGTGAAACACCAAAATTCCCTTGTGAGGAAGGCAGTTGTTTGGATTTGGTGATCTCCCTTTTATGTGTAACTTGGATCCCCTGCTTAGATTAATGAATGCCTGAATGATTAATTTCTCAACTGTTTAGAATAAATGAATGTGGGGATTGCTTTGTTTGAAAGGGGGGGACATTGAGGAAAAATTATTTTGAAAAATTGCTTGAAATCTGTGGAAAGTTGATTGAATTCTTAAGCTTGCCAGGTCTTGAGTCTTTTTAATTTTTTGAGTTTTAGTTTGCTTGGGGACAAGCAAAGTTTAAGTTTGGGGTATTTTGATGAGCCTCTGTTTGACTGGTTTTATAACTAGTCAAGACCTTGGCTTTGTGCTTATTTTATATCATTTTTACCCAAATTAGACTTTATTGTTCCTAAGTAGTATTTTGAGTCTGTAAAGTGTTTTTAAGTTAATTTAGTTGATTTAGAGTGAATAAAGTATTTACTTTTATTTTCTATTTTCAGGTTAATAAAAAGGAATAATTCTGGAGTTTCTCGCCCCGCGAGAAGGCTGCTCGCCCTGCGAACCAGAAGGTGACTGTTCCTGAAATTGCAAAACTTTCTGTCTCGCCCCGCGAAGACTGGACTCGCCTCGCGAATAATGCTACCTTGGAAAAGTCAGAGACGATCACGGTTTGGGCATGCTGGAGGTCACGGGCGTTACAGTTGGGAATTTGAAGAGTTCGCCTCGCGAATTTATGCTCGCCTCGCGAGAAGACCAAGAATTGCAGACCTTTCACATAATTCGCCTCGCGAGAAGTGCTTCGCCTCGCGAGGACTTGGATTCCAGAATTTGTATATAAACTGCTCTATGGCAGAATGATAAGTTAGCTAGTTTTTAGGGGTCAGAATTAGCCAGTTTTGGCTAGTTTCTGAGCTTGTTAGTCTTTTGTTTTCTTAGTTTATTGTTTTCTTCTGTAATGGAGAGCTAGTCTCCTAGGATTAATCTACTGTAATTGGTTTCTATCCATACTTGAGGTTCTTGTATTTCCTGTTTTCATTTCCTTTTCTCTTTTCAATGCCATGCTTTATATTTCTGTTTGCTTAATTCATGAGTATATTGTGTTGTGTTGGTTTATCTCGGTGATATCATGTTCCTATATATAATCGCGTTTGCTTAATTCGCGTGTGTACGTTTCGTGTTCGCTTAGTTCACGAAGTGCTTAACCCCGTTTGCTTAATTCGGGAATAGGGACATATGTCTGTAGTAGTGGTTCCGCTTGTGAATTATTGCTACAACCGGGAGGGGATTAGAATCTGCTTAGGGCCAGGAATTTGCATGAACCGATGATATTTGGGAAACCAAAAGCAGTAGGTTAATCGCTTTAGTTTATTTGTTAATCTGTTTTACTGCTCTGTTTTCTTTCTTTGTTCTGTTTTGTTTTCTTTATTTTAGTTTCAATCCAAAACCCCCCATTTCTAACTTTTTCTGTTAATAATAACAACACCTAAGAGTCCTTGAGAGACGATCCGAGTTGTCGCTCTATACTATATTATTTTCATAACCGCTCGTTCTTTTTGGCGCGTGGCGACAGCGCGTTCAGGCAGCCATCGTCATTCCATTTGGATATGGTATGTGTTGAAAGATTTGGCAAGTGTACCAAATCGTACAAGTAATAAAGTGAGAGTAGAGTATCGTTCCCAACGAGGATTGTGTTTCAAGTATCAACTTAGCCTAGGCAATAGCTATTTGAACCTATGAATGTCATGTCTGTAGAAGAGTTTTTTATGGATTTTTGATTACAAGTTATCACAAGAATGAATGCAATGCAATTAAAGAATGTATTCAATATAGGTAAAAGCGGTTAGGCATCGGAATCCTCTAATTCTTCACTTAATGTAAATTCATTCAGTCCTAATTCCAATTCATTCCACTCAATTGTCATTCAAATCATTAACCTAGATTTATCCCTAATTCCTTAGGTGATAATCCTTTTGTACAAATCAAGAAGCCTAATTCCTTAGGTCACTCAAGCATTTGCACAAACATTAAGCATGTGATTCATAAGAATGCATTGAACATAGTTCTATTCCTATAATCAACATTCCAATGGTAATCTACTTCATTTCCAATCCAATAACCAATTTTCCAATTGTGAGATTGAATCTAACATCAATCTAGAGTTGATCAATCAATAGAAGCATTAAGCATAGAAGCAAATCACTCTAATTGAATGAAACAGAATTGAATTCAGAATCAAAATCAATTACATCAAGAATCAAATCAGAATCATCCTAACCTAACCTAAAATATCTAACAGCTCATAGTAAAAAGGGAAAAACGAGAAGAGAAGAAGAAACTTGAGTGGATGTGAGTGGAGGAAGCCATGGAAGCTCCAAATCTTGTTCCCAAGCTTGGATCTTCAAGGAAGCAGAGAGAAGATGATGAACCTCGAGTGTGAGAGGTGAAAAATGAGCCGAGAGATCCTTTCAAATCTGTTCAAAACGAATTTATACTGGGTCGGCTCGTCTGCCAGCGCTGGGCGCCCCTGGCTTGCGCTGGGCGTCAAAACATCTTCTGCTTTGAAGCACCAGCGCTGGGCTCTAATTGCTAGAGCTGGGCGCTAGCTTCCTTCAATTTGCCAGCGCTGGCGCTGGCCTATGCACTGCAGATGCGGTTTTCTTCCGCTTCGTTCGTCTTTGAGCGTCAAATTCGAGGGCTGAGCGCTGGGCTACTATTCCTGCACATTTTCAACCTCTTTTAAGTATATTTTCAATATAAATTGAAATCTAAGTATCAAAACTCTATTCAAATGAATGTGTACATTTTCTTATCACTTTTCCTATAATTTCTAGGATTATTTACAAACTCTTTCCTAATTACACTTCCAAACTAACATATTTTACACATTCATCACAACCCCAAACTTAGAAATTTTGCTTGTCCTCAAGCAAACAATTAAATTCAAAACAGGGGTGAATGAGATAGATTTTCATGGTCAATTCTCTTGTGAAGCAAATTACTCATGCAAGACTTCAATTCCTTGACACTTTTGCAAAATGGACAAGCATCACACAATCATTCATAAATTCCAATTGATCACAAGTTTCATGCTTTAGAACAATCAAACATAGTACAAAATTAGCTCCATTGAATGCACAAAATTATCCCTTGCAACCTCTCTGTTTAAGTGTTTCACACATCCTCACTTGGTCATGTTTGCTCTCAATTCCAATCATCATGCATTCCCCAATCCTAATCTTGATAAGATGCTAGGAACGTACATCACAAATGCCAATGCAACACATATCATGAGGTCTTTTATTTGGATGTAATGGGGCTTAGGTACGGGTGGATGAGAATAAGGATATATATGCTATGCTACTTTGGCTTCAAGGACTATTTGGACTCTTTTGGAATTTTCACTTGCCTAGTCTAGCTACAAGCACATAAGCACACAATTTGTGCTATTTCCTTTTTATTCATTTCCAACTATTTCTTTTTCTCTTTTTCTCTTGTTGCTTCTTGTTTTAATTTTCTTTTCTTTCTATTTTGCCTTTTTCTTTCTTTGTATACTTTCTCTTTCCTTTTCCTCTTTTTGGCTTTTTCTATTTTTCTTTTTTTCTTTTTCAGTTTTTATTTTTCATTTTTTTTTTCTAGTAGGCATCTTTAGTGGCCTACTTACCACTCTAATTGAATGAAACAGAATTGAATTCAGAATCAAAATCAATTACATCAAGAATCAAATCAGAATCATCCTAACCTAACCTAAAATATCTAACAGCTCATAGTAAAAAGGGAAAAACGAGAAGAGAAGAAGAAACTTGAGTGGATGTGAGTGGAGGAAGCCATGGAAGCTCCAAATCTTGTTCCCAAGCTTGGATCTTCAAGGAAGCAGAGAGAAGATGATGAACCTCGAGTGTGAGAGGTGAAAAATGAGCCGAGAGATCCTTTCAAATCTGTTCAAAACGAATTTATACTGGGTCGGCTCGTCTGCCAGCGCTGGGCGCCCCTGGCCTGCGCTGGGCGTCAAAACATCTTCTGCTGCTGAAGCACCAGCGCTGGGCTCTAATTGCTAGAGCTGGGCGCTAGCTTCCTTCCAATTTGCCAGCGCTGGGCGCTGGCCTATGCACTGCAGGATGCAGTTTTCTTCGGCTTTCTTTCGGCTTTGAGCGCCCATTCGAGGGCTGAGCGCTGGGCTACTATTCCTGCACATTTTCAACCTCTTTTAAGTATATTTTCAATATAAATTGAAATCTAAGTATCAAAACTCTATTCAAATGAATGTGTACATTTTCTTATCACTTTTCCTATAATTTCTAGGATTATTTACAAACTCTTTCCTAATTGCACTTCCAAACTAACATATTTTACACATTCATCACAACCCCAAACTTAGAAATTTTGCTTGTCCTCAAGCAAACAATTAAATTCAAAACAGGGGTGAATGAGATAGATTTTCATGGTCAATTCTCTTGTGAAGCAAATTACTCATGCAAGACTTCAATTCCTTGACACTTTTGCAAAATGGACAAGCATCACACAATCATTCATAAATTCCAATTGATCACAAGTTTCATGCTTTAGAACAATCAAACATAGTACAAAATTAGCTCCATTGAATGCACAAAATTATCCCTTGCAACCTCTCTGTTTTAAGTGTTTCACACATCCTCACTTGGTCATGTTTGCTCTCAATTCCAATCATCATGCATTCCCCAATCCTAATCTTGATAAGATGCTAGGAACGTACATCACAAATGCCAATGCAACACATATCATGAGGTCTTTTATTTGGATGTAATGGGGCTTAGGTACGGGTGGATGAGAATAAGGATATATATGCTATGCTACTTTGGCTTCAAGGACTATTTGGACTCTTTTGGAATTTTCACTTGCCTAGTCTAGCTACAAGCACATAAGCACACAATTTGTGCTATTTCCTTTTTATTCATTTCCAACTATTTCTTTTTCTCTTTTCTCTTGTTGCTTCTTGTTTTAATTTTCTTTTCTTTCTATTTTGCCTTTTTCTTTCTTTGTATACTTTCTCTTTCCTTTTCCTCTTTTTGGCTTTTTCTATTTTTTTTTTTTTTTTTTCAGTTTTTATTTTTTTTTTTTTTTTCTAGTAGGCATCTTTAGTGGCCTACTTACCACTCTAATTGAATGAAACAAATTGAATTCGAATCAAAATCAATTACATCAAGAATCAAATCGGAATCATCCTAACCTAACCTAAAATATCTAACAGACTCATAGTAAAAAGGGAAAAACGAGAAGAGAAGAAGAAACTTGAGTGGATGTGAGTGGAGGAAGCCATGGAAGCTCCAAATCTTGTTCCCAAGCTTGGATCTTCAAGGAAGCAGAGAGAAGATGATGAACCTCGAGTGTGAGAGGTGAAAAATGAGCCGAGAGATCCTTTCAAATCTGTTCAAAACGAATTTATACTGGGTCGGCTCTGCCGCTGCGCCACTGGCGCCCGGCTTGCGGCGGGCGTCAAAACATCTTCTCTCTTTGAAGCACCAGCGCTGGGCTCTAATTGCTAGAGCTGGGCGCTAGCTTCCTTCCATTTGCCGGCGCTGGCGCTGGCCTATGCACCGCAGATGCAGTTTTCTTCCTGCTTCTGCTTCGTGTGAGCGTCCACTCGAGGGCTGGAGCGCGGGCTACTATTCCTGCACATTTTCAACCTCTTTTAAGTATATTTTCAATATAAATTGAAATCTAAGTATCAAAACTCTATTCAAATGAATGTGTACATTTTCTTATCACTTTTCCTATAATTTCTAGGATTATTTACAAACTCTTTCCTAATTACACTTCCAAACTAACATATTTTACACATTCATCAGTATGTATGCAAATGGGGTATTTGGATTGACGGTTGTCGACCCATAAGGCATCCCATACAAAGGTTGTGAGAGAGGCTGTGTAGTCTCTCTTGGGTTTGAATTCACAACACTTCGTGGAGACAATCCGGTAGTTGGTGGGTTTATTTGCTGTAAGACTGGGGAAGTTGGTGACGGGAGTGTTCCTTGACCAACTTCATCAAATCTGTTGACAACTTGAGTGTAGGAAACGCCTCTTCTTGCACCTAAACCATTAGTGCCATTAACCCCTGCATTAGTAACATTAGCCCCGGTTGCAGGAATATTGTCAACTGGTGCAATAGCATCCACCGTTGACACAGCGGCGTTAGTGTCTACTACGCCTGCATCACTTGCACTACTCATATTCAGAGTATTGGGAAATAGATGATGTTTGAACCACCTTTCCGCTCCGTAAACGCATACAAATAAATTTGTATGTCAAATTCGTGACACTGTACGAGTTACTCTAAACTCGTCCCACTGGGCGTGCCAATTTGTTAACGCTGGTTTTTGGTTGGTGTCCAAAATCTCTTTGTTACAAATAATTAGAGATTAGACGAGTGTGGGACGAACGAGTTATGCAGTTATCTCGTCAGGATGTGTGTATATATGTCTGTCAAGTATGAATTTGACAAATTAGTCAAATCTAATAAATACTGGCAAAGACTTGGGTTTTGTATTTTGAAAATATATTTCTAATTTGAAAAGAAAAAGTCAGTTTCTTAAACAAAAGATACTTCCTAATTGCATAACTTTTTGTACGTAATATTGAAATGGAAATAACACTAATTTGAAAAGCAATTTGTATAAAGCGTGATTAAATGACAACTAAAAATAAAAGAACTTAAATAAAGAACATGAAAGAAATACTGAAAGTGTTAAATGATGAAATCATTATCATCAAACCTCTTGTTGTATGTACAATGATCTGAACTTAGTCTGTTGTATCCAAGGCTAATAATAAAGGAATCAAATCTCTTGTACCAACATCTAGGTGCCTGCTTTAGACCGTACAAAGATTTGGTCAACTTACAAACCAAGTTTTCTTTTCCTTGTTCTTTAAATCCTTTCAGTTGGAGCATATAAATTTATTCTTCAAGTTCTCCATGAAGAAAATCAGTCTTCACATCCAACTATTCAAGATGTAAATCAAATGCAACACACATAGCCCACACTACTCTGATTGTAGTAAGTCTGACAACTAGAGAAAATATCTCGTTGAAGTCTATAACTTCTTTCTGAGCATATCCTTTGACCACCAGCCTTGCACGATATCGTTCCCCTTGATCATTATCATCTCGTTTGATCTTATAGACCCATTTGTTCCCGATGGCTTTCCGACCCTTTGGAAGTTCAACAAGTTCCCATGTTTTGTTCCTATGTAAGGCCTCCATTTCTTCCTGCGTTGCTGTTGTAACAGCCCGTTTTTTCTTACGCTGTTTAATCAGTTAAAATATAATTACACATATGATTAATTATTTTATTTGGATGTTTATATTAATTTTGTTATGTGGTTTAGTTTGAGTAATTAAATTACTCTCTTCAAATTATTTTATTGGGTGCGTTAGCACTGACTTATTTCAGTGAATGCACACTTACTAGACAATAAGTTACATTATTGTCAGTATTACTACCAGTACAGAAAAATATTTTTAATAATATGTTTAAGAGAAAAGCATTTTCATATTTTCATTCAATTTAATTTTAGAGTTAAAAATAAACTGGTTTGACCTTAATCGGAGATTAAATTTTGGACCGAGTATTTTCTTAGTTGATCAGTCCAACTATTAATCTTTACTCTAATTTGAATTTCGAAAACGTATATCTATCAATCTTTATTTTTAGATTCCAGAAAATAAAAACATGTTTATTTTAGGCTTAATATTTTATTACTCATTTGTGTACCTATCACTAAATAATTAACTTAAAACCCAACTTTATCACTTTTCTCTCTCTTTCTCGACGTCTCTCCCTTACTTTTTCTTTTCTTCTCTGCTTTTTCTTTTTCTCTTTCTTTCTTTTCTCGTTCTTTCTTTCTCTGCTCCTTTCCCCTTTTTCTTTTTCTTCTTTCTTTTGTTTTGGTTTCTTTCTTCTACCTTCAGAGAACCCACCCACACAACCTCACCCCTTCCTAACTTCGAAACCTCCTTTCCTCTTGTCGTCCAGCCGCGCATCGCCGTCAGGGAGGCCGCCGTTCGACCGCGACGGGCAAGGAGACGTCAGCCACCGCCTGAGACGCGCCCCACCGCGGTAAGCGCTGCTTCCACCACCACCGACTGTGGTTTCCGGCGCCGTCCGACGAAACTGAGTCCAGATCCGGACTACCCTCATCGTGCTCTTTCATCTCCACCATGCGGTTTTCCATTTGGTCACTGTTGCTCCGCCACCGCCGCCGCTGTTTGGGCGTTTTCCGGCCACCATCCGGCCACCTTTCATCAAATAAATACCATAACTTTGCTCCCCTCTTCCTCCTCTACAAAAGCCCTCAAGAAATTTCGAGATCGGAGAACATTGATTTCTGACCACCACGAGTCGCCGCGTCTGCGCCGTCAGCCGCCGTGCCGGACCTCCAAGACAGCCACCACGTCATCTTTCTCTTCCTTGGGTAAGTGGTTTTCTCACTTCCTTTGCTCAGATTCAAAACCCCCAAATTGATTTTGAAACCTTAACCCTAGGTTTTGATTTTTAGTTCTCAGTTTATGAAATTAATTGGTGTTTTCTAAAATTGGGAACATGATTAAGTGTCTCCCTAAATCAATTTTGTCGATCTCTTGTTAAACTGATTTTTCTCAATTTTCATCTTAAGCCTAAAAACCTCAAATCCGTTTTAATTTTAAATGATTGATGTTTTTGGGAAATTAAATATATCATTGAATTATATTTATATTTTGATTGTTGAGAAATTAATTTAGTGTTTTTGTCTGGTTGTTTCAATGCTTGGATCGTCTCTCTAGGATGTTTTTCATGTTCTTGCTTGCTTTGAAGAAGTATGAATTCCCTTTTTGGGGACTCATTGGAGCTTATTGCATGGCTGTGGAGTTCCAGAAAAACCTCCGAACGCATTAAAAGGTGGGGAAAAGAAACTATTTAACGTCGGAAACGGTGCGGTTACATTTAATAAGATAATGGTGTAGGGCGACCCAAACCCTAGACGAAAGCGAGTAACGGACAATGTCTGTACCACATTGGGAACTACTCAGTGGTACCGATGATGATATAGAAATTGTGCGTTTATCGTCATTACGCTACATACATAGATTATTTTATTACGTGATGATTGCCTGTTTGACTGGTTGATTTGAGATTGGTACTTGATGTATGATATTATAACATGATGATGATATGATGAGTGTTATGATTGTGCTTAGAGGATTGAGTAAATCATAAGTTATGTTGGGACACGAGGATGTATTTGGGAATTGCATACAATATGTGATAGTAGTGCCTAACCGAGATGATTATCTTGATAGGAGGTCGAGATTAATGAGATGAGATTATTTTGAGGTTATCTATGAGATTAAGATGACCGGTTAGGGCACTAGGGGGTGACCTGAAACATGGTCTGTGATATGAGGGACCTGAAACATGGTCGAGTGGACTTGAAACATGGTCGATTGGGGTCTATGCCTCGGAGGGAAAATTCCCGGGGATAGGCTAACGGCGGACCGTCCAGAGATGATTTCATTTTAGTCGCAGCTATAGTTCATGCATTGCATGAGCATCCTGGATTGTGGTCCAGAGGTGTGCACCGGGTTGTGCGTCTATAGTGCCATTGCTTTGCGTGGGTGTTGTGGATCCGGCAAGTGAACCGGGTCGTCGCAAGTAATAAAAACACGGTAAGATATTACCGAGGTCGAACACAAGGATTGGGCTACCAATTCGACTAAATTGTCAAGAAATCCGATACGTTGGTTAAGCAATTGAAGGTGGTTGAGAGAAGGAGATTGAGATTGCAATTCAAGAATCAAATCAAATAACGCTACGGTGATTCAATTCAGAAATTAAATGTATCCAAGGTCTCAAATCCACCTACCCAATCATGTTAAGTACCCAAGTGATGATGTATTCCTCCCTAAGTTCAATTTTAATGTCAACCGGGACCCCTAAATTCTCCTATATCCACTGTCGTGCTCAATAGGACGTATTCGATGATTGGATTAATCACTTGTTCGGTCTCATAACCCTAATCTCGAATTCTATTAAACCTTGTTCCCTATATGGTTGCACTAATCAAATAAATCCACGGTCGTGCTCATTATTCGATTAATGATTCCAATTCAAGTTCTAAAACGCTTCTCGCCGTTTGGCCTCAAACACGTTAACAAGTTAATCACGCAACACATATGACTAACACAATCAATTCAGAATTGGAAAACATTTATGATCCCGATTCAAGTTCTAAAACGCGAATCGCTTTTCGGCCTCAAACACGTTAACAAGTTAATCACGCAATACATATGATCAAACATTCAAATCAGAATCGGAAATCATCAATTAAAAAGAGGAGAGAACACATACATCATATGAACACTACACAGCCATGGGTGGCTTCATCGATCCCTCGGACGAGGGGATTAGTTCCTCATGCCCGTGACGACGCACAAACAATCGGCAATAATCTCCATAATAACAAACTAAAAGAAGAAAAGAAAAGAAGAGGGAAACGCAGCTCCAGAGACAAGGATTCGCCCTACTACTCTGATCTACACAAGTGGCTAAAAAAACCCCCCAATCCTGATCTGAGACAGCCCTTAAATAAGGATTCTGTTTCTCGCCAGCTCGCGGGGCGAGCTTACTCTCGCGACGCGAAATTAAGCATTGGCGCGCTTCAAATTTTGTATTTTCGCGAGGCGAGCTTGTATTCGCGGGGCGAGTCTTCAAACCCTAATCTGTCATAGCCGTGATATCCATTACGGCTAAGCCGTGATTGTCTCTGTCTTCCATGGTCTTCAGGGACTCGCGAGGTGAGACACCTTTCGCGGGGCGAGTCTTCAATTCTGGGCTGTGACCTTCATCACGGCTAGGCCGTGATGGTCTCTGACTTCCAAGTCTTTATTCTCTCGCGGGGCGAGACACATTTCGCGGGGCGAGTGTCTCAAAATTTCAATTTCCACTGCTTTTCGAGTTTCCTTGACTCCCGAAGCTTCACTTATTTAACCTGAAACAACAAAAGCACCCACAAGCGTAATTCTATTAAAAATAACCTAAAAACTACACAAAGTACGCAAAATGAGTCAAAGTCCAACTTAGGAACAAAACAAGGCAAATTTGGGCGAAAACGAGAGTGAACTCGAATAAATAGGCACATGAACCCTAGTTCATCTAGTCATAAAACTAGATAAGCCAGAGGCTTATCAAAATACCCCAAACTTAAACCTTGCTTGTCCCCAAGCAAGCTTAAAACTCAAAAACGACTCAAGACTTGGCAAGCCTAATGGAACCAATCGATTTCGCACAAATTTCATGCACTCAAAACAGTTTTTCTCCAATGATCTCCCCCCCTATATTAATGTAATCCCCACATTCATCTACTTTAAACAATTGAGAAGTTATCATTCATGCCATCATTACTCTAAGTTGAGGCTCAAAGATACACACAAAGGAAGATCACCTATTTCAAACAATTGCCTTCCTCACAAGGGTATGTAAAATTTCACTCGTTTGCTCAAATTCGTTTAGGCTTTCAACTTTTTCACTCAATTTCACTTATCAAGAGCACTTCCCATGAATTTGATTTTCATCTCAAAAATGGTTCCCACGAAAACATGCATGCAACATCAGAAGGTCTTTTAAAGGTTGTAATGAGGCCTGGCTCAAGGTAAGATATTCAAAGGATAGAGGCTAAGTCCCTAGGATCAATGAGAGCATGAAACTAATATCACAGCAATTGAATTCACTCTCATATTATTCTCTTCCTTGCATTTGGTGGCTACACACCTCTTCCTTTTTATATTTATTTTTCTTTGCCCTTTTTGGCATATATTCAATGCTTTTCATCACTCATATTTTTTTTTTTTTTCAATCCTTAGGCCCTTACTTCCGTTTTTCTTTTTCTCAACTATGATTCATGAACTTGTAGCCACCCCAAACTTAGTTCCACAACAACACTCACAAAGCTAAAATTCCATACTCTCCTTAATCCTAGGATAGGGGAAAATCATGGTTTTTCTGAGTTAATGGCTTGTGATGTAAGGTCATCAAGAACAATAGGCTTCAAGGCTCAATGTGGCTAACTAGGGATCATTCATCAAGGTTGGTTCAATTTATGGCCAAGTAGTCAATTCAAAGAAAAATTGCCTAAATCATTTGATGCAACATATAAACATGCAAACCATATAGAGATTCAAGCAAATTCGGGAAAGTGCAACTTAACAGTGATTCACTCAATCAAAAACAAAATTGGAGGCTCAAATCCTCACCTGGACAGTTTGCAATTTGTTTGACCGAGATACGATTCCTAGTGTGTGCATCCCCCTCACCCCAAACTTATCATAAATCAAGTAATCACAACAAGGTTCTCAAAGTTCAGTTTTTCAATTTTTAAGTGGGGATCAACTTTTCTACTTTCAAAACCTAGGGGGAAATCCTCAATGATCAAAATAATTCATGCAATCTGTGCTCAATTTAATTAGAAACCAACAAGCTTGCCGACACGACATTCATACAACAACTCTTGATCTTCTCAAATTATTCAAGAGTGACAAACAAAAACAAAACGAAAAAAAAAAAACAAAACAAAAGTTAGGAAAAGAGAGGGATACCTAGCTTGGGTTGCCTCCCAAGAAGCGCTTGTTTAACGTCCCGAGCCTGACTCAAGTCACCCCTAAGGGTTAATCCGGACGTAGATCTTGCTTGCCGTTCCATGCCTCAGTCCGTATTCTGTAGGCTCTTGCCCTTTCATAAGCTCTCCTACTGTTCCCGGACAGCTCATTTAAGTCCAGCATCCTTCTATAATCAGCACGAACTCTCCACTCCGTGATGGTCCTTTTTGGGATCAACTCGTTGTCTTTATTGACCACCACGGTTGTGCTACCTTTCAACCTTGGTGTTTTACCCTTCTTTTTCTTGCCCTTGCAGCTGAGCTCTTCCTTTGCACATTCTTCCCTTGGGAGACTCGGTATGGGTTCCATGTCTCGTAGCCACTCAAGGTAGACTTCATCCCCCGAAGGGCCTTTTTCCTCCTTTGTCTTCCTCATGAGATTCTACCGATCTTGTTGTAAGTGAAGGATCATGGTCTTCTCGAGTTGCCTTTACCTTTTCAGTTGGGTCCACCACATCCACTCGATACAGGTGACTTCTCTCCGGGGTGCTTCATTGCTTCAAAGAGATTGAAGACTACCTCATCATCATGCACCCTTAGAGTGAGTTTCCCTTGTCGCACATCTATCAAGGCACCCCCAGTGGCCAAGAAGGGCCTACCCAATATGAGGGGAACCTCGGCGTCTTCATCCATATCAAGCACTACAAAGTCCGCCGGAAATATAAGCTTGTCCACCTTCACTAACAAGTCTTCGACCACCCCATAAGGATATTTTATAGAGCGGTCGGCCAGTTGGAGCGACATCCGTGTATCCTTAACTTCTTGGATTCCCAACCTCTTCATCATAGAGAGGGGCATCAAGTTGATGCTTGCCCCTAGATCACACAATACCTTCCCTACAGTCATCTCCCCAATGGTACATGGTATCGAAAAGGAACCGGGATCCTTCAACTTTGGAGGGAGTTTTCTCTGAAGAATGGCACTACACTCCTCGGTCAAAGCAACCGTTTCCTCGTCCACTAATTTCCGCTTCTTGGTGAGAAGATCCTTCATAAATAGGGCATATGATGGCATCTGTTCCAAGGCTTCCGCAAATGGAATGTTAATCGAAGTTTTCGGAAGACATCAAGGAACTTATTGAATTGCTTATCCTGTTGAGGCTTCTTCAATCTTTCGAGATACGGTACCTTCATGTAAGGTGGGAGGTCTTGGGGTTCAACCCACTTCTTCTTTCGAATTCTTCATCTACAAGTTTCAGCCTTCCCCCTTGCTCCGGTTCCTTGTCACTTGCTAACCTCTCTTTTTCAGATTGCTCTTCTTCAACATGTGGTTGTTTTTGGGGCCTTGTCATCCCGAGAACTAGTTGCACCCCTGTTAGGTTCCAACACCCTTCCGCTTCTAGTAGATATGACGTTGCATTGTCCCTTGGGGTTGTTCTCTGTATCACCTGGGAAAGTGCCTGGGAGACGCTCACTAAGTTGCTTTGCGAGCTGGGCCATATGTGTCTCTAGATTGTGAATTGCTGCCCTGTATGCGTTGCCCACTTGTCAATTTTCGCATTTGTGTCGATTGACAATTTCTCCATTGCTGCATTCATCTTCTCAAAAGTTGTGCCTGTAAAGGTTGACAACTTCTCAAAAGCCAGCTCCCACGGTTGTCTTCCACCATCTGTTATTTGCAACTGATTAGGCCCTGGAAGAGCCTGCTTGGGTATTGCATCGCTGAATTCCAATGTTCGGCCTTATACCTTTGAGGTTGTTGCCAATTCTGCTTGAGGAGGTTGTTGACCGGCTAGACCACCATTAGCATTACTCCAAGCGAAACCCGGATGGTCTCTCCTCATGTACCCCCTATTCGATTCTCGATTGTAGTCATTTTGTCTGCTGTTCCTCCGATAGTTATTCGGGGCACAAAGTGTCATAAAAGTTGTGGCATGAGTCCACATGTTTCCGAGGAAGTTGAATGGACAGTTTGAGTGTCATGATCTCCATTACAATTACTACAACCTGGAGGCATTCCCTCGTGTATCACATTAGCCTTCTTGTTCTCTGACAAAGCCGCCACTTGCATCTTCAACAATCTGTTTTGCTCAAGAATGGCCTCCATTGCCCCAGAACTGATTCCATTTGAGGTTTCCCTTCCACGGTTGTAATCATTATATGACATTTTCTCTAACAATGCCCATCCATCCTCAGCTGATAAATATGAGAAAGAACCGCCAGCTGCGGCATCACAGTTCATCTGATAGCGTCCCCTCAACCCATTAAAGAAGTGCTGAACTTTTGAGACCGGGTCAAAGAACGCTGAAGGGCATCTTCTCAACAGTCCGTTGTACCTCTCCCAAGCTTCATTATACGTTTCATCCTCTGTCTGCCTGAAAGATGTAACGGCTATTCTTGCTTGTGCCGCCTTCTGAGGAGGAAAGTATTTGGTTAGGAACTTCTGTGCCATTTGCTCCCAAGTTCTGATGATGTTCCTATCCAAGCTGTCAACCCAATCGCGAGCGACATCCCTAAGAGAGAGAGGGAAAAGTCGCAAGCGAAACTCATCCTGAGAGACTCCCCTGGTCTTCTGCAAGTCACAAGCTTCCAGGAAGCGAGTGATATGTCTATGCGGGTCCTGTTTGCCACTCCCATCAAACTGATTCTCCCGGATCTGGAATGTGACACACGATTCAACTCTGAAGGAGTCCGTGTTCAGGTTGCCCCTCACAATAGAAGAGTCACAATCTCCCAAGCTGGGTAGATCGTACTCGAAGAGAGGCTTGTAACGAGGAGGAGGAGGAGGAGGAGGATTTTCTTCGGCCATGTCCTCTATTTTAATTGCTTCCAACCTCTTCCTTTCTCTGGCCTTTTTTTCTTAATTGCCTCTCGGTCCTGGTGATCTCTGAATCGAATAGCAAGTCCTCTTGTGAAAGGGTACCTCGCATACAAAAACACGGCAAGACCAAGTGGAATCAAAGAAGTAGAGAGATAATAACAAATAACAGAAAAATAAAAATAAAAATCAACTTAACCAAATAATCAAATTTCCTAAAAATTAGGAAAATTGGTGTGCCAATCCCCGGCAACGGCGCCAAAAACTTGTTGTGGATCCGGCAAGTGTACCGGGTCGTCGCAAGTAATAAAAACACGGTAAGATATTACCGAGGTCGAACACAAGGATTGGGCTACCAATTCGACTAAATTGTCAAGAAATCCGATACGTTGGTTAAGCAATTGAAGGTGGTTGAGAGAAGGAGATTGAGATTGCAATTCAAGAATCAAATCAAATAACGCTACGGTGATTAAATTCAGAAATTAAATGCATCCAAGGTCTCAAATCCACCTACCCAATCATGTTAAGTACCCAAGTGATGATGTATTCCTCCCTAAGTTCAATTTTAATGTCAACCGGGACCCCTAAATTCTCCTATATCCACTGTCGTGTTCAATAGGACGTATTCGATGATTGGATTAATCACTTGTTCGGTCTCATAACCCTAATCTCGAATTCTATTAAACCTTGTTCCCTATATGGTTGCACTAATCAAATAAATCCACGGTCGTGCTCATTATTCGATTAATGATTCCAATTCAAGTTCTAAAACGCTTCTCGCCGTTTGGCCTCAAACACGTTAACAAGTTAATCACACAACACATATGACTAACACAATCAATTCAGAATTGGAAAACATTTATGATCCCGATTCAAGTTCTAAAACGCGAATCGCCTTTCGGCCTCAAACACGTTAACAAGTTAATCACGCAATACATATGATCAAACATTCAAATCAGAATCGGAAATCATCAATTAAAAAGAGGAGAGAACACATACATCATATGAACACTACACAGCCATGGGTGGCTTCATCGATCCCTCGGACGAGGGGATTAGTTCCTCATGCCCGTGACGACGCACAAACAATCGGCAATAATCTCCATAATAACAAACTAAAAGAAGAAAAGAAAAGAAGAGGGAGACGCAGCTCCAGAGACAAGGATTCGCCCTACTACTCTGATCTACACAAGTGGCTAAAAAAACCCCCCAATCCTGATCTGAGACAGCCCTTAAATAAGGATTCTGTTTCTCACCAGCTCGCGGGGCGAGCTTACTCTCGCGACGCGAAATTAAGCATTGGCGCGCTTCAAATTTTGTATTTTCGCGAGGCGAGCTTGTATTCGCGGGGCGAGTCTTCAAACCCTAATCTGTCACAGCCGTGATATCCATTACGGCTAAGCCGTGATTGTCTCTGTCTTCCATGGTCTTCAGGGACTCGCGAGGCGAGACACCTTTCGCGGGGCGAGTCTTCAATTCTGGGCTGTGACCTTCATCACGGCTAGGCCGTGATGGTCTCTGACTTCCAAGTCTTCATTCTCTCGCGGGGCGACACACATTTCGCGGGGCGAGTGTCTCAAAATTTCAATTTCCACTGCTTTTCGACTTTCCTTGACTCCCGAAGCTTCACTTATTTAACCTGAAACAACAAAAGCACCCACAAGCGTAATTCTATTCAAAATAACCTAAAAACTACACAAAGTACGCAAAATGAGTCAAAGTCCAACTTAGGAACAAAACAAGGCAAATTTGGGCGAAAACGAGAGTGAACTCGAATAAATAGGCACATGAACCCTAGTTCATCTAGTCATAAAACTAGATAAGCCAGAGGCTTATCAGTGGGCACCCTCCAGCCGCGGACGAGGGTGTGCTCCGGGGACTCTGGGACGTGTCGAGTATATTGTTGTGATATCCGGATATGGTCGATACCTGTAGAGATTATTCATACAGCATTTGCATTGCATCATGATGGAGGGTAGAGGAAAGATTATAGATGTGGATTGAGGATGATTATGTTACATATATTTATCTGGGGAGACGGATGTTTAGCGTGCCGTTATTTAATTAAATGTTGTTAAACCCTTTCCACGTTTGATGTTATATGGTTTCTTATCCCCTGTATCTTTCTGCATGTTGTATTTTGTTTTATTATCAAATCGTACTAGAAGACCTGGTGGACAAACTTAATTATGAGGGATTGGACGGGATTTCCTATGAGCCGGATGCCGGAGCTCGAGTCTTGACCCATGGTGATTAGGATCAAGGTAGTATATGGCCAGTGCGTCTTGTAGGACGTTTTAGATGTTCTCAGTTGCTTAGTATTTTGTCTAAGTCTATGCCTGTGAGGGCTCCTTGATGAGTGTGATTTCACCTCATTTTCCATGTACATTTCTGCATGCATTTGCATATAGTTAGGCCAATTTAGTGTTGATTTTGTATAGTTTTTCCTTTGGAACGGATGAGGTGGTTTCTGTGTGTTGTTTTGCAGGATTTAATGGAAAAATGCCCAGAAATCAGCCTTGGTGGAGCTTGGATGAAAAAGAGCTTGAAAAGTGAAGATTATGAGCCAAACAGAGCCCATCACGGCCTGGCCGTGATGACCATCACCAGTGATCAGCGGAAGCAGAAGGCAAAAGTCAGAGACTGTCACGGCCTGCCCGTGATATGAATCACGGCCGTGACCTAGGATTCGCGTCGCGAACAAAGGGCTCGCCTCGCGAGTGACCATTTTGTGCAAATTCGCCCAAGTCAGAAACCATCACGGCCTTGCCGTGATGGCCATCACGGCCGTGACGCGATACTGATCTATAAATAGGGCTGCGATGAACAGAAAAGGGAACTGACTTCTAACCTAAAAAAGAGCTTTTGGTGGAGAGAGCACATGGGGACTTAGAGGCTGCGGCTGAGATAGGGTTCCAGCCCTAGAAGGGGAGATTTCCTTGCTCTGGGAATGGAGGAAGCTTGTCTATGAGTGTTCTCCATCCCTTTTCTCATTCTCTTTTGTATTTCCTTTTATCATGAGTAGTTAAATCCCCATTGTTGGGTTTAGGTGTAGCTTTTCTGAACTTGTTGTATTTGATTTGGTGTTTTAATGCAAGTCTCTATTTCTTTATGAGTATGTGATTCTGTGCTTAATGCTTTCCTTGGATTAGCTACCCATAGGAATGATATGTTGCTTTGATAGATGACTAGAAGGTTGGTGTTAAGGCATGCTCATGAATCATATGCCAAGTAGTTCAAGAATCTAGGAATAGGTGTTGAATGCTTGCAATCTTATAAGTCTTGACTTAATGCAAAATCTCAGATTAATCCACCTAAGACATTAGGGTTTGATTTGGGGTTTTAGGCTCAATGCACCCTAGACATTAGGCTTGAGTACTTTAGAAAAGGCTTGATTGGCATAATTGAATTAGGACTTGTGTTGATAACCAATTCATTGCAATTAAGGGAGGATTAGTGTAGTCTAACCCTAACAATCTTAGCCACATCTCTGTTTGCCTTCCAAGTGTTCGATATAATTCCCAAAAGACCAAAAATATTGTTTTGCTTTCTTTATTTTCTGTTTTAATCTCTCATACCATAGTTTAGTCTAAATAGTTGTTGAATTTGTGAATTGGTAATTGACAACCAATCCCTGTGGATACGATAACCGGTCTCACCGTTTTATTACTTGTTTGCGACGAGGTACACTTGCCTTTAATTCTAAAAATCACGCATCAAGTTTTTGGCGCCGTTGCCGGGGATTGGCTTTGTCAATATCATTAGTAACAAATGAGACAACTAGTTTAGACATTTTATTTTATTTTATTTTTCTGTATATAACTGATATTTTTCTTTTGTTAGTTTTGTATATATTAGATTTTGTGTTTCTTAATTTTGGGCTTAATTGTCTGTGAGGTGAAAAATTGATTAGACAGGATCATGGACTACAAGTATTATCAGCCATCTGATGCAGAAATGGAGATATCTGAGCTGCAGCTGCGGGTAGATATGCTGCAATTAGCCGTAAACATCCAACAAGTGAGTAATGAGCTGTCAAGGGCACAAATCTCTCCTCCACCAATGGTAGTTTGTTCTGAATGGGGAAATCAATTTCCCAACACTTCTACTCCATGGTGGGGGAACCCTCCAAACAATACTTGGATTGATCAAGAGGAACATTGGGAATCTTCCACACCTTCATATCAACCACAACCATCTCAATGGTATGATGAGCCATCCCCATTGGAAGTTGCTTAGGAGAACTTCAAATCCGCATTCCCAGTCGAGGTTGAGCAACCTATCCCGGATAGTCGACCTCACTTAGAGGCTGTGATGGGCTCTGTTTGGCTCATAATCTTTTGGAATAGTCATCAATGAATGACACGAAATATTTTTCTCCTCCCAGAGATATTTCTGGTGATTCCCATACATCAGATTGGATCGAGTCCAGTATGTGTTTGCTTTTAGTAGTTACTCTAGCAAACTTCAATCCATGCTTCTTACTCATCACACAGTGCTCATAGATCGGTAAATTCACCGTCTTGAGCCCGGGCAGGAGATTGTGTTCCGCAAGGACTTTCAAGTCACGTTCTGACATATGGCCTAATCTGCGATGCCACATCATTGTTGTTTCTTCTTGTCTCACTGTTGTAACTGATGCATCTTCCTCTTGTAACGTATCTCCCAAAAGCATGTATAGATTACTTGTGATCTTCTTAGCTTTCATCACCACAAGATTGTCTTTAACTACTTTTAAGTTCCCACCTTCAGTATCGATCCTACACCCGAGGTATTCCAATTACCCAATGGACAATAAGTTCTTCTTCAATCCCTTCACATGCCGTACCCCTTGTATTTTGCGAACAGTACCATCAAGCATCTTTAATCTGACAGTACCAACTCCAGCAATTTCTAAGGCACGATCATTTCCCATGAACGCAGATCCTTCCAAGACAGACTCATAAGTGCAAAATCAATCTCGATGTGGAGTCATGTGCCATGTCGCACCCGAATCCATTTTCCAGACATCATTGAGTTGTTTTCCTCCTTTAGAATTACTTACTGCTTCGCTATATAGGATTTCTGCATCATCTGAGAGTCATGCAACACATCCTTGAGATGTTCTGCTCCAGAAGTTTTCTCTCCATTCTTCTTGTTATGCCAACACTCCTTATTCAAGTTCCCTGTCATGCCACAATTGTAGCATTTAAGATTCTTCCTTCTTCGAGATTTTGATCTACCATGATCTTGACTCTCACTGGAGCCACGTTCCATTGATCTGCCTCTCGTCGCCGTTAATACCTCCGCTTGCTTTGAACATTCTGATCTTTCTTCCTTATTTTTGTGCCTGGATTCTTCTTCAACAATAGCACCGGCAACATCATCAAAACACGGAGATTCAGCAACATTATTATTTATGATGTTGATGATGAGTTGACCATACGAATGTGGTAAACTCTGAAGTAGAAGTTTTGCACGTTCATTTTCTGCTATTTTGAAATCCGACACTATGAGCTGAGCAAATAGCCTATTTAGAATGTTGATGTGATTTGTCACCGATGTGGATTCAGTCATTCGAAGAGTGTAGAGCCTTCTCTTTAAGAATATTCTAGTGTGAAAAGATTTGACCTCATACAATTTAATAAGAGTATCTCAGATCTCCTTTGCAGTCTTCTTTTCTGCAATACTTGACAATAGCGAGTATGTCATTGCTAGGTGCAAATTGGAAACAATGTTGTCATCCATCTCTTTCCACTTTTGATCAGTGATATCTGAGGGTCTACCGTCAATTGCGTCTAGGCAATTATCCTTCCTTATAACTACCCTTATCTTCAATTTCCACAAGGAGAAATTACTCTCATTGAATCTCAATCTCAATTTTTGCTGCCATGGTTTTACACCAAATTACTCCCGTGAACAGTACCAAATACTGGAACAGTGACCATAGTCCGTAAATAGTACACCAGGTAAGTTCCCAGGAAAGAGAGGTGAGTCACTAATAGACACACTTAAATACAAAGTCTTTCCTAGCCAGAACTTTCCTAGACATGCACTATCATACTACCACACTTTATTTCCAGCAAAAAAAATAATTCTTTTCTGATGTGGAAGATCAGACGATACTGCAACCACAGAGCATACTAAGAATTTTCTTATGAACCTGGCACCTTATCACTTTGTTGCAATGGAATAGTGACCACGAACCAATGGCTCTGATACCACTGTTGGGTACCATAGTGACGGAATAATATCACGCAGCTAAAATAAGATATGAGAAAAGAGGAACTGAACATACAATATTTACACGAAAAAACCTTCAACAAATAAAGGAAAAACCACGGGGCAATAGTAAAGGATTTTCACTAAGTGGAGGAAATTACAACACCTCTCTCTAAATACAAGGAGAGAACAATAACACCCTCTCTTGAATATAGGAGAATACACATAAAAACAAAACCTCACAGGAGAAACTATCTCTCTCTAAATTTTTTCTCTCTCACTTCATGAATACTTCTTGCTTTGGGATGCATGTTGTGTTGGAGGAGGTCTCTATTTATAGGTGAGAACCTCCCCCTCTTCATGAGCTTTACGGTGAAGGGAAAAAAATTTCCTTCTCACCTTCTCACCTTCCAACTACCTGTTAACGCTGGTTTTTGGTTGGTGTCCAAAATCTCTTTGTTACAAATAATTAGAGATCAGACGAGTGTGGGACGAACGAGTTATGCGGTAATCTCGTCAGGATGTTTGTATATATGTCTTCCAAGTATAAATTTGTCAAATTAGTCAAATCTAATAAATACTGGCAAATACTTGGGTTTTGTATTTTGAAAATATATTTCTAATTTGAAAAGAAAAAGTCAGTTTTTTAAACAAAAGATACTTCCTAATTGCATAACTTTTTGTACGTAATATTGAAATGGAAACAACACTAATTTGAAAAGCAATTTGTATAAAGCGTGATTAAATGGCTACTAAAAATAAAAGAACTTAAATAAATAACATGAAAGAAATACTGAAAGCAATGAAGAACATGTAAAGAACTTAAAAAAACATAATCAATCTCACCTTCCAACTACTGTTAATCTTTGGTTTTGGTTGGTGTCCAAAATCTCTTTGTTACAAATAATTAGAGATCAGACGAGTGTGGGACGAACGAATTATGCGGTAATCTCGTCAGGATGTTTGTATATATGTCTGCCAAGTATGAATTTGACAAAGTAGTCAAATCTAATAAATACTGGCAAAGACTTGGGTTTTGTATTTTGAAAATATATTTCTAATTTGAAAAGAAAAAGTCAGTTTATTAAACAAAAGATACTTCTTAATTGCATAACTTTTTGTACGTAATATTGAAATGGAAACAACACTAATTTGAAAAGCAATTTGTATAAAGCGTGATTAAATGACTACTAAAAATAAAAGAACTTAAATAAAGAACATGAAAGAAATACTGAAAGTAATGAAGAACGTGTAAAGAACTTAAAAAAACATAATCAGTATTAAAGAACGAGTAAAGAACTTTGAAGGATAAAACCAGTATTATACTGGGTTATAGTACTAAATTGAATTGAAAATGAAAAGGGTGGTGGAAATACTTTAGTGTAATCCGTCAATCTGCTATGTGATCGAGATATGTAGGATGTGTATCAAGTAACCTCCTCCATTACATTGCGATTACTAGTATTTATAGGCAAATAAAATAACTACCTAGAGATAACTCCCTATCTATAAGACTGCCATATGTCTTTGGCAGTTTTCTTAATTTTTATACTTAAACTGTCTGTCAAACACTTCCAATAACCGTTCAATTTCTTGAACCGCTCCACGTCAACTTGATTGTTTTTGACGGTCTGGTTGCTTGACAGCTTATTTTGTTAATGCCTTGTCGGTCTTGAGGACTTGGCCATTTTCACACTTCCGTGCGTTTTGACAACTCTTCTTAATACTTTGTCAAAAAACTGAGTTGTCGATTTATCCTTTTCTGTCGACCAATATTTTCTTGTCTACTAAATATCTTTAGTACTTAGAAAATATTAGTCATTACTTTGATCTCTCCATCAGCCAGCCAAATGTGTCCGTCAATAATCAGAAATTTTACCGTAGTGACGCAGCGTCCCACGTTTTGCTTTTCGACGGCATTGTTTGTCTGACATGTCAACTGAAGAACTTCTTGTCAACTTCACATTTGTCAATTCTTCTGAATTCGACTTTCTCCTTCATAGCGGTATTTGTTATATCTTTGACAATTCTTCCCTCAGTTCTTCCGTTATCCTGTCGGAATTATTTCTGTCAAGAATTTGAAATTCTTCCATTAACACTACCACCTCCCATCATTTATATATTTGCATCAAGAATTTCATCCTTCCTTTTTTGACTTTTACAGCCAAAAGTGGCTTTAGCATTTACAAATTTACAGTTGAAAAAATGTAATATATTTATTTTATTATATTTTTTTAATTTTAAATTGTACCAGAGCCACATCAATATTGATGATTTTGTGAACATTATTAGGATTGTTCAGGATAATGTAGGGGCAAACACAATATTCCTCGTGCTGCCCAGATTACCTTCACGATCTTGGATTCATGGTTACCCAATTATTTTTGCTTGGACGCAAAATTACGAATTTCTTTTCTAAGCGTGCAACTAATATCATGCACCACAAAAAATGGGAAAGTTATCAATTTGTTTTTTCTCGATTGTAAGCATAGAACTAATGGATGATATGCAGACACTTACTAAAGTCCCAATAATGTCCTATTACATTATTTATTTACATCATATCTATGTCTGGGGGAAGTATGTGTCAACTGTCAAGAAAAAGGAAGACATTTTTTTGACATCATTATCACATTCTTGAGACCATTATAAAATGACCTTCAAGCTCAATAATAATGACTTCATCTTAATTTAGGCAACTAAATTAAAAAAAATTAATTTTCCTTTTTTAAATACTATATAAACTTATTTAATAAAAAAAAAACTGATAAAGGTATTGTTGTCCTTGCTTCTACAGAGGGTGGCCTTGGATTGTTGATGATGTTGAGAGCTCTACATCAATAAGCCAAAGCTCAACTCAATCTCATAGCAAAAATGAAAGTAAGAGTATAAGTTAAAGAATTACATGAAGCCTTTCTTAATGTGCACTTATATATAATAAGTGAGGCTCTAGTGCCTCGATAATGGGTCGGTCCAATTTGCAAAATAAAAGGCCCAGTTACTGGACTTAGTCCAATTCCATATCAAAATATGTAGTTAGCACCCGAGTCACTATATAAGATTCGGAATACCAAAGCCATTACATGCCTATATCTAATTTTAATTTACTCTCTTTATATTTTATTATCAAATGCTTTTAGATATTTATTTTGTGTTAATGTTGTTATTTTGCACTATGACTGAATTTGAAGTGTAACAATTGAGAGGATCTGGATCTTCTTGAAGCCATTCTATTACAGCTATTTCTCTGTTCTATCAGAATGGTCCTGGTACAGGACATGATTCTAATTCAATTCTAATCCAAATTGAGAAAACCTTTCTGCGAAACATGTAAGCGGTGCTGCTTGTCGGTACTAGATTTGCATAGGTTGTTAACAAGTGATTTTCATGGACACGTGGAGAGTTTCTATGCTGACACCCACAGGATCCCACTGCTTTTCCTCCATTTATTGTTCTCCAACACATCTATCTTTTTTATTTTCATTATTATCTTTTTAAATAAAGTGATGCTTACGCGGCTATAAAAAAAGAAATAAATCAAAAAAAAAGGCAAAAAAGAACGGTGTGTTTTCAACAAACATCAATTCAATTAAAAAATTAAATTTGATATAATTAAACAATAATATCTCTTTGCAATTCTCGCAACCTATGTATTGATGTCAACGTGATAGTTGAGTTGTGATTTTTGAGTCATTTTTTTACTGGCGATTTTTACCAATTATCGATAGTGGGAAATTTTCAATGATAACATTTCTTTCTAACATTTTTTTGAATTTTAAAATTATTATTTATTATTTGATATTAAAAAATGTGTAAGTTTGTTTCAATTAAACCAACGATATTTATCATTCAAAGATGAAAATTTTGGATACAATCCCTTGACTTTGTAGCGTCAAAAGTTGGGTGACTTTAGTATATTTTGAGAGAGAAAAATAGGAGATAAGATGAGAAAAAATAATATATAAGAGAAATAGAAAGAAAGTCATCTGACTTTTAGTGCCACAAAGTCAGGGGATTGAAACCCGAAAATTTTCTATCTCTAAATAGTTTTAGATTTTTAAAATAACACGCTAACAAATGAAAATGGATCCTCCTCCAAAAAAAAATTGAAAATGGAATCAGTGATGAATTATACCCATTGAAACCAACCAGTTGAGTACAAGTGGTTAATGTGCTGTTGTTAAGGACGAATGGATCGTGCTTTATACGGGTTCAATCCTTGATAGCGACAACTCTTGGTCAGGCTTTACTTACCTCTCGATCACACCGCAGATTAGTCAGGATCAAAGATTCTGGATACCGGGATAGGGGTCAAAGACCCTGTGGACAAAACAAAAAATTTATCCTAGCAATGGATAAATTTCATATCTAACCGTATCATTAACTAGTAAAATTATCATTTAATGATTAATAAATGATTTTCATCTTAAAATTGTCATTGATAAATACGAAATATGTAAGTAAGTGATTTTATTTTTAAATAAAATGACAAATTTTATAATAAATGAGACAGTGTTTTTCAATTAAACTATATGTTTGGTTATAGGAGAGAAAGTAAGAGGAAAGAAAGGAGAAGGAAAGAAAAAGAGTGAAAAATAAGAGGATTGTTTAGTTATTTGGTTGGAGAGAAAATGAAAGGAAAGAAAACTAAAAAATTTCTCTCCTCTTGTTTGGTTGAGGAAAAAGTGAGAGGAAAGGAAAAAAATTGTTTATGAAATGACCAAAATACCGTTATGTAAAAATATATTGTAATAAATAAAAAGTATAACAAAAGCATGTTTATAATGTGGATTAAAGTATTATATATTATTAATGTAAAAAAATTATACTGATATCGACTAATATTTTGACACAGATGCTTTTATTCTAATAAGAGAGAAAAACAACAACAATCCTTTTTTTAAGCAAAAACAATATTAATCCTAATTTGTCGAGATATTATTGAATTTCAGATAAAAATAATTTACGGTAGTAATACATGAAAATTAAATTATTATAATATTTATTTTACCACTTTAAATAAAAAAAAAAAGTGAGCATCATAAAGCATAGCACACACTATTTACTATTAGTTAATAACCAAATAAAAAAAGGCATGGGTGTCAGAACCTTGTCAATTTACGTTTCTTATATGAAGAAAGGGTGCAGGTTAAGGTGAAGTTCACCAAGTGCCTCATCGTGAAGCAGGATTAATATATAATTTTTTTTATTTTAAGAGTCTTTAACTTTTCAAAATTTCAGTAGCTAGCCCAGATTCAGTAGTTAGTCCAGATCCTAGGATATGTTTGGAAGGATGGGATGTGATGATTAGTAATAGAATGAAGTGGTTAAGATCTCCTGACTCATTGTTTGAGAGTTTTCTAAACATTGAAGCGAGATGGTTGCGAATGGATAACAAACCACTCCAAAACCCATAATTTTCATATTCTCCAATTTGGGGTTGGAGTGGGAACATGTAACAATGGTAATCAATGTAATCAAAAAATAACAACAGCACACACAACAGTGAATAACAGGGGGGTGTTGTTCTATTGATTTGATAATGAAATATGTGTTTAATCACCAGTGTTACTATGAGAAAAATTACACTGTAATAGAAGAGAATGAGCAGGGAAGGAAGGTATTCTAGAGAGATAGAGAGAGAGACACGGCTAAGAGATGGAGGGAAGTTACATCATATTTTTCATGCCTCACTCTTTCCCCAATTCCACTACTTATTGTTCATCACTAAACCACCTAACCTAGTATTGGCTTGCCTGGCCCGATTCCCTCTCCTCATCCCCATGTTCTCATGACTCTTGGTAACTAACTCTGCTGACTCAGCAAAACCACCCGGCAGCTTCATTACATTGCCTTCCCCTTTAAGATGAATCTTGTCCTCAAGATTAAATTGAGGGTAATTAGCCTTGATGTCCTCGAAATCTTCTCATGTAGCAGCTGATGTATCATTATCATCCCACACAACTAAGGCTTGTTGAACTTGTGAAGATCCTCGCAGTAGTAGTTAGTGGCAATGGCATATATGGTTCAGCAGCATTTCCTTTAAAAGGTTTCAACTGGGAAATATGAAACACTGAGTGTATCTTGGCAGCCTCAGGGAGCTTAAGCTTGTAAGCTACAGACCCTACCTTCCCAATCACCTCGAAGGGCCCATGATAGTGTGATTTTACATGATGTTTTATGTACTCTTTTGCATGCATTTTGCATATAGATTAGGCATTCTTTATTTGGTTTTTATTAGATTTTCCCTTGGAATGGGTGAAGCGGTGTCTTGGTGTTGTTTTGCAGGAATTCAATGTAAAATTGATCAAAATCAGCCATGGTGGAGCTTGGATGAAATAGAGCTTGAAAAGTGAAGAATATGAGCCAAACAGAGCCCATCACGGCCTGGCCGTGATGACCATCACGGCCGTGATCAAGCAGAGCAGAAGGCAAAAGTCAGAGACTGTCACGGCATGCCCGTAATAGACATCACGGCCGTGACCAACCAGAAATTTTGGTTTTCGCGTCGCGAACACGGGCTCGCCTCGCGAGACTTCATTTTGTGCAAACACGCCTTGGACAGAACGCGTCACGGCCAGCCCGTGATGGCCATCACGGCCGTGACGCGCAACAGACCTATAAATAAGAACGCAGCAGACAGAACCAGAGAGTTTTTAGGGTCCATTTGAAGGCATTTGGAGGCTGCAGCTGGGCTAGGGTTTCAACCCTAGAAGGGAGCCAAGAGGGGTTGCTTTGAAGAAGAAGGAAAGCTCACATGGAGCCTCTCCTCTCCTCTTCCTTCCTATTTCTCTGGTTTGGTTTTCTTTGTTTTATGAGTAGTTAAATCCATGTGTTGGGATTAGATGTAATCAAACTTATGTTTATGTATTTATCTTGACTGATTAATCTATGTTCATGTCTTCATATTAGTGGTTATTTTTCTGTGCTTAATGCTTGTTGTGGCTAGCACCCCCATGACTTGATTTGTGTTTTGGTATGCAATGGGAACGTTCGTATCATAACCGGAACTGAATTTAATCACCTAGTAAGCCTTGTATCTAGGAATGGAACTAGGTTTATTAGTAATCACATGATCCCTAATCTTAATGCAAATTCATTAATCTAGGCCACCTAAGGAATTAGGGTCTATTAGTGGATTTAGGCTCTTGCCATCCGAGGAATCGGGGTTTGAGTAATTTAGTGGATTGATTTTAATATCTGAAGCATGAATGGGAGGTATCTAGTCCTGATAGTGCATGAGTTAGAGGTTTGGTGAAGTCTAGTCCCAACATATCCTTTCTGCACGCCAAGTGTTTGTCAAAAGTCCCCAAAGAACTTTTCCCTTTTCTTTTGTTGTTTTACTTTCTCTCTTGATTTTCTGTTTAGTCTAGATAGTTGCCGAGTTTGCGAATTGGTACTTGACATCCAATCCCCGTGGATACGATAAACCGGTCTTACCACCGTATTACTTGTACGACTGGGTATACTTGCCCAGAATCGTCAACAGCCCAAAGTACCTCATAGATAGCTTCTGACTCTTCCTTATTGCCACTGAATGTTGCCTATATGGTTGCAATTTAACCAACACCAAATCCCCTATTTCCAATTGCACATCCCTCCTCCTTTTATCAGCTTGAGCTTTCATCCTTTGTTGAGCCTTGTTTAAGTTCCCTTTAAGCTGATGTAGTAACACTTCTTTGTCTGCCAACTGTTCGACCACCTCCGCAGGGTCAGCACTGCTGTAATTTGGCCTCACTAATGTAGGAGCCTCCCTGCCATATAATGCCTTGAAAGGCGTCATGCCCAGGCTAGTATGAAAAACATAATTATACCAATATTCTGCCCAAGCCAGTACCTTGAACCAGGACTTAGGATTGTCAAATGTAAAACATCTCAAATACATCTCTAAACATTTGTTAAGAATTTCAGATGGACCATCGGACTGTGGATGGTATGCAGAAGTCATAGCCAAAGTAGTGCCATGAAGCTTAAAGAGATGTTGCTAAAAAGCACTAGTAAACACCCTATCTCCGTCAGAGACAATAGATCTTGGGATGCCATGTAATTTGACAATGTGAGCCATGAATGCCTCAGCCACACTCTTACTTGTATAGTCAGATTTCAATGCCACAAAATGAGCATATTTAGATAGCCTATCAATAACTACCATAATAATAGTGCAGCCAAAAGAATTAGGGAGACCAGTTATGAAATCCATGGCTACGTCCTCCCAAACTTGAGCTGGTATAGGCAAGGGTTGGAGTAAGCCGGCAGGTAATGTGTTGGAAGCCTTTGCTTGTTGGCAAATGGTGCAGCTTTGCACAAACTCTTTCACGTCTTCTTTCAATCGTGACCAGTAGAATTGAGCAGTGACTCTAGCTATAGTTCTAGCAATGCCAGCATGCCCTCCAATTGGGGAGCTGTGATATTCCCTCAACACCTCCTGGATCAAAGGGCTTTGTCCTGGTATAACCAATCGATCTTTCCAATACAACAAACCATCTTTGGCACTATATGGTTTGTTGTCGGGGGAATTGTTCAAACATTGCTGCAGCAAAGCCTACACTTCACTGTTATTCAACACCTCTTTCCTCAAATCTTGCACAAACTTGGATTGTGGCTCGAACCAAGCCATGAAAAATACTCTGGATAGAGCATCAGCTGCCAAATTATCCTTTCCCGGCTTCTATTCAATCTTGAAGTCATACCCCATAAACTTGTGAAGCCATGCTTGCTGTTCTGGGGTCTGCAAGGACTGGTCTAGCAAGCTCTTCAAACTCTTCTGATCAGTCTTAATAATAAACTTGTGACCCAGCAAATAATGCCTAAATTTGGCCAATGCCTCAGTGATGGCAAACAATTCTCTTATGTATGCTGACTGCTTCTGCATCCTGGGAACCATTTTCTTAGAAAAATAGGTAATAGGGTGTCCATTTTGACTCAGCACTGCTCCAACTCCAATACCTGAAGCATCAGTTTCTAAGGTAAAAGGTTGAGTAAAATTGGGTAGAGCCAACACAGGAGCTTAAGTAATAACTTCTTTCAACCGAAGAAAGGCAGTTTCAGTACTATCAGTCCATGTGAAACCTTCCTTTTTCAACAAATCAGTCAATGGGCCAGCAATCGAAGCATAGGACTTAATAAATCGTCTATAGTAGCCAGTAAGCCCAAGGAACCCCCTCACCTGCTTCACATTAGTAGGTCGGGGCCAGTCCTTAACAGTCTGAACTTTACATTTATCCATAGCCACTCCTGCACCAGAGACTTTGTGGCCTAAGTAATCCACTTCCAGCAATACAAAAGAGCATTTAGAGAGTCTGGCAAATAATTGATGCTATTTTAAGGTCTGCAGATCCATTTCCAAGTGTGCCAAATGAGCTGCCTAAGAAGCACTATAAACCAGTATATCATCAAAGAAAACTAGGACAAATCTTCTCAATTCCTTTTGGAAAATCTGATTCATCAAACTTTGAAACGTGGCAGGGGCATTCATAAGGCCAAATGGCATCACAAGCCACTCATAATGCCCATGATGTGTCCGAAAAGTAGTCTTATATCTGTCCTCTGGCTGTAACAAGATTTGGTGGTATCCTGACCTCAAATCTAACTTGGAAAAATACTTGGCACCAAACAATTCATCTAGCAATTCATCCACTGTTGGCATAGGAAAACTATCTTTAATAGTGATTGCATTCAAGGCTCTATAATCAGTACAAAACCTCCATTTGCCATCCTTCTTCTTGACCAAGACAATAGGTGAAGAGAAGGGACTGTTACTAACTTGAATGATCCCTTGATCGAGCATCTCTTGCACCATTACTTCAATCTATTCCTTCTGACTGTGAGGATACCTGTAAGGCCTCACCTTCACTGGTTTAGCACCCTCATGAAGGGCGATGGCATGGTTCTGGTCTCTACTAGGGGGCAAACCTGTAGGAGTTTGGAAAACCACCCTGTAATTATGCAATAGTGTTGCTAACTCAGGCTCCATATCAGCTGGTAATTCTAAAAGATCAGCAGTAGGGACGTCCGGAGGAATCAAATGGACAGCAAAACATTCACAAATGGCATCAGTTGATTGCACTCTCCTCAATTGATGGAAATGTGCATGAGCTGGTGTTAAACTCGTATCCCCTTATAACGTAATGAATTTCCCTTGCTGGAAAAAATTGATAACAGAAGTTGTATAATCAGCCACATGTGGCCCCAAGGTAGCTAACCAAGTGGAGCCTAATATCAAATCAGCTCCCACCACTGGTAGAAGATAAACAGGAATCAACAATTCCTCATTCTGGATATTAACTGTCAATTTCTCAATCCATCCTTCCGTTTGCATAGTCTGCCCATTGCCAATCAAAACTCTAAAACTTGGCAACGGCTCAATCGGCAATTTCAGAAACTGGGCTACTCTAGGTTGGAGGAAACTCTCAGAACTGCCACCATCTAATAGAATCTGCACAGGAATATGGCCAACCTGTCCGGAGAATCTTATTGTACCCACACCAGTGCCTCCCTTCATGGCATTGAGAGACAAATGGTGATCCCCTGGGTTACTTGGCACAGACGTTTGGACAGGATCAGGAAGTGTAGGGATTAATTCAGCATCATCATCACTAGTTAATTAGAGCATCAACATTTGGTGTTTGTTTGGACATTTGTGAGAGTAAGAAAATTTGTCATCACAAAAGTAACATAAACCCTTATCCCTCCTCAATTGCATTTCAGCTGCTGACATGTGCTTGACAGAAGGGTTTCTTTGGCTCTGGTTCAATGGTTTACTGGTTGGAGTAGGTAAAAGAGGAGGTAGTTTGGACTTGTTTAGGGAAAATGGTTGGTCTGGTTTTGGTTAGTTATAGTTGGCTTTTGAGTAGGAAGTGACTGAGCTTGTGTTTATGGGTATGATTGGGTTCTTTGTATGCATTAGGTTCTGTTTAGTCTTATTAAGGGGTGTGTATTTCTCCTCAAACAATTTGGCTAGAGATACTGCCTTCACCATTGTATTAGGGGACAGAGACTTGACATCCCTGCTGATATCTTCCTGCAAGCCACTCACAAAACAATCCAACAACGCCTCACTACTCAGCCCTTCTGATCTATTAGCCAGAGTTGTGAATTCCAAGTAATACTCAGCCATGGTCCCAGTTTGCACCAATTTAAACAAATCAGCTCTAGGACAATCATAGAAAGAAGGATCAAAATCCAACTCAAGAGCTCGAGTAAATTGCTTCCAAGATTGAAAGGGATTCACTATTTGCATCATTTGAAGCCAAGGTACTACCTCTTGGTCTAGATGAACGATGCAATAGTCAATCTCTCTGAATCTGGTGTGCCGTAATAATAAAAAAACTGCTCAGATTTGAAAATCCAATTCAGAACATTCTTCCCATCAAATCGAGGGAAATCAAGCTTAATTGACCTTACATGAAAGGGCGGTTTGCTCGTATCAAGGTATGAGTTCCCACTGCCATGGAAGGACCCCGATGGACCCGGACTCCGCTGCAACAAGGTAGCTAAAGCATCAGTAATTTTGGACAACTTCGAATCTGTAGTGACCGTCGTGGTTTCGATCCTTTCAAACCTGCTGAGGTTATCAGTCTCCAATCGTGGCAGCTGAGCGTGTAAATCGACACAGTTCTTCTCCATTGTTTCGGAGATGCGTTTGACCTCAGCACTGAGTTCCTTCATGCGAGTATTGTCCGCCTTGGCATTAATGAAAGCACCAAATGCAACAGTGGTAATCAATGTAATAAAAAAATAACAGCAGCACACACAACAGTGAATAACAGGGGAGTGTTGTTCTATTGATTTGATAATGAAATATGTGTTTAATCACCAGTGTTACTATGAGAAAAACTACACTGGAATAGAAGAGAATGAGCAGGGAAGGAAGATATTCTAGAGAGAGAGAGAGAGAGACACGGCTAAGAGATGGAGGGAAGTTACATCATATTTTTCATGCCTCACTCTTTCCCCAATTCCACTACTTATTGTTCATCACATGACCACCTAGCCTAGTATTAGCTTGCTTGACCCGATTCCCTCTCGTCACCCCCATGTTCTCATGACTCTTGGTAACTAACTCTGCCGACTCAGCAAAACCACCTGACAACTTCATTACATAACACTTCTCTTTTTTATTTTTAAATACAAAATTACAATCTTAACACTCCCCTCACTCTTCATCTCACGTCACCTTCTCTTCAACAGAAGCCTCCTCCCCTTCTCTTTAACGGCAATTCGTTTTACTGCAAGGTTCGTCTCGTGTCTTGACTATTCTTTTTGTATGTGTAGCTGTCCTTATTTTTATTTTTTATTTTTTCTCACGTTGAATTCCCTGTATTTCATTAATTTTAAAACAAGTACCTCCTCCAATTAATTCCTCCCCAAACTCAAATAGTTTGAATAGAACATATTCTGTTGAAAAGAACAGGTCACCGTTAATTTGTTATCGACAATGAAAATTAAAAAGGGTAATATTTCATCTCATTCCGTTACTTTTCGGTATGACTTTTAAACAATAGAGTAAAATATGTTATTAACTCTTAAATAATAAAATGATATATTTTTACCACTCCACTCTATTTCAATCTAAATCACTTCATTACTAACTATCAAATTCCATCCTCTCCAAAACTCGGGAAGCCTAAATTTCCATTAATGTCACTGCCATGTCAGGTAAAATATTAAATCTTTATTCGCTCCTATTCGTTCGCCTTCCTCGTGAAGCTTCAACATCATCAGCGAACTTGGGGTGAACATCTGTATACGTTTATAAAAAAAAATCTTAAACTTTTGCAGAGGGTCTGTGCGTATTAGTTTCTTGGGTGGTGGGAATTGGGTGCTAGGATGGGATTTGGATTTTGGGTCAACTTTTGGAAATTTGAAAAAATTAAACACTCTTACAATAATAAAAAAATTACAATTTTGTCCTGCTTCATGGAGAAGCACTTGTGAACTACTTCACCCTAGCCTCCACCTGAAGAAAGAGTTGGAAAAATCTTGATTATTATTAAAAGAAAAAAAAAAACAAATAGTGCCTAATCAATTTAGATGCAGCGGTGTGACCCACTTTGACCTCCTCTTCAATGCTTCACCATTCTCATTCTCGCTTTCTCCGCCCTTCTCCTCCTCATTTTTTTCTTCTTCTTCTTCTCCATCCACCTTTCTTTAGCTTCATCCAATTCCTAGCCAAAATCGCAGCCTTCTTCCTCCGACTCATCTTATCTTCTTTAATATATTTATGAGTAAACTTCAGCTAGTTTTTGGACAGCTGCTTCAGATGGATATTTGGTCTATTCGGCTGGTATTTGTTGCTTCTGCCGTCGACAAGGATGTGGTCCAGTGGCGATATCTGGATGTAATAGTTGAGGGTATTTCGGTCCTTTTATCCCAGATCCATGTTTTCTTCCCGATTAGCACAGAAAACATTTTTGACGTGGGGCCCACAATTTCAAATATTTCCTCTCCTTTTCACTTGAGAACCAAACGAAGGAAAGTAGCATTTTCCTCTCCTTTTCCTTCCTCTTGTTTCCTTTCCTTTTGTTTTCCTCAACACCAAACGTAAAAGAGATGAAGTGTCAAATGAACAATATAGAAAGACAAAACGTTGTTGAGTTAAATCCAATAAAAATAATGATGTAGCACACGAGGGCAAATGTTTTTGAATCAAACCATGTAATCTATTCTAAAAATTTAAATTTAAATTTTAATTTGTTAGCGATAGGAAAAGTATGGCTCTGTGACATCTCAATCAAGAGAGCCATCAGTTTCTTGACATCTCACCCAGTTGCAAGCTGGACAAACTCGTTTCGCAGCACCAGATTTTTTAACCGACACAACCGATTTTTTTCCGCTGTTTGTTTTTCACTGCACTATCTGACAATATGGAACAATGTACGACCACGTGGTTGATCAAAGTATTAAGGGACTTGGATATTTTAAACAAGTGGTTAAGGGTTCGAATCCCGACTCTTGTATATAAAGAAATCCTGATTGGGAGAGAGAAGAAGCCACCTTATATACCCAAACATGTTTCAGGATGAACTACTAAAAATGATGGATACTTCTATGGAATGGTTGCCAGAAAATAAAAATAAAAATGGAAGCCATGTCGAAATTTCACTTCACTAAGCCACAGTAGACAACTATGGCGGTTCTCTTCAGCTTATAACTTCTATAAGGCTACCATTCAGATCCCTCCCACTACTCCCTCCGTATCCTTCTCCACCCCCTTCACTCTTTTTCTTCCCAGAAAGAGAGTGATATCTAGTGATATCTATTACTATTAATCTATATATACTATAGGCACTGTAGCACTTGATCAAGCAGAGATTCTGCTTCAACTGTATCCTCTTCATCATTCTTTATCTCTTTGTTTGTACCCATCTACATAGAATAACATAAACCTCTGTTTCTCCTTATATGCAACTTCATAAATAAAAAATTAACAAGCCTAAATTTTAATTTAACACTAGGTATGGCTTTGTTCTCACATCAACGACATTCTTCTCAAGTGCTATTGGGTTTCATTATTTTCCTCGTTTTCAAAGGTAAATTAGTAAATTTCGATTCTTTGGTGGATTTGATAAATTGGGTCTTTCACTCTTTCCCCAATTTTTGCCAATTTGAGAATCCTGACATATTTTTTTTGATGAAAACTAATTCAGGTTGCTCTGTTTTTGATGCAGGGGTTTCAGGGGCTACATTTACATTCACGAACAAGTGCGATTACACAGTGTGGCCAGGAATTTTAGGAACACCAGACCTCGGAACCACAGGCTTTGAGCTCGCAAAGGGAAGTTCCAGAACCTTCCAGGCTCCGGCAGGTTGGTCCGGCCGGTTCTGGGCCCGAACCGACTGCAAATTCGACGGTTCGGGCCGCGGAACCTGCGCAACAGCCGACTGCGGCTCCGGCGAGATCAACTGCAACGGCGCCGGAGCCTCGCCGCCTGCGACCCTCGCCGAGTTCACGCTCGGCACGGGTTCCATGGACTACTACGACGTGAGCCTCGTCGACGGCTATAATCTGCCGATGATGGTGGATGCCAGCGGCGGTTCGGGGTCCTGCACTGCAACCGGTTGCAGCGCGGACCTTAACCGGCGGTGCCCTTCAGAATTGAAGGTGGAAGGCGGTGATGCTTGTAAGAGTGCTTGTGACGCGTTTGGGAAACCTGAGTATTGCTGCAATGGAGCATTCGGTAACCCTTCCACGTGTAAGCCTTCGGTGTACTCGCAAATGTTCAAGTCTGCTTGTCCCAAATCATATAGCTACGCTTATGATGATGCCACCAGTACTTTTACTTGTACTGGAGCTGACTATACAATCACATTTTGTCCTTCTTCCCCAAGGTATAATTTTTCATTTCATTAATTAGATATAACAATTATTAAAAAATTGAATACATTACTTTCTTCTAAAAACTTTGTTGTTGCCTTATTGAAATGCTGGTTATCATTCTCCAAAATCATAAAGAACATTAAAAAATTAACATTTGGTTAACTCAAATGATTTGAGCTAAGAATTTAAGGAGTTGAATAAATTAGATGTCTAGGATTCAAATTAAAAAAAAAACTAACATAACAACTAAAAAGATGCCACTAATGTCCTTGCTATGCAGTTGTGATAATCTTTAACAGTAATATTGTAGATGCAATTGTGATTGAAAATTGAAATTTAAAACCATGAATTTCTGCATTTGTATTTCTTGTTGAAAGAGATTTGGTCAAATTTAATTCATCTAAGATAAGTGATTGAGGTATTGGAATTTGTTCTTTGTTATTTTGCAGTCTAAAGTCTTCAACTGATTCTTCTCCAAAGGGAACGGATTCGGCATCCGGGTCTGGAGCAGAATCATCGGCTGGGCAGTCTGAACTGGCTTCTACTTCGTGGATGGCTGATATGGCTACAGCTACAGGGGGCTCAACAAGAAGCCACCCTTTCGCTGCTTCAAAGGCTTCATTTTTTGTTGCTGTTACTTTCATTCTTTCCCATTTGGCTGCTTAATTAATTAGTCTGTGTCCTTTTCACAGTGACGTCCCAAATGCACCCTTATCTTGCTTTCAGAGAAATAGAAACGGGATCAAATATCAATAACATCAATGTGGTGTTAGAAGAATATTATGATTGTTACATTGTATGTATAAAGTTCAAGAATTTTCATCATTTGTTGCATAACTTTCTTATTGTTAATTATGATGAATTCTTTAATTCTGAGCCTTTGGAATTGGAGGGTGGGGCATTGGGGTGTGGAAATTGAGTTAATTCCCTTTATTACAATGTGAGACAACCAAGTTGTCTTCTTAATTAATAATTTGTACTCAGGAAACAACTAGCCCCTATTATAAGAATAACTTGGAGAATCCGGATTCGAATCCTTGTGAAGTTACTTTATTGAGAGGTTGAGAATCAAGGGATAAAATCATGTTCAATTAGTCGAACTAGATATTAGTCTCGTGACGGATCCAAAGGATCTAAATCGTTTATTTTCTGATGGACCTACTTGACTCAAATGATTAATTAGGATGGATTCCGGAAAAAAAAAAATTGTACTCGGATTAGTGGGTTTTAAGGCCCATCACCTTTTTGCTCAATCGGTCTTGCTAGGAAATTGCCGGAAGCAAGGAGAAAAGGAATATTGCAATGTAATCAACCCATAAAAAGAAAACCAATGGCCATTTTTTTTTTAAATATTAAGTAATTATTCACGTTATTTAAACTAACTATAGTGGTTAGGTCAAATTGTTTCTAAAATAGTTCTTGGATTTAAATCTAGTTTACTTCTAATATGATGAGTCACTTTTGGATGATTAACAATGATTTTAATAATAGTAAATCGATGACAATTTCAAAAAAAATAAAGAAAAAGCCCATGCATGAGTGACTGAGATTTCCAGCAGTTAAAAGAATTTGTAAATTGTAGTAAATTGTCGCAGTTTGTGACTACAAAAAAATCACTGTTTATCGACGACCAAAGTCCATCGGAAACATCGAAAATCCATCGGTAATACGCTTACACCAAAGTCCCAGGAGGTCACCCATCCCAGAATTGCTCCAAGTCAAGCACGCTTAACTGTAAAGTTCTTAAATGACGGGCTATCGAAAAGAAGATACATCTTATTGGTATAGATAGTATCAATCAATTCATATAAGTCACCCTCAACTGTATAGTCCCATACCTACACAGTCTCAGAATCCTTCTCATTCGGGTGTGTAATCAGTTCATTCATGTGTCTCTCCGCCTAGAAGCCTGCCGGGAGCCGCTCCTTGTCCGTGCCTTCTTGCACCGGCAATCACTCCCCGCCCTCGTCGGCACCCGGGTGTTACATGCCCACTAGCTTCCGCTTGGTTCGTCCCCGAACCACACCGTACTGGGAGAGGTGCCGCTCTGATACTATTTGTAATATCCCTGGCTGCTCTATGGATTGACGATTGTCCTCACAAACCAACACAGGTCTTTTCAGCATGCTTTGTTCTCACTCACACGCTTCTTGGGAAAACTTCTCAGGAGGTCGCCCATCCCAGAATTGCTCCAAGTCAAGCACGCTTAACTGTGGAGTTCTTAAGCGACGGGCTACCGAAAAGAAGATGCATCTTGTTGGTATAGGTAGTACCAATCAATTCATATAAGTCATCCTCAACTGTATAGTCCCATACCTACACAGTCTCAGAATCCCTCTCATTCGGGTGTGTAATCGGTTCATTCATGTGTCCCTCCGCCTAGAAGCTTGCCAGGAGCCGCTCCTTGTCCGTGCCTTCTTGCACCGACGATCCTCCCCGCTCTTGTCGGCACCCGGGTGTTACATTTTTCGTAGGCAATAAGCCCGTTGCTAACGGTTTCCGACGGACTGGCAGATCCGTTACCGACGAAAATTTCCATCGGTAACGTTACCGACGGACTTTGGCGGTCGGAAAATTATCGACGAAAAAGTCCGTCGGTAAATTCTTTTTTCCCGGTAATTTTCCAACGATCAATGTCCGTCGGTAGCGTTACCGACGGACTTTCCCGTCAGAAATTTTTTTAATTATTACTTTTTTAAATTTTTCTGTAATTTTAAATGACCAAAGTCAAAGTCGTCAAGAATTCTAAACAATCTTTTTCATCAAGTAATTTTTTAAATGATTTTTTATATATATTTAATTTTTTTCAGAATAAATTATTAATTTTGTTTATTTAAAATATTATAATTTTTATTTTACTTATCTTCACACCAAGACAAATATAAACTTGTAGAATTCTTAAAGCTAGAACCGAAAACGATAAAAAAGAAAGAAGTCTAGAAGATGAAAATGTATAAACACATAAGTGAACAAAACAGAATTCACAGTGCAGGTAAATTCATGAAACATAGTACTGAATATATATATTGTGAACACCCATTTTTGTCTGTCTTTATTTTATTCTAACTTTTAGGATATCATGTTTCAAGGAGACTAATAATATGAAGAAAGGAGGGGGTGATCCCTTCCAGTCCATCACATTTGCTGTTGGACGGGGAGGTCCCGTCCATCACATTATTAATTTGCTGTTGGACGCGGTTCAGGTCAGTCCATTGCACTTGCTGTGGACGGGATGGTCCCGTCCATTGCGTTGGACTTGCTGTTGGACGCGGGCTAGGCCAGTCCATTGCACTTGCTGTGGATGGAGTGGTCTCGTCCATTGCGTTGGACTTGCCGTTGGACGCAGTCCAGGCCAGCCCCTTTAATTTGCTGTTGGACGCGGTCCAGTCCACTACCTTGAACTTGGTGTGGACGGGGTGGTCTCGTCCATTGCGTTGGACGTAGTCCAGTCCATTGCATCGGACTCACTTGTTGGACGAGGTGGTCCAATCCAGTCCACTACCTTGGACTGGCTGTTGGACGCAGTCCAGTCCATTGCATTGGACTCACTCGTTGGATGAGGTGGTCCCGTCCATTGTCTTGCACTTGCTGATGGATGGGGTGGTCCCGTCCATTGCTTTCCACTTGCTGATGGACGGGGTGGTCCCGTCCAGTATTTTGCACTTGCTGATGGACGGGGTGGTCCCGTCCAATGCTTTCCACTTGTTGTTGGACGGGGTGGTCCCGTCCAGTGCCTTGCACTTGCTGATGGACGGGGTGGTCCCGTCCACTGCTTTCCACTTGCTGATGGACGGGGTGGTCCGTCCCGGTGCTTTTGCTTCTTGTTGGGCGGGGTGGTTGGTCCGGCCCAAAGGCCTTGCATCGCGATGGGCGGGGTGGTCCGTCCCACTGCTTCCCGCTGGCGATGGACGGGGTGGTGGTCCCGTCCATTGCTTTTCACTTGCTGATGGACGGGGTGGTCCCGTCCATTGCTTTCCACTTGCCCATTGCTTTCCACTTGCTGATGGACGGGGTGCTCCCATCCATTGCTTTACACTTGCAGATGGACAGGGTAGTCCCGTCCATTGCTTTGCACCTGCTGTTGGTCTCGTCCACTCCTGTCCCTTTTTATTTACGTTGGACGAGGGGGTTCGCCTCCACTTCAATTATTTTAATTTCTGTTGGATGAGGAGGTTTCGTCCACTGCAATTATCTTTTCTTGTTGGACGAGGAGGTCCGTCCAGTGTATATCCACTTTTGCATATCTAATTTTCTGTTGGGACGAAGAGATTTCGTCCACTGCAATTTTATTTTTAGGCTGAAGGCTAAAGAATAAAGAAAGAAGAAGGGGAAGATAAGGAAGAAAGGACGAAGAAAACAAGGAGAAAAGACAATCAACAAAAAGGAAAGGAAGCTGAGTTACGCCTCCTACCTACTTTATATACCGTGCAAGACCTCTTTTTCCTCCTCTACCCATTGGTCCTCCTTCTTCCTTACCTCCTCCCTTGTTTTAACCTGGTAACCCTACTCCTAACCCTAAAAAGCCATCATGCACAGCAGACAAAAACCCCCCATCTCTTTTCTCTTTTCGAGCGTGCAACCCTCACATCAAATCACCACATTTCTGCTACTCGTACCACCCCGTCCGGGCACATGCTATTTCTGCTCAAAACCCCCCATCTCTTTTCTCTTTTCGAGCATGCAACCCTCACATCAAATCACCACCTTTCTGCTACTCATACCACCCCATCTGGACACACGCTATCTCTACTCAGAACCCCCTTTTTTGCACCTCCTCTACCCATTGGTCTTTTCTTTTTTCTTCCATCTCCTCCCTCGCCTTAACCTGGCAGCCTCACTCCTAACCCTAAAAAGCCTTCATAACCATCAGGCAAAAACCCCCATCTCATTCCCTTTTCAAGCGTGCAACCTTCACATCAAATCCCCTCCTTTCCGCTGTTCAGAATGGCCCAAGCTTTGGGTATTCGTGCAAGCCGACCTTGAAGTCAACGGAGAAGAAGCAAGAAGCCCTCTCCTCCGTCTATAAAAGGAGAGGAAAAAGAGAGGATAAGGGAACATATTTTTTTGAGAGAAGGACTTATGATCTGATATTTCCTTAGTGAGAAAAGAGAAAGGAAGGGAAAACACTGTTCTTGAGAGGAAACGAAAGATCAGAGAGGAGATAGAGAGGAAAGATACAAAGAAAAGAGAAAAGAAGGAGAGAATTTTGTTGTGAGGAAGAGAGATCAGAAATCTGGGCTTCCTTTTCTCTTCCCTATTATTAGAAGTGGTTAAGAAGGAAGAGCTAAAGGAGTTAGGGAGATTGAATGTAAAGACTTCGAGCTTAAAATCTTACCACTGGGAGTAAACAAAGTGATTCTTATTCTACTCCCGTTCGGTAAACTTTGTTCTTTTCGTTGATATTGTTAATAAATTTCTCTTGACACTCTTACTTCTCTATGTTTCTGTTCTGAGTAAGTTGGTAAAAAGTCTCATTTCTACGTTTCTGTCCCATCTTCAAGAGATAAGAATTATTTATTTTACATAAAAAAATAGAGGATGATCACTTGATTAAAACAACCTTTTTGGGGTTGCCCTATGACAAGTGTCATGTTCAACCCTTCAGATTTAGAGGTTGCTATGTGGACTTACGTGCCATGTTCAACCTCATATAGTTTTAATAAAGAGATTCATAACGGGTAAAACAAATATCTCAAAGTTACTAATAATTTACACAACTAATTTTGGGTAACCATTTTATGGATGTTCTAGGGTGCCGTGGGGTTAAGTCTCCATACATTCCCTAGACATAATCGACTCCCGGACCCAAAACTTTTCTTAAAAAGGTTTTGCAACTTCCTTGAAACAAAATAAAGTTGGTGGCGACTCCATGTCTTCTCTCAAAGAGCGAAAACTAGTCTTTTTTTAGGTCGCTACAGATGGCGACTCCACTGGGGACTTCTTTTAAGAGAGTCAAGCCCATAAAAATTGGTTTTGCAAATTTTTAGTAACTTGTAGCTTATTTGTTTTACCTTTTATGGCTGTATCTTACCGTTTTTCTCCTTGTAACAATTAAATGACAAAACCAAAAATGTTTTTATTCGCAGTGTTGTTTGTTTGGATTGTCCTTTTGGCTGGATTTTTCCTCCTATTTAATAAGAAGAGATAGTGGTGCATGCGTTTTAACTCACGTTATTATTATATATGTTGCACTAACAATGTTTTTGTTTCCTCCTCCTTTCTTTTCTTTTCCCATGTTTCAACAATAGGATAGATGACTTATAACCCTTTTTATATGTATCTATGTTTGTGTTTTGTAGGTTTTTCTTATCTTCTCTTTTATTTTTACTTTTAAGTGTTACAGGTTTGTATGCCCCATTTCACACACATCACTATCACATATTGCACACACACTTAGCTCTATACCCGAGCTTGCTCAAAAAACCAAAGATTAGGCGGTGCTCTGACGTTGTTATTGAAGAGGTCTTGTACCTCCCTAATACTGGTCAGTTCACCACTCATATTGTACATGAGGTCGTGGAATAGTCATATTGAGAGGGTTTATCCCTGCTTGTGGCTAGATTCATGAATCATACTCTTATGAAGGCAATATGGGGACCATGACTTTTAGAGGTCTAGACCCGTCCAAACTCTCACTAATAGAATAGACCTAGTGGCCAACCTGTTTAGAGTACCAACCGTAGGGCGTGTCCATCCTTAGGTTTTACCTGGCTTAGGGCAAAAGGGGGCGTACTTTCTTTCTCTCCTCTATCATCATAAGCATAAATTGTCATGCATTCTCATCGTGAATACTCACAAAACTAGGGGCGTCACATTGCTGCCCCAAACCTGAATGACATATTCGAATATTATTACACACCTAATAGGCGTTATGTCATAATGAAGGTAATGCATACCCATCAGGGTTTTCAACCCCATTGGGTCCATGAAACATGAATCATGCAAGATATATTTGTTTCACTATACTCACTTTTTTCGTTGTGTCTCTTTGTTGGAAGATTTTGGTATGCACCTTATAGCAAGAACATGGAAAAGTTTGGTTCAGAAAAGAGTACTAGCAATGTGAGTTGTCCCAAGAAAAATATCAAGATCGATGTGACACTTAATGACGTGAAGAGACTATGTGAACTCGGCCATCAAATGCCAGAAAAAGCACGCTCAGACTTTGCCAGCAAGTATGGTAGAATATTAGACCTGCTGCGTGTTCCAGTGGAAGCTCCCGCTCTGAGTGCATTGGCCCAATATTGGAACTCAACTTTGAGGTGTTTTGAATTGCCTAACTTGGACATCACTCCAACCATGGAAGAGTATGCTTATATGCTAAGACTGCCCATTCAAAAGAAGACTCGCTTCTACATGTATTATGGCCAATATGTAACAGATTGGAAGATAGCAAGTCTGTTGGAGCTTCAACCGGAACAGATAGAGAAAACAGAAAAGGGAACCACCAAAGGGTTGAAGAGGCGGTTTTTGGAGGTGTATCTCAACAAGATGGGCCGGCAACAACGATGGGTTACTTTCAACAAAGTACTAGCCCTCATGATATATGGGTTGGTGCTCTTTCCTTTTGTACCAGATCTGATGGATCAGTTAGCCATGGATGTTTTCTATAGGGTCGAAGAATATGGTGTGAACCCGGTCCCTGCTATCTTAGCTGAAACTTTCCTCTCCCTACAGGTTTGTCATCAGAATCAACAAGGGAAACTGCGATGTTGTGCATCAATATTGTATGTTTGGATCATGACTCACGTGTACGCTCGTGATAAAATTGATAGAACAGATGACTCGCTGAAAGGGTTCACTCGCATGCAACTAAAGCCACGTAAGCTATATGAGTGGAAATAGGAGTTTGATCAGATCGACTTGCGGTCGTTTAGTTGGACGTGTCCCTGGTATAACGAAGATTTAGTTGTATTCATCTGTGGAAGTTTGTCAAATGTTCCGTTGATGGGTCCCAGAGGTTATGTATCGTACTCGCCAGCTTTGGTAATGCATCAACTCAAGTGGACGCATGATGAACCCCCCAAAGAGCTGTTCGATGGGATATTATTCCTATACCAAGAAGGTGAAGGCATCAAGAGTCAAACGATAGCAGTAAGGTCAGCATGGAATGACATTCATATAAAAGGACCAGAGGAATTAGGAAGACGAGTTATAGCTCACACAAAAAGATATGAAGTATGGAGAGGAGCAAGAAGAGGTCTCCCTTCAAGACCTGCAGCTCCTCTCCATAAGGAAAATAATTCCCTGACCAAAGATCAAATGTTGAAAGAAATCGAAGTTTTAAAAGCTCAGATGAGGATTTTTGATGAGAAAGACCAAGCTGCCGAAGTAACCATTACCACGCTCCAAAGACAAGTGCAGAAGCTGAATTTACAGATTGAGCATTTGAAGGATGAATGCGCCGATGCCCACGAAGCCCCGAGTCGTGCAAAAAGGGCAAGAATAGACAAAGAAGCAGAAATTCAAGAGCTTCTGGCAAAAATAGGATGTCAAGAGAAGATGCTTGTCAAACTTCAAAAGAAGAAAAAAGAGCTCGAGACAAGTGTAGGGGATCACATTGAAATGATACATATACTAGAAGAGAGGGTTGAATCCCTGCAGGAATCATTGGCCCAAACAGAAGTGTACTCTGATCGAGGATGGAACGAAGCAGCCAGGTATCGCGAGTTACTGGAAGAAGCCAACATGAGAGAAAGTTGGCTCAGAAACAAGGTAAAAACTCTGAAAGGGTTGAAGCTCAACGTCACGCAGAATGGGTAAAGGGATGGAAATTAGTGGTGGAGGATGTGATGAATGAAAAGGAATCATGGAAGAGAAAATACAAGGACGTGATGGATAAGCTCCAATACCATACTTCCCAGCTGGTGGAGCGGTTTGAAGAGGCATCCGTCCACATGCATATGAACCATTTCCTTCAGCTACCACCGAAGGTGACCGAGTTCTTCAATCATTTTGGGAGACTTGCCAGAGGGTTCAGAAAAAATAAGATGAGGCTCTTAACATAGAACCCTTGGAGAAGGATGGAAACCATCAATGTACTTCTTTTATTTTGGTCAAAGACTCATGATTTGTATCAGAATATTTATAATGAAATGGAAGTTTTCATCCATGACTGTCGAGCGTTTTTAGATGATATCTATCGAGGAATGCATTCTCCCTTAGATACGTCATCAACTATATTTTTACCCTAAAAATGACGTGTTTTCTATGTAAAAATAAGGACGTTGCTAGTACGGGTGTGGTCTATCGAGGAGTAAATTCTCCCTTGGACTTAACACCAACTGCATTCAAGCTAGAGGGAATCATACCACTAGATTTGATTGCAGGATGAGCTTTCTTGCTATTGGTGTATACGACAGTTTTCCTAAGAGTACTTTCGCGATCAAATAAAGGATGATAACTTGCACATGCATGCATGCACACACACAAAATTTTTGATTGACTAATGAGTTGTTCTTATTCGCTCCACAGAGTCGCATCCTTCTGAGGATTCAGGAACCATTGCGCGACCTAGGAAAGGTAATACCAACCAAACCCGAGTTCACGATACTAGATCTCGGACCAGGATGACTGCCAATGCGTCTGAGGAAGGAAGAAATCTAAGCTCTGAGATAGATGATGTGAGGGGAAGAATGAGCGAGATGGCTGAAACCCAAGGAAGGTTAGAAGCCATATTAAAAGATATGAGGGAATCTCTCAGCATGCTCAGTGCGAACAGGGAGGCAATTGAACCTGGTAGGCAGCAAATTTCCTCTGTGGTAACAGCACCGATGTTTTCAAACGTTGGCACGGGTCTCATTCAGGGGGTGTCTGGACCCGACCAGACACATCACACGGCACCGATAACGCTTCCTATTGGCGAAGGATACCCTCCTTTTGAAAACGCCTCTCATGAAGCCCCGGGCTACACCGTGCCAACATGGGAACAACCACGTGTGTCTACTCAGCCAGTCAGCGGGAGTCCAGGCTGGTAAGGATAAGATGAGAGATGAATGGATGGAGAAAATGGAAGAACAGATAAAAGCAATAAAAGGCCCGAGTACTTACGGCCCTCTCCAGATAAAAGAACTCTGTCCTGCCACAGATGTCGTGATTCCTAAGGATTTCAAAATTCCTGATTTTTCCAAATATGACGGAAGTGGGAACCCACGATTCCATTTGATTAGCTATGCCACCAAAATGGCCATCTGGTCTAAGGATGATAAGTTCCTCATTGGTTTTTTCCATGAAAGTTTGACCGGAATTGCACTATAGTGGTACCTTCAGTTAGACCATTCTAAGATCTCTCGTTGGACAGAATTAGCCGATTTGTTCATGGATCAATACAAATTTAATTTGGACATAGCTCCGACCCATGAACAATTGACTACAATGCAGAAGAAGAGTTTCTGAAGATCATGAAACAAAGTGAATATGATGTGGTAGAACAGTTGAAGAAAACTCCGGCAAGGATATCTCTTTTGTCGCTTGTCTTGACATCAGAATTGCATCGCAAGGCATTATTGAAGGTGTTGAATGAAGCGTATGTCAAACCTGATGACACTCCGGAAAATGTGGTGAATATGGTGGACCCAATCAGGCATGTCAACATGATTACTTTCTCGGAAGATGAAGTGGCCTCGAAATCCCGCAGTAGCCCTAAAGCCTTACACATCACCCTAAAGTGTAAGGGGTTTTTAATTGCAAAGGTGCTTGTAGATGGTGGTTTGGCATTGAATGTGGTTCCAATGACCACACTCAAGCAGCTGAATATAAGCGCAGCGGACTTGACACCACAAGAAATGATTGTGCGAGCCTTTGATGGGACAGCAAGAGGAATCTTAGGAAAGATAACTTTGTCCCTTGAAATAGGGCCTAGTTTTTTCCCTGTCCTCTTTCGAGTCATGGAAATCCATCGGCTTACACCATGCTTCGGGGAGGCCTTGGATCCATGAGGCAGGAGTAGTCTCATCGACTCTGCACCAGTGTTTGAAGTATATTCAAGATGGATCCGTTATTACTGTCCCTGGTGAAAAGGAAATCATGCTGACAAAGCCCACCACAGAACCTTATGTGGAAAGCACAAAGCAGTTGGAAGATGACTCCATTGCATAGTTTTGAGGTATTGAAGTCGAGAACAAGAAAATGGAGCCCCCAATGAGGAATGTGAATGAGGTAGTAATCCGCATCATGGAAAAGAGTGGGTATCAAAGAGGAAAAGGCCTAGGGCCTCAGTGCAAGGAATCTCTCGGCCAATTGAAGCGGTGTGAGAGAAGGAAGGCGCGGATTGGGGTATCGCCCAACCTGGTGAAGGTATGAAATTCATGACTTTTGAGAACAAGGGAAGAAGAAGAGCGCGAGAAAGTATTTTCCCCTCCCCGACGGAGACTTTCCCAAAGAGCTGCTGAAGTTATCTGTCCCGCAAAGTCATCTTCCCCTCACTTCACTATCAGCACACTTGAAGAGGAGCTAGACGAGAACCATGTCATCTATCTCCCTGCTAGCAATGAAATTCTCAACAATTGGCGATCTGAACCGTTTGTTGATGTTATTTCCATGAAGTAATTATCTTATTGTACTAATTATGAACTGATGTTTACATTCTTTGAGACATGAATGAGAATGTAGTTCTTTGTCTGGTGCTTTCCTTTTGATTCCATCGTTTCTTTTCTCTCTTTCATTCATTTATTTTGTTCAAGCTTTTCTGTCGCAAATAAAACTCTTGCCTATACTTCTCCTATTCCTGACTTTTTCTTCTAGGGATATTTCTTCCACTAAAGATTTACCTCAGGAGAGGAACTTTGAAAGCTCATTTATTGATTCCCTCGCGGCCGCTGATGAATATAATCTTGAATCCGATGAGGAGGAATAAGACATTGAAGAGTTCATAAAGTGGTGAAACGGTCAGAGGAAGGGATTAGCTCGAATGATGAGGTTACAGAAGTGATCAATATGGGAACCGAGGGAGATAAGAAGGAGTTGGAAATAGTAAATAACCCAGAGCGTGAAGAAATGGTCGCACTATTCAAAGAATATCTGGACATTTTTGCATGGTCCTACAGAGATATGCCAGGTTTAGATCCTGAGATAGCAACACATAAAATTCCCTTATACCCAGATGTGGCTCCAAAGAAGCAAAAGTTAAGGAGGATGCATCCTGAGATGTCGTTGAAGATCAAGGAAGAAGTGACCAAGCAGTTGGAGGCTGGCTTTCTGGAAGTAGCTAGACACCCAGAATGGGTAGCTAATATTGTTCCGGTACCAAAGAAGGATGGAAGGGTCAAAATGTGCGTGGACTACCGAGACCTGAATAAAGCCAGTCCAAAGAATGATTTTCCCCTACCTCATATTGATGTCCTTGTAGACAGTACAACCGGAAGTCACAGGTTTTCTTTCATGGACGGGTATTCTGGGTACAATCAGATCCTCATGGACAATGACGATAAAGAGAAGACAACTTTTATCACTCCTTGGGGAACTTTTTGTTACAGAGTGATGCCTTTTGGATTAAAAAATGCTGGGGCCACTTACCAACGTGCTATGGTAGAATTGTTCCATGACATGATGCACAAGGAGGTAGAGGTATATGTTGATGATATAGTGGCTAAGTCCAAGGAAGGAGAAAGCCATGTGGCAGTTTTGAGAAAGTTGTTCGAGCGGCTAAGAAAGAACAAGTTATGCCTCAACCCTGTAAAATGTACTTTCGGTGCATCCGCGGGGAATTTACTTGGCTTTGTTGTTAGCAGAGAAGGAATAAAGGTGGACCCTAACAAGGTGGAAGCAATACGCGACATGCCAGCACCTAAGAACGAGCGAGAAGTAAGGGGTTTTCTTGTAAGATTGAACTACATTGCACGCTTCATTGCAAATCTGACTTGCACATGTGAACCAATCTTCAAACTCCTCAGGAGGAATAATCCAGGAAGATGGGATGATGACTGTCAAGAGGCCTTTGATAAGATAAAGGCATATCTACTGAATCCCCCAGTGTTGGTACCACCTACCCAAGGTCGTCCATTATTACTCTATCTCACCATATTGCCAACCTCAATGGGGGCAATGTCGGGACAACATGATGAGTTTGGCAGGAAGGAGCAGGCAATTTACTATCTGAGTAAGAAGTTTAACGCCTGTGAGGCTCGTTATATGGCAATCGAGAAGACTTGTTGTGCACTAGTATGGACTTCCAGGAAACTCAGACAGTACATGTTATATCACACCACTTGGCTAATTTCTCGAATGGATCCTTTGAAGTATATCTTCGAAAGTCCTTATATCTCCTTAAGGGTTTCGAAGTGGCAAGTGATATTGTCAGAATTTGACATCAAATATGTGACTCAGAAGTCCATCAAAGGAAGTGCGATTGCTGACCATTTGGCAGAGAATCCTCTTGAGGATGGATGGCCTGTCAATTCTGAGTTTCCAGATGGAGAGGTAATGTCCCTTGAGGAAGACGAAGGACAGGAAGATGTGTGGAAAATGTACTTTGATGGAGAATTCAATATGCATGGCAGTGGTATAGGAGCAGTGGTTATCTCACCAAATGGCAAGCAATACCCGATGGCCGTAAAACTGAAATTTGAAAGTACAAATAATGTTGCAAAATACGAAGCATGTGCTGGTGGATTGCAAATGGCACTTGAACTGGGTATAAAGCAGTTGAAAGTCTTCGGGGATTCAGCTTTAATCATTTATCATGTCAATGGTGAGTGGCAGACCAAGGACTCCAAGTTGATTCCATATCAGAAATACCTGACTCAGTTGATTGCAAGGTTCGATGAGATTACTTTCTCGCATTTAAGTCGAGACAAGAATCAATTTGCTGATGCTTTAGCCACACTAGCTGCCATGACCAAGTTGGATATCCATATCAATGTCCAACCCATCCAAGTTATAGTGCAGGATGAACCAGCATATTGTGCTCATGTGGAAGGAGAACCTGATGGTAACCCTTGGTATCGTGATATCAAGCGATATATTCAGACCAAGGAATACCCGGTGGAGGCGAACGAAGTAAATAAAAAGACCATCTGAAGACTGGCTATGACCTTTTTCTTAAACAAGGAAGTCTTGTACAAAAGAGGATATGATGGTACCCTACTCAGACGTGTGGATGCTCGTGAAGCTAAGTGGATCATGATCGAAGTTCATGAAGGAATCTGTGGGACTCATGCCAATGGCCACATGATGGCTAAGAAGATCTTGAGAAGTGGCTATTATTGGTCTACTATGGAGTCAGAGTACATGGAGCATGTTCGTAAATGCCAGAAATTCCAGATGCATGCAGACCGGGTTAGTGCACCTGCGTTTCCACTGCACAGTTTAGCATCCCCATGGCCTTTTTCGATGTGGGGAATAGATGTCATCGGTCCCATTAATCCCAAGGCTTCCAATGGTCATCGTTTCATTCTGGTGGCCATAGACTATTTCACTAAATGGGTAGAAGCTGCTTCATATGCCAGCATAACTCAAAGGGTATTTCTCAAATTCCTCAAAAAGGACATTGTCTGTAGATACGGGATCCCAGAGAGGATAATCACAGATAATGCTGCCAATCTTAATGGTACCGAGATTCAAAAGTTTTGCGATGGTCTCAAAATCAAACACCACAATTCGGCTCCCTATAGGCCTCAAATGAATGGTGCAGTTGAGGCAGCAAACAAAAATGTCAAGAAGATCGTTGTCAAGATGGTTGTAAACTATAAGGACTAGCATGAAATGCTGCCATATGCTCTACATGCTTATCGCACTAACATACGATCAAGCACTAGGGCAACCCCTTTCTCTTTGGTGTACGGAATGGAGGATGTCTCACCTATCGAAGTAGAACTCTCATCGCTAAGAGTCTTGATGGAAGCATACTTAGAAGAATCTGAGTGGGTGAAAACTCGATATGAGCAGTTGAACAAGATTGAGGAGAAAAGACTGGCAGCTATCTGTCACGGGCAATTGTACCAAAACCGAATGGCAAGAGCTTTCAATAAAAAGGTTCATCCTAGAGAATTTCGTGCGGGAGACCTGGTCTTAAAGAAAGTCCTCCCTAGTCAAGAGGACCCCCGAGGAAAATGGGCACCAAATTACGAAGGTCCTTATATTGTCAAACAAGCTTTCTCGGGAGGTGCTTTGATTCTGCAAAACATGGATGGGGAGGAGCTATCAAGGCCAGTAAACTCTGATGCTGTGAAAAAGTTCTACGCTTGAAGGCCCGCTAGGTTGAAAACCCGAAAAGACAGCCTAGGCAAAAGTTAGGGCAAAAGAACAATGAAAACAAAAGGATAACAAAGGCCCGCTAGGTTGAAAACCCGAAAGGGCAGCCTAGGCAAAAGTTAGGGCAAAAGAACAATAGAAAAGTAAAGGCCCGCTAGGTTGAAAACCCGAGGGGGCAACCTAGGCAAAAGTGAGGGCAAAGAAACCTTAGGCTGAAAACCTGCAAGGGCAGCCTAGGAGGGGGATAGGGTCCAACACTTCTGCAAGCACCCACCATACTGGGGCAATTTTATCTGGCTGAGTATACCGGGGTAAAACTATTAAGGAATGATCAAAGAAAGTGTGTTTGAGGAATCAGAAACTGGAACCAAGATCTGTATCATTAAAAGGCTGTGGGGGAATCAATAAATGAAAATCAAGGGACCAACGTTGGGGCAAATTTTATGTGATTTTCGTAATTTTCTTTGCTTATCTTTGTTTTTTTAATCTTCATGATCCCTTTTGTAACTCTGTTCTCATTGTTATTGTCTTTTAACAACATAAATTCTCATATTAAGGCAAGAGGTTTTCTTCCACACTCCCCTATCGTGTTCACTCTCATGTCTCAATAAAAGTAAATATAAGTTTAATAGTATGATTTGATAACTCTAATGGTAGCACCAATGAATGGTTTAAACCAAGAGGGCTCAATACTTCAGATTCAGTGGAAGAGGTAGCGTACACTGGACGACAAAAGAATGATGCAGATAAGCCTACATAACTGATGAATGTGTAAAATATGTTAGTTTGGAAGTGTAATTAGGAAAGAGTTTGTAAATAATCCTAGAAATTATAGGAAAAGTGATAAGAAAATGTACACATTCATTTGAATAGAGTTCTGATACTTAGATTTCAATTTATATTGAAATTATACTTAAAAGAGGTTGAAAATGTGCAGAAATAGTAGCCCAGCGCTCAGCCTTGGAATTGGACGCTCAGCACGGACAGAAATGGAAGAAAAATGCATCATGCAGAGCATGGGCCAGCGCCCAGCGCTGGCATTTTGGAGTGAACCAGCGCCCAACATAAGAAGAGGGGCGCCCAGCGCCAGGTAGCATAGGCTAGCGCCCAGCTCTAGGAGATAGCGCCAGCCGCTAGTGCTTCAAAGCGAGAGAAGATGTTTGGCGCCCAGCGCAGCTAGGGCGCGCCAGCCAGGCAGCAGCGAGAGCAGTATAAATACGTTTTGAACAGATTCGAAAAGGACTTTTGGTCATTTTTACTCCGATTCTAATCTGTGTTCTCCGAGAGGGTGTTGAAACCGAGGAGTTCAAGAGCTTTCGGAAGAGAGGATTGAAGAATCCATGGCTTCTCTACCTCAGATTTCTTCTATTTCTTCTAGATTTCATCTCGTAGATATGAGTTTCTAAATTCCATAGGTTAGGATAGGATGAGTTCAATCAGATCTTGATGTAAGTTCGTTCCAACTCTGATTTCAATTCAGATTCGTTCGAATTGAGTAATCTTTTCAATGCTTAATGCTTTTCCTGAATTGGCCATTCATGAAATTGATCGTATGAATGAATGCATAATTGGAAAATGTGTGTTCATGCTAGAACTAAAATAGATTACCACCGTGTGAGGTCGATTCTAGGAATAGAACTTCATTGCAAAGTGCATTCCTTGTAAGTCTTGTGCTTCTCGCTTGTGCTAATTTTGATTCACCTAAGGAATTAGGGTTCATAATTTGTAACAAAGGATTATCACCTAAGGAATTAGGGATAGATCTAAATCATTGGCTTGAATGTCAATTAAATGAATTGAATTGAATATTAGGGTTCTGTGAGTTACATCAAGTGAAGATTGAGTGATTCCGATTCCTAACCGTCTTAAATACTTGATTCCTCTTAATTGTTCATTTGTTTTCCATTGTATTGATTGTGTGATAACAGAAAACCTATTTCAATTACTTTTGTAACAACACTTAATTCAACATCTCAGTTAAATCTTTGGAACTATGAGTTTTATCTGTTCAAATATCGATTGCTTAGTTGTCATTGTTACTTGAATCTCAATCCTCGTGGGACGATACTCTACTCTCATTATTATTACTTGTACGATTTGGTGCACGTGCCAAACCTTCAACAAGTTTTTGGCGCCGTTGCCGGGGATTGTTGATCAATAGCAACAAAAACGAAAGCATTTGTTAATTTGAACATTATTTTTCTGTTGATTAATTTTCTGTTTCTCTGCGAAAATTTTGAATTAGTGCATGCTCTGAAATTCTCTTGAAAATATTGTGCAGTGTATGCGAGGTAAAGCAACAAGCGAGCTGTTATTTGATCCGAAATTGAGAAAACAGCAAAGAAGAATCGAAAGAAAACAAGAGAGCAAAAACAGAGAAATAAAAATTTGGCAAAAGAAAATCCTTCTTCATCTCAAGTCCAACAAGAGGTGATCATGGCTGGAAATGTGGATAGGAACCAGGAGAACATTGGGAGAGTATTCCAGTGGTCCAACCAACCGGAATCACTCAAGCATTGTTAGACCACCGGTAGCTGCGAACAACTTTGAGATCAAACCGGCTTTACTCAATATTATGCAGCAAAATCAGTTTGGAGGAAGTGAAGCCGAAGATCCGAATAGTCATATCTCGAATTTCATAGAGATATGTGAGACTCTCAAGATCAATGGGGCCACCGATGATGCGATACGACTGCGGTTGTTTCCTTTTTCACTAAGAGATAGAGCCAAAGAATGGCTCCAATCTCAACCTCAAGGAAGCATCACAACTTGGGACGATTTGGAAGAGAAGTTCTTAGCAAGGTATTTCCCACCGTCCAAGTTTGTGAAGATGAGGGGTGAAATCTCAAGCTTTATGCAACGTGATGGTGAAACCTTATATGATGCTTGGGAAAGATTCAAGGAGTTTCTAAGAAAGTGTCCCAATCACGGCTTTGATGATCTTCAACAAATGCAGATTTTTTGTAATGGATTGAGGCCATCAACAAAGATTATGTTGGATGCTTCGGCGGGAGGTTCTATGAATTCCAAAACAGCGAAGAGGCCTTAAGGTTGATTGAAGCTATGGCATCCAATGATTATCTTATGAACCATGATAGAGGGAACACATCAAAGAAGGGGATATTTAAGCTTGAGTCTCAAAATGCAATATTAGCTCAAAACAAAATCATAACAAATCAATTGGATGCAATCACACAGCAACTAAAGGCTATGAGTCTAGGACCAACACAAGGACAACAAGTCATGAGTTGTGATTTTTGTGGAGGAGGGCATGATAATGGTAATTGTGAAGCATCTCTAAGTTCTCAAGAGGAAGCAAAGTACATGGGGAATTTTCCAAGACAAGGGCAGAATTTGTACTCCAACTCTTATAATCAAAATTGGAAGAAGCACCCTAACTTTCCTTGGTCACAAGAAGCTCCACAAGACAATACACCTTCACAACAACCATTACTTCAAAATCAACCACATCGTGATACCGATGAGAGAATGAACAAGTGGGAGAGCACTCTTGCACAATTCATTCAAGTCACCCAATCTAACTTCAAGAATACCGATGCATCAATAAAGAACCTTGAAGTGCAGATTGGACAGCTTTCTAGTGCATTAAGTGCAGGAGTTTCTGGAAAAACCACTAATAATCCAAAGGAGGAGTGCAAAACCATCATGTTGCTAAGTGGAGAGCTAGTAGAGCCGGGTGTTAAGCATTCCTTAAGTCAAAATGCTGAAAATTCTTCATTGAGAAAGGAGATAGTTGATACTGAAGAGAAAGAAGAGAGTTCAAAAAGGAAAGAAAAGGAGGAACCTCAAGATGATAGGAAGGAAAAGAAACTGAAATTAGTTGATGAAAATTCCATCTTGAGAAAGACAAAGAGTCAGCTTTTGAAAGAAGGGGGCAAGCCGCAAGAGATTCCTTCTTATGTGAAAGTGCCATATCCAATCAAGAAGAAGAGGAAAAAGAAAGAAGAGCAATTTGATAGGTTCTTGGATATTTTCAAACAATTGCGAATAAATATTCCCTTTGCCGAAGCATTAGAGAGTATGCCATCAAATGCCATGTTCATGAGAGAATGGCTTGAAAAGAAGAGAAAGATTGAATCAAGTGAGGTAGTGGCTTTGACTGAAAATTGTAGCTCAATTCTCCAACACAAGTTTCCACCTAAGTTGAAGGATCCCGGATCCTTTACCATTTCTTGTATCATTGGAGATGTAATAAAGGCTAGAGCCCTATGCGACCTTGGGGCAAGTATTAATCTGATGCCATTATCCATGATGAAGAAGCTTGGAATTCATGATGTGGAACCAACCATGATCTCATTGCAACTTGCGGATAGATCAATTAGGAGACCATATGGTTTGGTAGAGGACTTACTTGTGAAAGTAGGAAAGTTCATATTTCCCATGGATTTCTTTGTGTTGGACATTGAGGAAGATGTGAGTATTCCACTGATTTTTGGAAGACCCTTCTTAGCTACCGCCGGAGCTTTGATAGATGTATCAAAAGGCGAGATTATATTGAGGGTGAATGAAGAACAAATGGTTGTGAACATGGTTGATAAGGAGTCTACGGGAACTTCACCAATTATTCATGCTCAAGTTCAATTTGTGCAAAACCAAGAGCTCCAAGAAGTTCGCAAAGATGAACATAAGAAGAAAAAGAAGAGCAATGGGAATAGAAAGAAAAAGAAGAAGAGGAAGTCTCAATGGTCATCTCAATTCCAACCACTTTGGCCAAAAGAAGATGATTCATCAAAGAAGGGCAATACACCATTGGTTAATGGTGGGAATAATGTGACCAGTGGTGGCAAGAAAAGCAACAAAAATGCTCCATTTTTCTGTTCATTCAAGCCACCTTGAGCATTAAATAATCGGCGTCAAGCTAGTGACGTTAAAGAAGCGCTTCTTGGGAGGCAACCCAAGATTAGATTAGATTTTATTTGAAATTTTTTTTTATCTTTCATCACACATTATGATGCATCTTACTGTGTAAAGTTCATTCTGACATTTGGTACAGATTTGAGTAGGCCAAAGAATTAGCAGCAGAGGAAGTGGGAGAATTTGAAGGTAAACTGTTAACGCTGGGCGCTCAGCTTGACGCCCTGCGTAGGAAAAGTCAGAGACTACCAGAATGAGTGGCGCTGGCCGTTCCACAGGAAGGACGAGCGCTGCAAATTTCTGTAGCTCCTGGACAGCTAGCGCTGGGCGCTAGACAGCCAGAGCTGGGCGCTAGGCAGCCGGCGCTGGGCGCCCAAGTGGAGGCTGAGCGCTGGAATGAGTAAAAAAAAAAAAAATTCACATACTCATCCAGTGTGCAGAAGAAAGGGGGTGTTCTGAACTCTATTAATTTTCTTTGCCCTCTTTCATTTGTTAGTTAGTTGTAGGAATAAATTACCCAAACTTGCATATTTTGCACAACTTGTGTTGAATGGATTCTTGTGTAGATTCTCTAGTGAGCATAGAACTTTTGCTTGACTGAAATTTCTAACATGATGCAATTTATACTGGTTAAGTTTATGATTTCATTGAAACCATTGATCCCTGTGAATTGTTTATGACAATTTTTCATGCTATGATTGATGCAATGTTGGATGCATGGATTTTCTCTTGCACATAACCATTAACTGTGAGCTTTTGAGCCCAAATGCTCTGGCACATTATCCAGATGACTTGTTTCTTTCATGTGTGATTGTCCATCACTTGCATGTTCTCACCTTTTCTTGCCTTGAATGCTTGTCATTGTTGCAATGTTCTTGCATATGCATGAATGATTGAGGCAATAATTCTTTGTTTAAGCTTGGTGCCATAATTGCCAACCTATCATTTACCATTGTTAAGCCCAATTGAGCCTTGGCCTATTTTTCTTGGTATGATCGCACATTACAAGCCAAAAAGCGAAAAAACCATTTTGTCCCACTACTTTAGCTTAGAGGAATGTTTGGACTTAAGTTGGGGTTGTTCTCTTGCTTAGGGACAAGCAAGCAAATAAAGTTTGGGGTGGTAAGTAGGCCACTAAAGATGCCTACTAAAAAAAAAAAAAAAAGAAAAATAAAAACTGAAAAAGAAAAAAAAAGAAAAATAGAAAAAGCCAAAAAGAGGAAAAGGAAAGAGAAAGTATACAAAGAAAGAAAAAGGCAAAATAGAAAGAAAAGAAAATTAAAACAAGAAGCAACAAGAGAAAAAGAGAAAAAGAAATAGTTGGAAATGAATAAAAAGGAAATAGCACAAATTGTGTGCTTATGTGCTTATAGCTAGACTAGGCAAGTGAAAATTCCAAAAGAGTCCAAATAGTCCTTGAAGCCAAAGTAGCATAGCATATATTTCCTTATTCTCATCCACCAGTACCTAAGCCCCATTACATCCAAATAAAAGACCTCATGATATGTGTTGCATTGGCATTTGTGATGTATGTTCCTAGCATCTTATCAAGATTAGGATTGGGGAATGCATGATGATTAGAATTGAGAGCAAACATGACCAAGTGAGGATGTGTGAAACACTTAAACAGAGAGGTTACAAGGGATAATTTTGTGCATTCAATGGAGCTAATTTTGTACTATGTTTGATTGTTCTAAAGCATGAAACTTGTGATCAATTGGAATTTATGAATGATTGTGTGATGCTTGTCCATTTTGCAAAAGTGTCAAGGAATTGAAGTCTTGCATGAGTAATTTGCTTCACAAGAGAATTGACCATGAAAATCTATCTCATTCACCCCTGTTTTGAATTTAATTGTTTGCTTGAGGACAAGCAAAATTTCTAAGTTTGGGGTTGTGATGAATGTGTAAAATATGTTAGTTTGGAAGTGTAATTAGGAAAGAGTTTGTAAATAATCCTAGAAATTATAGGAAAAGTGATAAGAAAATGTACACATTCATTTGAATAGAGTTCTGATACTTAGATTTCAATTTATATTGAAATTATACTTAAAAGAGGTTGAAAATGTGCAGGAATAGTAGCCCAGCGCTCAGCCTTGGAATTGGACGCTCAGCACGGACAGAAATGGAAGAAAAATGCATCATGCAGAGCATGGGCCAGCGCCCAGCGCTGGCATTTTGGAGTGAACCAGCGCCCAGCATAAGAAGAGGGGCGCCCAGCGCCAGGTAGCATAGGCTAGCGCCCAGCTCTAGGAGATAGCGCCCAGCGCTAGTGCTTCAGCAGCAGAAGATGTTTGGGCGCCCAGCAAGAGCTAGGGCGCCAGCGAAGGCAGACGAGCGAGAACCCAGATATAAATACGTTTTGAACAGATTCGAAAAGGACTTTTGGTCATTTTTACTCTGATTCTAATCTGTGTTCTCTGAGAGGGTGTTGAAACCAGGGAGTTCAAGAGCTTTCGGAAGAGAGGATTGAAGAATCCATGGCTTCTCTACCTCAGATTTCTTCTATTTCTTCTAGATTTCATCTCGTAGATATGAGTTTCTAAATTCCATAGGTTAGGATAGGATGAGTTCAATCAGATCTTGATGTAAGTTCGTTCCAACTCTGATTTCAATTCAGATTCGTTCGAATTGAGTAATCTTTTCAATGCTTAATGCTTTTCCTGAATTGGCCATTCATGAAATTGATCGTATGAATGAATGCATAATTGGAAAATGTGTGTTCATGCTAGAACTGAAATAGATTACCACTGTGAGGTCGATTCTAGGAATAGAACTTCATTGCAGTGCATTCCTTGTAAGTCTTGTGCTTACTGCTTGTGCTAATTTTGATTCACTTAAGGAATTAGGGTTCATAATTTGTAACAAAGGATTATCACCTAAGGAATTAGGGATAGATCTAAATCATTGGCTTGAATGTCAATTAAATGAATTGAATTGAATATTAGGGTTCTGTGAGTTACATCAAGTGAAGATTGAGTGATTCCGATTCCTAACCGTCTTAAATACTTGATTCCTCTTAATTGTTCATTTGTTTTCCATTGTATTGATTGTGTGATAACAGAAAACCTATTTCAATTACTTTTGTAACAACACTTAATTCAACATCTCAGTTAAATGCTGGAACTATGAGTTTTATCCGTTCAAATATCGATTGCTTAGTTGTCATTGTTACTTGAATCTCAATCCTCATGGGACGATACTCTACTCTCATTATTATTACTTGTACGATTTGGTGCACTTGCCAAACCTTCAACAATAACATCCGGAGTTTGTCAGATTCTTGGTTGACCAACGCCTCGTCCCAGAGTGGCCGGTGAACAAGGGTTTGGTTGGTCGAAGTTTTTCCAGGGAGCAATTGGTTTCGTTGTCCTCAAAAGGAAGGGATTCTCATTTGTTTCAGATCACTAATAGTTTATTTTAGAGCTTTAAGGCTCACCACACCTTTATTTTCGAGCTCTAAGGCTCATTGCATATTTACTTTCTGTTGGACGAGGAGGTTCCGTCCATTGCATGTTTATTTTCTGTTGGGCGAGGAGATTCCGTCCATTGCATTTAATTTTCTGTTGGACGAAGAGGTTCCGTCCACTGCAAGTTTATTTTCGAGCTCTGAGGCTCACTGCAAGTTTATTTTCGAGCTCCGAGGCTCACTGCAATTCTATTTTCGAGCTCTGAGGCTCGCTGCAAGTTTATTTTCGAGCTCTGAGGCTCACTGAATTTCTTTATTCTCGAGCTCTGAGGCTCACTGCAACTTTAATTTCGAGCTCTAAGGCTTACTGCAATTTTATTTTTGAGCTCTGAGGCTCGCTGCAAATTTATTTTCGAGCTCTGAGGCTCATTGCAAGTTATTTTCGAGCTCAGAGGCTCACTGTACCTTTTATTCTCGAGCTCTGAGGCTCGTTGCAAGTTTATTTTCGAGCTCTGAGGCTCGCTGCATATTTACTTTCCTGTTGGACGAGGAGGCTCCGTCCATTGCATGTTTATTTTCGAGCTCTGAGGCTCACTGCATTTTTTATTTCCGAGCTCTGAGGCTCACTGCAATTTTATTTTCGAGCTCTGAGGCTCATTGCAAGTTTATTTTCGAGCTTTGAGGCTCGCTGCATATTTACTTTCCTGTTGGACGAGGAGGTTCTGTCCACTGCTTTTTTATTTTCGAGCTCTGAGGCTCACTATATTTTTACTTTCGAGCTCTGAGGCTCACTACAATTTCATTTCCAAACTATAAGGTTTTCTTCTGAGCTCCTTGATGTGCTGGATTCCGGCAACTGTACCGGATTCGTTGCCAAGTTATAAAAAGATCGATCCCACAGGGACCGTGATCTCAAATCACAACTAATTATCAAATCAATTAAACTGGACTCTATAAAAAAAAAGGGTTTTGAAAAGGTTTTGGTTTTTGAAATCAGAATCAAGTAGCAATCAAATTTTAATTTCGCAATTAAACAAAATAGGAAGCAATTCAAATTGGGGGTTTTCAAATTCAAAAGGGATTCCCAGGAATTGGGATACCACAAAACTGTTTATGTTACTGAATCGACTCCTCTCCTTGTTAATTACCAAAATTTGTTTTGAAGGCGAATTTGTCCTAAATTAGCTAATGCTCCTTCTCGGGTTACAAAAACCGTGCCCGATTAAATCAATACCTACTCTCGTGGTAATTAAATTTAAGTCGGACCCCTTGAGTTTTGTGACAATTCGTGAATCCTCGAAGGACCGCTTCTAACTCTCGTGATTTAAGTCCTAAGTTCGATTCCTATAGATCTGATACCTAAGTTCACCGCTAAGTTCGTCCTTAGTGTATCTATGGCACGCAAACAAGTTGCCACCGAATTCGCGAGTAATTAAAGTAATAGGGATCGAATCGAAAACAAATCTGAATTAACAAGAAATCAAAATCAATACATCACCATAAACAAGTTTTGGGCATAGCCCCAATTCCTAGAAACTAGACTACTACTCAAGCATTGCCATGACTGTAGCAAGCTTGATTGAAAATAACATAAAGAGAAAACAAACCCTAAGATAAGAGGAGAAGAAGAAGAAGAGAATTTCTAAATTTTTCTAAGGTAAACAGCCCACAAAAAGTGCCCAGATTCGAGCTCCTACGTCCTATTTATAAGATTGGGCAATTTGAATCCTAAACCAATACAAAAACCAGATCAATTCAGTTGTTGTAGATCCATGGAATGCGGGTCATGGCCGTGATGGCCATCACGGCCTGGCCGTGACAACTTCTGCCTTGAAAGTTGCTTCTGAGTGGTCTGTCACGGCCGTGACCACCATCACGGCCTGGTCGTGACAGATTCTGACTTGTGGGGGTCTGGCTCAGTATGCATGTCACGGCCGTGATGGCCGTCACAGATTCTGACTTGACCATTCTTCCTTTTCAGCTTCACTTGATCACAGCCGTGATGGGCATCACAACCTGGTTGTGATGGGCTCTGTTTGCCCCATTTTCTTGCCTTCCAAGCTCTCATCTTCGTGCCAGCTCCTATGCAACTGATCCTGAGCATTTTAATCTTCTTTTCCTGCACACAAGCACCACAAAACCACCTTACTCGTTCCAACGTAAAATTAACTAATAATCAAATAAAATAAGCTTAAACTATATGAAAATGCATGCAAAATGTCATGGAAATATGAGATGAAATCACACTCATCAAACTACCCCAAGCTTAAGATTTTACTTGTCCTCAAGCAATAAATAAGGTCAGAAAAGTTAATCAATCGAAGCATGGACAGTGAATCTAGAACCCGAGTAATGAATTCAAGCAACAGGCATATTCAATAAGAATCCAAGGGACAATCGATTTTAAGTCCAATTAGGAGGTTAGGTTTCCCAGACTCACATCTCTCACCAATTCGGGCACTCTTCTCACCTCACTCACGTGTTTGAGGGTATGTGACAATTCGCTCAATTTCCTCAAGGAAGGTGCCCTATCATAAGCTTGACTATTAACCAGATCTCTACTTTATTAGCGAAAGCACATAAGAATCAAGAGGTCTTTTATTTTGGTTGTAACGGGGCCATGGGATTTATTGTTAGGTGGGGAAATCAAGAAAAGGAAAATTCTAGAGGCTAAACAAAATCATCCAGTGCGAAGCATGACACCTCCTAAAATTCCTTTTTTGGGCTTTAGTTTAGTTTTCCACCTTTCTTTCTTTTCCTTTTTACATCTTATTTCTCCCCCTTTTTTTTCATCCCCTTCTCCATTTATTTATTTATTTATTTTATTTTTGGAGAAGGGGAGTTTTTTTTTATATCCCACAATCTACCCTTTTTGCCTTTTTTGCAACACTTTAAGAGGTGTCATACCAAGCATTGTTCATTAAAATAGATCAATGGTACCAAGAAAAGTATTTTATTTTTTTAGGCTCAAAATTGGGCAACTAAGGGGGTAGCAATTTATCAGTCAAAGTTCAGGAGTGGGGTAGATTTGGTGAGTACCCCTTTTTGGCTCAAAATCTCTCATTTAGTAGTTTAGAATCGATGAGAGACCGAAATCTAAGGAACCATATGCTAATTATTAACTTTCAAAAGATCATCTCAAGCATTTTTCATTTTTAGCCTATCACAAGAATGCAAAAATTGGGTTCAAAAATCCACTGTCCTAATTCAATTGGCACAAAGTTTTCACTATTGGAGGCATATCCTAAGCAGGGGGCAGTTTAATCATGTGATTTATGCAAAACTAATCCTAAATGAATGCAACATGCAAGAATGCAAAATTGATACCCCTACCCCAAGCTTAAAAAACTACATTGTCCCCAATGTAAATAATTAAGTCTTTGGGAGGGTAAAATAAAAATAAAATAAAATAATAAGGAACAAAATAACTCACTGAGGAGGTGGGTGCTGGCTCAGATGCCAGTCGTAGAGCTTCTGGAGCATGGCTCTCTGCTGGTGCCGCTCCTCCATAATGCGCTCCTGGTTCGCTAACATGGTGTCAAATGTGGATGCGAACCGCGCATAGGGATCATCCGATGACATACCTGCAGAGGAAGAAGACGGGTGCCCAGACGGCCCGGCCCGCGGTGGCGGGCGTAATGGCCTTTCAACTCTAATGGGTTGAGGCTCCTCTCCCACCGACACCTTCCAATTGGCCGGATTTGTCACATCTAAGAGTGCGGGGTTAGGGAGAGGAATTGGTTGCCTGTGCCTTGGGTGTTTCAGGTAGTAAATACCATCCTCCTGGATGATCATCCCCATGGCCTCACATGCCTGCAAGGAGATACGAGTCCGTCCAGGGGCGGCCTCAAAACCATTTAGATCAAAGTTGAAGTGGTGGCATATTATGGTGATCAGGCCACCAATGACAATAGTGCCACTCGCACTCTTGGCGACCTTTAAGAGGTGCCTAGCCAAAAATGACCCTGTGTCCACGTTGCTCTCAGGGTGGAGCATGGCCCATAGTATAAAGACCTCGTCCTGGCAGACAGATCCATCACTCTCTCCACGGTCAAACAGGGTATTGGCTATGACCCTATGCATATATCTGACACTAGGGTTAGCAAAGGCTGTGGACTTGGATGTACGAGGGTCAGAACTCCTGCCCTCATGGTCAATTATAGACCAGAAACTATGCGCACTAAACCCTAAGGGGTATCTTCTGTCACCCCCTACTGGTAATCCAAAAATCTCATTAAATTCAGCTAGGGTTAGTACGAAGTCCTGGTTGAAGAGGCGGAATGTGATCCGTCCTTCTTGGCAATGCGGACCTTGGAGGATTTCTGCGTTCAGGGAGCTTAGGAACTCCAGAGTAGGGCCAGCATATGCAGGGTGTGTCTGGTGCGAGCAAACTCGCTCCACCCTATATTTTCTAACATCCAGTTTATGTCAACAGTTAAACCTAGGGTATTTAATCATGCATCATCAAGATATTTGGTTTGGACTATTTTCCTATTTTTCAAAGAGTTGAATCTATCTTGTTGAGCATTGTCCTTGAAAACTATCCCATACCCATGTTCATCTGGCATAGAGTCAGAGGAGTCAGAGTCAGAGTAGTAGTAGTTACCTGGGTTCCTGCTTCCTCTGGTGCGAGTGCGTGAGACCTCTGTTGCCCTTTGCCGTTTGGTTGCCACGATCCTAGAGCTCCAAAATCCAAAATCCTTTTCACTGTTTCTGAGATTCTGCTGGTTAGGGTTTCAAAATTGGGAATTTTGAATCTGCCCAAAATTGAAGGATATTGTGGGGCTGTTTGGGTTAGGTCAGAGAGTGAGGGAATGGGGTTGGTTGTTTGTGGGTGTCAAGGAGAGGTGATATTTCGAGCTTTGGTTATGGTGGAAGGTGTGAGAGGAAGACGAAGGGGGAGGCTAGGATGAAGAGGAGGATGATGGTGCTGGGTTATGGGGGAGGTGCGATTTTGATTGTGAGATGAGGGAAAGGGGAAATTGGGAGGAAGGGAAGAGGGTTTCGTGGCTATGGAGGAGGAGAGGTGATACGATATTTTTTATGATAGGCAAGTGTACATAGTCGTTCAAGTAATACGGTGGTAAGACCGGATATCGTCCTCAGGGATCGGTTGCCAATTACCAATTCACAAAGTCAGCAACTATCTAGACTAAACTATGGTATGAAGTAAGATCAAAACATAAAATAAAGAAATAAAGCAAGTAAAATATTTTTGGTCTTTTGGACATTTAATCAAACACTTGGAAGGCAACAGAAATGTGGTCAAGATTGTCAGGGTTAGACTACACTAATCCTCCCTTAATTGCAATGAAATGGTTACCAACACAAGTCCTAATTCAATTATAACAATCAAGTCTTTTTAAATACTCAAACCCTAATGTCTTAGGTGGAATGAGCCTAAAACCCCAAATTAAACCCTAATGTCTTAGGTGGATTAATCTGAGAATTTTGCATTAAGAGTCAAGACTTATAAGATTGCAAGCACCCCAAGACCTATGTCTAGGTTCATGAACTACTTGGCATTTGATTCATGAGCATGCCTTAACATCAATCTTTCAATTTTCTATCAAAGCAACAAATCATCCCAAGGGTGATCAAACCAAGGAAAGCATTAAGCATAGAATCAAATACTCATAAATAAGTAGAAACTTGCATTGAAACCAAATCAAATACAAACAAGTTCAGAAAAGCTACATCTAACCCCATCAACAAGGGGATTTAACTACTCATGATAAATAACAGTACAAAAGAAAAGGAGAAAAGAGATGAAGAACACTCATAGAAGAATCCTTCAATCTTCTTCCATTCCCAGAGCAAGGAAAACATCCCTTTTTAGGGTTGGAACCCTCTTCCAGCCTTCTGGCCTCCCAGTGCAGATCTCTCCAAAAGCCCCCTTTGCAAAAGCATGATGTTCTATTTATAGATGAGAGAATTCTGGACCTAAAAAGTGCGCGTCACGGCCGTGATGGCCATCACGTCCAGGCCGTGACGCGTTCTGCCAAGGGAGCGTATTCAAATTCTGGTCTGTCACGGCCGTGATGCTCATCACGGGCAGGCCGTGATCAATTCTGTCCATAGGAGTTGGCCTGTCACGGCCGTGACCTCCATCACAGCCAGGCCGTGATGCTCTCTGTTCTTCAGGGTCCTTCTCATCACGCCCGTGATGGATATCACGGCTGGGCCGTGATGGCTTCTGATCTTCCCATTATGCTGATCACGGCCGTGATCACTGTCACGACCAGGGCGTGATGGCTTTTGTTTTATTGTCCTTCCCTTTGCTCTTTCTTCCCTTTTTAACCTGAAATTATAAGATAGCAGTAAATGCTTTATTTGACTCAAAATTAGTTAAAATATCCTAAAAACTACTTAAGAGACTTAAGGTGTTGCTTGAGGACAATTAAATCCAATTTGGGCGAAAACGAGATATAATTAGCACAAAACCATGGTTTTTCTAGTTATAAAACTAGATGAGCCAGAGGCTTATCAAGAGGAAATGGAGAAGATGAAGGGAGTGAGGGAGTATATGACAGAAGACGCGTTTTAGGTTTTAAAAGCAGAGAAAATCATGCGTCACGGCCGTGACCCACATCACGGGCAGGCCGTGACGCGTTATGTGTCAGAGTGAAGCTGTTCACGGGTGTGATGAGTATCACGGCTTGCCCGTGATCGGATCTGTGTTGTGTTAGCTGACCTGTCACGGCCGTGATCAATATCACGGCCTACCCGTGATCCTTTCTGGCCTTCTTGGTCTTCACATCACGGCCGTGATGGGAATGACAGCCTAGCCGTGATGGACTCTGATCTTCTGGGGCCTATCTGTCACGCCCGTGATGTATATCACGGATGGGACATGATGGTTTCTGACTTTCAGCTGTTGGTTCATCACGGCCGTGATGTCCCGTGATGGTTGTTGACTTTTCTTTTCCATCCTCTCTTCACTCTCCATCACTTCCTGTCCTGAAAACACTTGACAAATCTATTAATTTATGATCTTTTTCCTCTTGATCTTCTCAAATTATTCAAGAGTTAAATTCATAAAACAAATGGAAAAGGGAAAGAAAACTTAGATTGCCTCCCAAGAAGCGCTTATTTACGGTCCTAAGCTTGACCATAGTCCTTTCAGTCCTTCGTTGTTGGATCTAGGAGGGGAATTGCAACCTCCTGCTCAAGTGGATGTTCTCCAAGGTAGTGTTTCAGCCTCTGTCCATTGACCTTGAATGTTCCACGTTCCTGGTGATGAGCCTCTATTTGACTGGTTTTATAACTGGTAAAGACCTTGGCTTTGTGCTAATTTTATATCATTTTCACCCAAATTAGACTTGATTGTCCTTAAGTAGTATTTTGAGTCTGTAAAGTGTTTTTAGGTTAATTTAGTTGATTTAGAGTTAAATAAAGTACTTATGTTATTTTCTGTTTTTCAGGTTAATAAAAAGGAAATAACTCTGGTTCGCCCCGCGAAGGTTATATCGCGTCGCGAGTCACCCAAGCCTGAAAAGTCAGAGACGATCACGGCTTGCCCGTGCTGAAGGTCACGGCTGTGGCAGTTTTGAAGTTGAAGAGTTTCGCCTCGCGAGCATCCATTCGCCCCGCGAGCCTGGAAGTCAGAAAGCATCACGGTTGGCCCCTGATGTTCATAACGGGCGTAATAAGAAGACTCTTCAGATTCTTGCCTCGCGAAGGTTTGTTCGCCTCGCGAGAATACCAAAGGTTGCAGACTGTTCACAATATTCGCGTCTCGAGTTGTGCTTCGCCTCGCGAGCCAGCGAAATCCAGAAATTGTATTTAAGCGTTTTAGACAGAACTGGGCCAGTCCGGGCTAGGTTGGCTAGTTTTAGCCAGTCTTAGGCTGTAGTAGTAGTAGTTTCCAGTAGTTTATTTTCTTTTCTTTTGTGCTTATGTCTGTAATGGAGAGCTAGTCTCCTAGATTAATCTACTGGGATTGGTTTCAATTACACTTGAGGTTCTGGATTTCCTATTTGAATTGCTATTCCTTTTCAGTACTGTTCTATATGTTTCTGTTTGCTTAATTCAGATATGTATAGGATTAGTATTGATTTATTTCGATGATTGTATGTTCCTATATATAATCGCGTTTGCTTAATTCGCGTGTGTTCAATCATGTTCGCTTCATGAGTGCTTCACCCCGTTTGCTTAATTCGGGAATAGGAATATATGTCTCGTAGTATTGATTTCGCTTGTAAATTGATGCTACAATCGGAAAGGGTTTAGAATCTGCTTAGGGCTTGGATTTATATGAACCAATGATAGTGGGAAACCGAGAACAGTAGGTTAATCGTTCTTTAGTTTATTTGATAATATTTTAACTGCTTTGTTTTCTTACTCTGTTTCTGTTTTTTTGTTTTCTTTATTTTGTTTCAAATCCAAAACCCCCCAAATTCTGACTTTTACTAATTTTCTGTTAATAACAACAACAACTAAAGAGTCCTTGAGAGACGATATCCGAGTTGTCGCTCTATACTACATAATTTTAATAATCGCTCGTTCTTTTTTGGCGCGTGGCGACAGCGCGACCAAAAATTGGCGTCGTTACCGGGGACTCTTGTTTGTTGTTATTAGCAGAAAATAAATTAAAAAAAAAATTCTCTTTGCTAATTAGTTTTGTCTGCATTGTCTGGTTGTGAATTTTAGCACCCCCATGGATAGTTATATGCGAAATTACATGCCTAATGCTTACTATGAGCAACCACCATGCATATATTTTCCTGATTTTCTTGGTTTATCACACTGGTTGCCAAGGTTTAGTGGTCTTGCAGGTGAAAATCCGCAGGAGCATCTGAGGGAATTCCAGATTGCTTGTTCTATAATGCTGAGACCTGCAGGAATAACAGAAGACCACATCAAGATGGAAGCTTTCCAGTTCTCACTTGAAGGTGCAGCAAGAGATTGGTTGTATTGTCTTGATGAGAATTCCATCTCAAGCTGGTTTGATTTGAAGGAAGCCTTCCTGTTGAGCTGGGGAAACTATCTAAACCCTTGGTATGGGGACTCACAACTGATGTTACCACTAGCACCACCGAACCCTCCCCAAGTGACCACCTCTGCATCTTCCGAACCTTCACTAGAGGATCTGTTCAAGCAATTGACTGCACAAATGGAAGCAAGTAATCTCGAATTTCAATGGATGATGGAGGCAAGTAATCTTGAATATCAGAGGGGAGAAGCTGAATCTCAGAAGTTGGCCATGCAAATTGATCAAATAGTCGCCAACTCGGCTGCAACGCTAACTCCATAGCCCCTTGAAGAACATAAAGATTCACAGATGGTTATTCTTGAAGATAATTCTGATGATAATTTTGATAATGTTTCTGTTGTTGATGAACTGTGTGTTGAATCCCCTGATTCTAATTCATGTGATGATTGTTATTGTGATGGCACTGCTTTGTGTATATACTGTTATGCAGTTTTATTCTGTTCAGGGAACATAGGAAATGAGGATCAGGAGGATCAGGAGGACATATGCTTCCCCGTGCCTGAGGATAATGAAGAACCTTTGGAAGTAGATGATTCAAGTAAATCAATTGCATGTGTTGAGAGTAATGGGGTGGATGGATTAATTGCTGAATTTCCAGACATTCATAACTTTTCTGATTCATTTTATTGTGATATATGTACTGACTCTACTAACTCTAACTTTTGTGTGGTGTGTGCTGAAATTTCTGCGTGTATAGCAGGTGATAACTTTGTTAGTGCAGTGGATGAAAACCTTGCAGAAGTTGAAGCAGCACCAGTAACCCCAGCTAACTGTTTGCCACCTCCCCTGAGGAGCCACCAGTGATGGAGTTTAAGCCCTTGGATTTTGCACCATGGCCAGTCCAAGAGGTTGAGCCCCACTTCTATTGGGAGGATTTTATTGAGAAAGAGGTCAACCTTGATCTGAGAGGGAGTGAGAAGTCCGCCGCACTCGGCGAAGTCATCATAACTATCAAGCACTCATCTCCATATAAAGGCTGCGAGTTAGGGAAGCATGGAACAAGCTTCCACCCTTTGGCTACCACGTGGGCCTTATGCTACAGACAATGGGATCCTGGTGGAACCGCCCTTAATGAGTTTTCTTAACCCTTTCTTCTTTTTAATTTTCTTTTCCTTGCTTTATTTCTGTTTTGTTTTTAATAAAGCTCCTGAATAATTTGAGAAGCTCAGGAGTTGTATTAAGTCTAGTGTTGGCAAGTTTATTGGATTTTATTGATTTTGCATAGATTGATTGCATGATATGTTTTGACTGTTTTCCCCCTAGGATTTGAAATTTTTTTGAAAATTGATCCCCATATGATTGAAACTGAACTTTGGGATTCTGTTATGATGGCATGATTTATGATAAGTTTGGGGTGATAGGAAGCACACACTAGGGATAGAATCTCAATCAAATAATTGCAAAAATGTCCAGGTGAGGTTTTGAGCCTCCAACATGTTTTTAACTGTGTGAAAATCACTTTTTAAGTGCACTTTCCTGAATTTGCTTGAATCTCTTTTTGGTTTGCATGATTATATGTGTGTAGCAAATGATTTAGGCATTTTCTTTGTAAATAGCTACTTAGCCTAAAATAACCAATTCCTTATGCATGTTCCCTAGTTAGCCCCTTTGAGCCTGATTAGCCTATTGCTTCTTGATAACCTAATGTTATAAGCCCAAAAATCTGGAAAACCATGTTAACCCGATCTTAGGATTAGGAGAGCATGTAATCTTAGAATGGGTGCAAGAAACTAAGTTTGGGGTGGCTGCAAGGTGTAATGTGTTGTTTGGGATTGAGAAAAAAAATTTGTGAAAAAAAAAAAAGAAAAAAAAAAGAAAAAAAAATACAAAAAGTACAAAAATTTCAAAAAGGCTGTTTGAATAAAGAGGCTGTAGCCACCCAAGGCATAAAGAAAAATGAGAAAAGGAACTTGAGTGGAATTTCAAAGTGTAAATAATGTTCATGCTCTCTTAGTTCCTAGGGTCTTCAGCCTAGTACCTTTGTATATCCTACCCTTAGCCAGGCCCCATTACAACCCATAAAAGACCTTCTGATGTTGCTTGCATGTTTTCTGTGGGAATCATTTTGAGATGAAAATCAAATTTATGGGAAGTGCTCTTAAAAGTGAAATTGAGTGAATTGTTGATAGCCTGACACAAACTGAGCGATTGAGTGAAACACAAATTTCCCTTGTGAGGAAGGCAGTTGTTTGGATTTGGTGATCTCCTTTGGTGTGTAACTTGGATTCCCTGCTTAGAGTAATGATTGTTTGAATGATGAAATTCTCAATTGTTTGGAATAAATGATTGTGGGGATTACTTTGTTTTAAAGGGGGGGACATTGAGGAAAAATTGTTTTGTTAAATTGCTTGAAATCTGTGTAAAGTTGATTGAATCCTTAAGCTCCTGGCTCCAGACCTTGACGACACCATACGGGAATACTTTCATTACTTTAAATTGTCCGGACCATCTAGACTTGAGCTTCCCTGGGAATAACCGCAACCTCGAGTTATAAAGTAGCACTAGTTCTCCTTCATGAAGTTCTCTACGAAGGATATGCTTATCACGCCATTTCTTTGTTCTCTCTTTGTAAGATCGTGCGGACTCATAGGCATCCAATCTTAGCTCATCAAGTTCCTGAAGTTGAAGGATTCTCTTTTCCCCAGCGGCTTTTATATCAAAGTTTAGCATCTTAATAGCCCACAGAGCTTTATGCTCAAGCTCGACTGGTAAGTGACATGGCTTACCGTAAATAAGCCTAAAGGGTGTCATCCCGATAGGAGTCTTGTAAGCCGTACGGTAGGCCCAAAGAGCGTCATCAAGCCTTAAGGACCAATCCTTTCTCGACCCCGAAACGGTCTTTTCCAGAATGCTCTTTATCTTTCGATTGGAAACTTCTACTTGCCCGCTCGTCTGAGGGTGGTAAGGCGTAGCGGTCCTATGTATGACTCCATATTTGAGTAGGAGTTTCTCAAATTGTCTTTCAATGAAGTGCGATCCTCCATCACTAATGACTGCCCTTGGAATCCCAAACCTTGGAAAAATCACCTTCTTGAATAGTTTGATTACGGTTCTTGCATCACTTGCTGGGGAAGGAATGACCTCCACCCATTTAGAGACGTAATCAACAGCTACAAGAATGAACTTATTATTGCAAGATGAAGGAAAGGGTCTCATGTAGTCGATTCCCCAAACATCAAATATCTCCACCTCTAGCATGGTGTTGAGTGGCATTTCATGCTTCTTAGAGATGTTTCCCGTTCTTTGACATAGATCACAAGCAAGCACAAACATCCGGGCATCTCTGAAAATATGAGGCCAATAGAAACTAGCCTAAAGCACCTTCGCTGCTGTCTTTGAGGCACTAGCATGTCCCCTGTAAGATGAGGAATGACAACAACTCAAGATACTTGGAACCTCGACTTCCGAAATACACCTTCTGTATATGTCATCCGCACACTTGTGGAAAATGTAAGGCTCGTCCCATACGTAGTTCTTGAGATCGGAAAAGAACTTCTTCTTTTGTTGATAATTGAGCTCCGGTGGTAGAATCCCGCATACAAAGTAATTCACAAATTTCGCATACCATGGAGCTTCCTCTCCCAAGATGGCAAACAGTTGCTCATCGGGGAAAGAATCATTTATCGGCAGGTTGTCCTTCTCATGTTCAAATGGTTCAAGTCTGGATAAGTGGTCCGCAACTAAGTTCTCCGTCCCTTTACGGTCTCGAATCTCCAAATCGAATTCTTGCAGAAGTAGAATCCATCGGATGAGTCTCGGCTTTGCTTCCTTCTTAGTCATGAGGTGCCTTAGTGCGGAGTGGTCAGTCTAAACTATGACTTTAGACCCCATGAGGTATGATCTGAATTTCTCGAATGCAAAGACAACCGCAAGCAACTCTTTCTCAGTTGTGGCATAATTTTCTTGAGCTCCATCTAGAGTTTTGCTTGCATAGTATATTGCATGGACCTTCTTGTCTCTCCTCTGTCCCAATACTGCTCCCACGACGTAGTCACTAGCATCGCACATTACTTCGAACGGCTCATCCCAATTCGGTGTTTGCAGAATGGGAGCGGTGGTCAGAGCTTCCTTCAACCTACAAAATGCACTCAAACATTCCTCATTAAAATCAAATGGAGCATCTTTCATTAAAAGGTTAGATAAGGGTTTAGACATTTTTGAAAAATCTTTGATGAAATGCCGGTAAAATCCGGTGTGTCCCAAGAAACTTCTAACTCCTTTCAAATTTATTGGTGGGGACAAATTTTCAATAACATCTATTTTGGCCCTGTCCACCTCAATACCTCTACCATAAATCAAATGCCCAAGCACTATACCTTCTTTTACCATAAAATGGCATTTCTCCCAATTCAATACCAGATTGGTTTCTTCACATCGCTGCAAAATCTTAGACAAATTTGTTAAACAATCATCAAAGGTAGTTCCATATACAGAAAAACCATCCATAAAAACCTCCATGATGTTTTCAACAAATTCAGAAAAAATTGCAGTCATGCATCTTTGAAAAGTAGCTGGTGCATTACATAGACCAAAATGCATTCTTCTATAGGCAAAAGTGCCATAGGGACAAGTAAACGTGGTCTTTTCTTGATCACTAGGATGTATAGGAATTTGATGAAAACCGGAATATCCATCCAAGTAACAAAAGTATGAATGCCTAGCTAACCTTTCAAGCATTTGATCAATGAATGGGAGAGGGAAGTGATCTTTCCTTGTTGCCTTATTTAGTTTCCTATAATCGATGCACATTCTCCAACCGGTTACTGTCCTAGTGGGGATTAGTTCATTATTTTCATTTTGAATAACAGTCATCCCCCCTTTCTTAGGAACCACATGCACCGGACTAACCCATTCACTATCGGAGATCGGATAAATAACCCCCGCATCTAACAGCTTAAGCACTTCCTTTTTAACCGCCTCTTTCATATTAGGGTTTAACCTATGCTGATGCTCAATGGATGGTTTATGCTCATCTTCCATTAAAATACGATGCATACAAAAGGAAGGATTTATGCCTTTAATATCATCAATTGTATATCCTATCACTTTTCTATGCATTCTAAGCTCCCTAAGTAATTTCTCAGTTTCCAACTCATTCAAGCTAGCATTCACAATTACCGGATAGGAAGAGTTAGGACCGAGAAATTCATACCTCAATGTGGAGGGAAGGGGTTTTAGTTCTACCTTAGGGGCTTCTTCATCTTTCAGATCCTTTTTCTCTGGTTTCAACTCAAGTTTCTCTTTCTTTGTTTTGTTGGGAGGAATTTTTGGACTAGCCTCCAGAAAGCGGGCATAATCCCTTACTTCTCCTCCATGAGCGTTTAAGTCTCCACCAATCAAACACATTTCCAGTGGGTTATCAACACAAGCTTGTGTGGATTCTTCTTTCACCACTTGGTGCATTAGGTCAATCCTGCAACAAGAATCTTCAAAAGAAGGGTGTTTAATAGATTTAGCTAAATCAAATTCAACTTTATCATCACCCACAGTTAAGGTTAATTTCCCATTTTTAACATCAATAATGGCTCCTGCGGTTGCCAAGAAAGGCCTACCAAGAATAACGGGGATTTGGGAATCCTCTTCCATTTCAAGTACCACAAAATCCGCAGGAATGAAAAATTTACCCACTCTAATAGGAACATCCTCTAAGATGCATATAGGGAATTTGACGGACCGATCCGCCAATTGAAAGGAGATTGTTGTGGGTTTTAGTTCACCCATCTCCAACTTCTTGCAAACAGGGAGTGGCATAAGACTAACACTAGCCCCCAAATCACAAAGAGCTTTATCAAAACCAGTGTTACCGATTAAGCATGGAATAGAGAAACTACCTGGATCTTTCAATTTAGGAGGCAATTTATTTTGAATTAGAGCGCTGCACTCCTCAGTTAAAGCCATTGTTTCATAGTCCTCTATTTTTCTCTTATTAGACAAGATATCCTTAATAAATTTAGCATATGTCGGCATTTGTTGTAATGCCTCAGTGAAGGGTACATTAATGTACAATTTCTTAAGGACCTCTAGAAATTTTCCAAATTGCTTATCCAACTTGGCCTTAGCTAACCTCTGGGGAAAAGGTATCGGAGGCTGGTAGGGTGACGGAGGGACATACTTAGGCACTTTTTCACTAGGCTCTTCCTCTCCTAAGGGTTGTGTCTCAGTAGGTTCCTCCTTCTCAGCTACACTCTCGTTATCGCTCTCCCCCTTAGCCTCCGGATTCTCAAGTTTCTTGCCACTCCTTAGACTCACGGTTTTACACTGTTCATTATTTGGGTTCACCTCAAGTTGTCTAGGAAACTTGCCCGGTTGTCTCATCGAATTTCCAACTTGTTGGGCAATTTGAGTTTCTAACATCTTGTTATGGATGGCCAAATTATCTACCTTAGATGTTAGTTCTTTTATTGCCTCATTGACTGCCCTACCTTGTTGCCTAAATTCTTCGTTCTGCTTAGTTTGAGTAGTAACAAAGTTTTCCATGAGAGACTCGAGTTTAGATTTTTGTACCTGAGGATACCCCGATGCGGGTTTCCTATTACCTTGTCCTTCTTGGAATTCGTGATTCAACGTGTTGTTGTAGTTTCCGTAGGAAAGGTAAGGACTATTCCTCCTCTGGTTGTAGGTATTTGGGGGAGATTAATTTGGTAGCTTCAGGTTTGTGTCGTAGAAATTGTGACAAGAGTTCACTAGTTCCCCTGAAGCACCGGACTCAGAAGCGATACCATGTGGGCACTCCATTATGTCATGTCCCTGCATTCCACAAATCTCATAAACAACATTAGTAGCACCGATTGAACTCACATGAGCCTTTTCCAGCTTATCAAATCATTTGTTTAGTGAGTCGAATTTAGACATAATCAGATCGGTACTATTCATTTCGAACTTACCCCCCGAAAGATTTTTCGGGTTATTACCTCTTTCTGAACCCCATTGGTGATAATTGGTCGCCACGTTCTCAATGATGTTGAATGCTTCAGTCAGGGGTCTGTTCATGAAAGCTCCACCAGCTGCGGAGTCGAGTGACACCTTTGATGAATAATCCAACCCGTTGTAGAAGGTATGCACTAACAACCACCTTTCGAGTCCATGATGTGGGCAAAACTCCAGCAATCCCTTGTAGCGATCCCAAGCTTCGGATAAGCATTCTCCGTCCTTTTGGAAGAAGCCGGTGATCTGAGTCCGTAGGTAAGCAGTCTTGGATGGAGGGAAGAATTTCTCCAAGAATGCTTGCTCTAGTTGGTCCCAAGTTGTCAACGTGTTAGCGGGCACTTGCTTCAACCAAGCTTTCGCTTTTCCAGTCAGATATGAGGGGAATAACCTCAGGCGTATAGCATCGATCGAGGCACCTTGAATCCTTATTGCATCGGTGAAATCCAAGAATGTCTCCACATGATCCGTCGGGTCCTCTAAGGGTAATCCTCCAAACTGATGTTGCCTAATCATGCTAATTAAGTGAGGCGGTATAGTGTAGTTTTCCGCCTCAATTTCCGGCCTTGCAATCCCAGTTCGCAGACCCCTAGCATTTGGGGCTGCATAGTCCTTCAGTGGCTTTCAGATCCGGTAGATTCGCCATGAGTGGAATGGGAATCAACCTCTCTCTCTCTTTGTAATCTCCTACGTCTATGAAAGGTCCTTTCGATCTCGGGGTCGGCTTCAATAAGGTTTCCAAGACTTAGGGATCTTTGCATAAAAGAGAACAAATACCTATGGTAGAGAGATAGATAATCTAGAAAAAGAAAAAGAAATTAAAATAAAAAATATCCAGAAAAATCAATTTAAAAATTAAATTGAAATTCAAGAAAACGCAGTCCCCAGCAACGACGCCAAAAACTTGATGTGCTGGATTCCGGCAAGTGTACCGGATTCGTTGCCAAGTTATAAAAAGATTGATCCCCCAGGGACCGTGATCTCAAATCACAACTAATTATCAAATCAATTAAACTGGACTCTATAAAAAAAGGGTTTTGAAAAGGTTTTGGTTTTTGAAATCAGAATCAAGTAGCAATCAAATTTTAATTTCGCAATTAAACAAAACAGGAAGCAATTCAAATTGGGGGTTTTCAAATTCAAAAGGGATTCCCAGGAATTGGGATACCACAAAACTGTTTATGTTACTGAATCGACTCCTCTCCTTGTTAATTACCAAAATTTGTTTTGAAGGCGAATTTGTCCTAAATTAGCTAATGCTCCCTCTCGGGTTACAAAAACCGTGCCCGATTAAATCAATACCTACTCTCGTGGTAATTGAATTTAAGTCGAACCCCTTGAGTTTTGTGGCAATTCGTGAATCCTCGAAGGACCGCTTCTAACTCTCGTGATTCAAGTCCTAAGCTCGATTCCTATAGATCCGATACCTAAGTTCACCGCTAAGTTCGTCCTTAATGTATCTATGGCACACAAACAAGTGGCCACCGAATTCGCGAGTAATTAAAGCAATAGGGATCGAATCGAAAACAAATCTGAATTAACAAGAAATGAAAATCAATACATCACCATAAACAAGTTTTGGGCATAACCCCAATTCCTAGAAACTAGACTACTACTCAAGCATTGCCATGACTGTAGCAAGCTTGATTGAAAATAACATAAAGAGAAAACAAACCCTAAGAGAAGAGGAGAAGAAGAAGAAGAGAATTTCTAAATTTTTCTAAGGTAAACAGCCCACAAAAGTGCCCAGATTCGAGCTCCTAGGTCCTATTTATAAGATTGGGCAATTTGAATCCTAAACCAATACAAAAACCAGATCAATTCAGTTGTTGCAGATCCATGGAATGCGCGTCACGGCCGTGATGGCCATCACGGCCTGGCCGTGACAGCTTCTGCCTTGAAAGTTGCTTCTCTGAGTGGTCTGTCACGGCCTTGACCACCATCACGGCCTGGCCGTGACAGATTCTGACTTGTGGGGGTTTGGCTCAGTATGCATGTCACGGCCGTGATGGCCACCACGACCTGACCGTGACAGATTCTGACTCGACCATTCTTCCTTTTCAGCTTCACTTGATCACGGCCGTGATCAGCTCTGTTTGCCCCATTTTCTTGCCTTCCAAACTCTCATCTTCGTGCCAGCTCCTATGCAACTGATCCTGAGCATTTTAATCTTCTTTTCCTAAACACAAGCACCACAAAACCACCTTACTCGTTCCAAGGCAAAATTAACTAATAATCAAATAAAATAAGCCTAAACTATATTAAAACGCATGCAAAATGTCATGGAAATATGAGATGAAATCGCACTCATCACTCCTCATGTTTTTTCGAACAAAATATGTGTTCATTCTTCTTTACTTGTTCATTACTACCATACATGAAAAGTCACGACTAATCATGTCTTCTAGCATGCAACAAGTAAAGAGGGGCAACTGTGAACACCCATTTTTGTTCATCTTCATTTTATTCTAACTTTCATGATATCATGTTTCAAGGAGACTAATAATATGAAGAAAGGAGGGGGTGATCCCTTCCAGTCCATCACATTTGTTGTTGGACAGGGAGGTCCCGTCCATCACATTATTAATTTGTTGTTGGACGCGGTTTAAGCCAGTCCATTGCACTTGTTGTGGACGGGATGGTCTCGTCCATTGCGTTGGACTTGCTGTTGGACACGGTCCAGGCCAGTCCATTACACTTGCTGTGGACGGGGTGGTCTCGTCCATTGCATTGGACTTGCTGTTGGACGTGGTCCAGGCTATCCCCTTTAATTTGCTGTTGGACGCGGTCCAGTCCACTACCTTGAACTTGCTGTGGACGGGGTGGTCTCGTCCATTGCATTGGACGCAGTCCAGTCCATTGCATTGGACTCACTTGTTGGACGAGGTGGTCCCATCCAGTCCACTACCTTGGACTGGCTGTTGGACGCAGTCCAGTCCATTGTATTGGACTCACTCGTTGGACGAGGTGCAATCGTCCATTGTCTTGCACTTGCTGATGGACGGGGTGGTCCCGTCCACTGCTTTCCACTTGCTGATGGACGGGGTGGTCCCGTCCAGTACTTTGCACTTGCTGATGGACGGGGTAGTCCCGTCCAATGCTTTCCACTTGTTGTTGGATAGGGTAGTCCCGTCCATTTCTTTACACTTATTGTTGGACGGGGTGGTCCTGGCCCAAAGTGCCTTGCGATTCTTTGATGGGCCGGGGGTGGTCCCGTCCCTTTGTTTTCCACTTGCCGATGGATGGGGTGGTCCCGGCCCGGTGCTTTGTACTGGCTGATGGGACTGGGGTGGTCCGCCCGAGTGCATTGCACTTGCTGTTGGACGGGGTGGTCCCGTCCAGTGCCTTGCACTTGCTGATGGACGGGGTGGTCCCGTCCACTGCTTTCCACTTGCTGATGGACGGGATGCTCCCGTCCATTGCTTTACACTTGATGATGGACAGGGTAGTCCCGTCCATTGGTTTGCACCGCTTGTTGGTCCCGTCAGCCCCTCCCCTTTTTATTTCTGTTGGACGAGGGGGTTCCGTCCACTTCAATTATTTTAATTTTTGTTGGACGAGGAGGTTCCGTCCACTGTAATTATCTTTTCTTGTTGGACGAGGAGGTCCGTCCAGTGTATATCCACTTTTGCATATCCAATTTTCTGTTGGGACGAAGAGATTCCGTCCATTGCAATTTTATTTTCAGGCTGAAGGCTAAAGAACAAAGAAAGAAGAAGGAGAAGATAAGGAAGAAATGACGAAGAAAACAAGGAGAAAAGACAATCAACAAAAAGGAAAAGAAGCTGAGTTACGCCTCCTACCTACTTTACATACCAGGCAAGACCTCTTTTCCTCCTCTACTCATTGGTCCTCCTTCTTCCTTACCTCCTCCCTTGTTTTAACCTGGTAATCCTATTCCTAACCCTAAAAAGCCATCATGCACAGCAGACAAAAACCCCCATCTCTTTTCTCTTTTCGAGCGTGCAACCCTCACATCAAATCACCACCTTTCTGCTACTCATACCACCCTGTCTGGGCACACGCTATTTCTTCTCAAAACCCCCCATCTCTTTTCTCTTTTCGAGCGTGCAACACTCATATCAAATCACCACCTTTCTGCTACTCATACCACCCCATCTGGACACACGCCATCTCTGCTCATAACCCCCTTTTTTGCACCTCCTCTACCCATTGGTCTTTTCTTTTTTCTTCCATCTCCTCCCTCGCCTTAACCTGGCAGCCTTACTCCTAACCCTAAAAAGCCTTCATACCCATCAAGCAAAAACCCCCATCTCCTTCCCTTTTCAAGCGTGCAACCTTCACATCAAATCCCCCCATTTCCGTTGTTTAGAATGGCCCAAGCTTTGGGTATTCGTGCAAGTCGACCTTGAAGTCAACGGAAAAGAAGCAAGAAGCCCTCTCCTCCGTCTATAAAAGGAGAGTAAAAAGAGAGGAGAAGGGAACATATTTTTTTGAGAGAAGGACTTATGATATGATATTTCCTTAGTGAGAAAAGAGAAAGGAAGGGAAAACACTGTTCTTGAGAGGAAACGAAAGATCAGAGAGGAGATAGAGAGGAAAGATACAAAGAAAAGAGAAAAGAAGGAGAGAATTTTGTTGTGAGGAAGAGAGATCAGAAATCTGGGCTTCCTTTTCTCTTCCCTATTATTAGAAGTGGTTAAGAAGGAAGAGCTAAAGGAGTTAGGGAGATTGAATGTAAAGACTTCGAGCTTAAAATCTTACCACTGGGAGTAAACAAAGTGATTCTTATTCTACTCCCGTTCGGTAAACTTTGTTCTTTTCGTTGATATTGTTAATAAATTTCTCTTGACACTCTTACTTCTCTATGTTTCTGTTCTGAGTAAGTTGGTAAAAAGTCTCATTTCTACGTTTCTGTCCCATCTTCAAGAGATAAGAATTATTTATTTTACATAAAAAAAATAGAGGATGATCACTTGATTAAAACAACCTTTTTGGGGTTGCCCTATGACAAGTGTCATGTTCAACCCTTCAGATTTAGAGGTTGCTCTGTGGACTTACGTGCCATGTTCAACCTCATATAGTTTTAATAAAGAGATTCATAATGGGTAAAACAAATATCTCAAAGTTACTAATAATTTACACAACTAATTTTGGGTAACCATTTTATGGATGTTCTAGGGTGCCGTGGGGTTAAGTCTCCATGTCTTCCCTGGACATAATCAACTCCCGGACCCAAAACTTTTCTTAAAAAGGTTTTCCAACTTGAAACAAAACAAAGTTGGTGGCGACTCCATGTCTTCTCTCTAAGAGCGAAAACTAGTCTTTTTTTAGGTCGCTACATATACCAGTTATCTATACTAAACGACAATGGCCAAGTTGGAAAAAAAAAATTTTGGTGTCACTTTTTTTATATTACAAAAATACCCCTCACATCTATATATAATATCTATATCTATAGTAATCTATACTAATATATAAAGGCAAAGTTCAAAAATTTTCAAAAATTTGGTAGAAACATTTTAAATTGCCAGAAATACCCTTTTAAACTTATATACTTGGGTCATAATATGCTTGAATGTGGCGGAAGTTACAAAAAAAAATTGAGAAAGCGGAGCAGTTACTTTTACACTTTTTAAAAATTTTAAAAACCAAAGAACAAAAAAAAAGTGAAAAAATGGTAAGGGCATGCCCACCTTTCAAATAAGGGTAGTTTCTTTCTACAAGTAAAATATATACAATTTCTACAATTTCAAAAAACATGGTTATCAGATATAATCAAAACGGTCTCTCTCTCTAACAACATCATGAAGCTTCTAGAATAACAGAAGTAGGAACGTGAAACCGAGTGTGGATGGTGGAGAGTGGAACGCGCAAAGAGGAAGCCGGATGACGGTGTCGCAGAGGGCGGCGAGGCGGCGTTAAGACGGTATTTGGGCGTCGATTTGAAGCTTACTGGTTCGCATCTACTGTGCAATGGACGTACGTCTGTACGGTGGAGAACCATCAGAGCGGACATCGGCAGAAGGGAGGCGGCAATGGAAGGGGTAAGTCAATCTAATTTGGAAATTTGATTAAAGAAACCTTATGATTTGTGGTTCTTACGACTGATTTTGGAATAAGGGTCTCTATGGTTTAGTGGTATTACATGTTCAATCACTTACAATTTGTCTCTGTCTTATTTTTTCCTGCAAGTGGAGAAATGCGGGTGAATGAAGGACACATTCAAGAGCATATAATTCGGTTTATGATTTTACAAGTGCAAGAAGTGAGTCAGAAACAATAGACTCTGAAATGGCGGAGAGAGCCAAAGAAACAGTGAGGAAAGGCATGGATCATAGGACCAAAGAGGGAGCACAACAAATCAATGAAATTAGAACCAAATAGTAAACAGTGGATTCAAAGGAGAAGACAAAGGATTTGGCGGGTTCGTTGGCTACTAAGTTCAAAGAAGGTAAAAAAAAAGGCCAAACAGTAGGCACATGATGTTAAAACAAGGAACAAATTAATTAAACACTGTTAATATGACACTATACCAATTTTCTATTACTCTCATACTCAACACATATATTTACACATACATAAGCACTTGATTGTTTCTCTAAGAGACATACTCCCAGAATGTTTTGACCACTTTTGCTGTGAAAACTTTGTAATAGCCCATAGGTTTAATAAGTCCTTTTGTTGTTAATTGATTAGTTGAGACTTGAGTGACACAATCTTTTACTTTCAAGGTTGATCAATTTGTGGTTCTTTTCAAATCCAGATTACACTGGGTACACGATATAAATGGCTTTGAAATGACAAGAGACGGTGACAAATAGAAAGGTTGAGAGGGTTTTTTTTACAACAAAAATGATTGGAAGAATCCTCTGAGGTCAAAGGTCCTCAATCATCCACATATGATCCTGGGAATTAATTTGTTTGAATTTTTCAATCGTGTAGGTGTAACACCCTGTTTTTCATATGCTTCTTTATCAGTAAATACATGCTTTAATGTATTTATTTTTGATAAAATCTAGAGGATGATTTTAATTAAAATAAAATCATTTTCTTGTGTTGTTTTACTGTGTGAAGTCACAGTAAAATTTTGATCGAAAATTCGCACTGAAAATCGGTTCATGCGTTTTCTCTGCCAAGACAAGTTTACTGAGCTAGAGACAAAATTTTATTTCGTGAACGATACGGTTAGTGTTTTCATGAGGTTTTGTGTGGGTTTGGTAAATTTTCGAATTTTGTTGTCCCGGGAATAAAATATAATATTTTATCCACTGAAACCTTTAGAAAATACGATCGGATGTGCAACCGGTTACGTATTTAAGCAGTTAAAGGAACCCTAAAGGATGAGAAAAGGCTTGATGGGAAGTCTCATTAAATGCCTATGACACACCTAAGGAAAAAGAAAATCCTTATGTCATTCCAAAATCTTACTTTTCATTTTTCTCTCTCCAATCACATCACATCACATTAACTCTTCAACCTCTCTTCAAGAAACTCATCTTCTTTCTTCTTCTCCCTCTCAAGACCGTGCACCCTCCCCTTTCCTCTATAAATATCACTCATCAACTTCACTTCATCACTTTCCTTTCTCCTACTCCATTAAAACCCTTAAGTTTTTCATCTTTTCTTAACTTCAGGCTTCCAAAGCTCTAGTTTTTCTTCTTCTTTTCACTAAGTGTTCTTCATCAAAGTTGTTCCTCTTGCTTAGGTTAATACTCTCATGTATTCTTTTCTTTAAAAACTTCATCTTTTTCTAAAGTTTCTTCTTTATGTCATTTATGAGCTTTTATCTTCAAAAATCTCTCAAAAATGGTAGAAAACTCCTTTTGAGTTGAAACCAATTTATATGGCCTTGTATTTACAAGTAGTTTAACATATTAAAAGGTTGTGTAAAACAAAGTTTCCTAACCTCTACTTTCTAATGAGGCCGAACCATGCCTATGGTTTTGATGGATCTTGTTTCAACTTTTACAAGTGTGAGTTTGTATTTAAAAGATTTGTTTTCCAAAATGATCATGGACCAAGGCTCCTTTATGTTAAAGGATGCTATGTCTAAAGTGATTGGAAAGTTTAAAGATTTGTTTTCCCAAAATGATCATGGACCAAGGCTCCTTTATGTTCAAGGATGCTATGCCTAAAGTGATTGGAAAGATTAAAGATTTTTACTCTACTTTTATGTCATTTACTTTCATGCCATTTATGTTTATGCCATTTACATTATGTCATTTACTTTTATGTCATTTATATTTATGTCATTTACTTTATGTCATTTACATTATGTCATTTACTTTTATGTCATTTATATTTATGCCATTTACTTTATGCCATTTACATTATGTCATTTACTTTATGTCATTTATGTTTATGTCATTTATGATTCATTTACTTATGTCATTATACTTTAATTATTTATAAGCCTATGTTGTTCTTACTTTATTTGCTTATGAGCTTTGTTATTTAAAATCCTATGTTGCTTTCAAGATGATCATAGACTTGAGCTCCATAAGTTATTGGACGCTAAAAGGTCTAAGAGATTGGAAGAATTTAAAGATTTTTATCATAAAAACCCAAGGATGGCCGAATCTTAAAGGTTATGGACCTAGGGTGTTTCGTTTTTCATTTATCCAAAGTGATCATGGTTTTGAGCTCCTTACTATTAATGGATGCTAAACCAAAGAGATTGGAAAGTTTAAATGTTCCTAGCCTATTTTATTAGTCAAGGCCGAATCTCCATCAAGTGTAACTTGTTGGGATTTTTGTTCAACTTTGTTTAAAGTAATCATGTTTTAAACTCCTAGAACTTAAGGATCATAAATCCCTAAGTTGCATGTGTTTTGGAAACTTCTAGCCCTAAGTTTTGGTTGAGTCCTAATCCTTTGAACCTTGTATCTTGAAACCTAGACTTGCATCCTAACCAACCTTGAAGAACGTCCGAGAAACCGTTTATTTTCTCGCATTCTTTTACCTTCTTAAGGTAAGAGGGGATTTCCTAAAGATATTCAATAACTGTATGCATGTGTGTAGGTGTTTAACTGGATATTTATATGTTGATTGAACTTACTTGATTATCTAATGTACTTGAACTGTTGTGCTATTATCTGATGTTGATCTGTACTTGTTCTAAATGATATGATGCATATATGTGATGAACTGCTTTCAACTGTGATATTAGCTTTGCACTGATGATATATACTGTTGTTGATTGAAAGTTTGCTCAGCCAGGGACGTGCCTCGTGCTCAACCATAATAAGGATTAAAAACCTGGATAAGCTTTGAAGATGAAGGGATTGGTGTTCTTTTCCAAAAGCTCTTTAAACTTAAAATACTTGTTTTAAATGTTGAAATGATTTTGGTGTACTATTGTTATACAAAAGAAAAATCCTTTTCGAACTATGTGTCTTCAAGTGAAAACTTTCAAGATTATTTGGCAATATCCTATTGGGGGAAATATTTCAAAGATAAAAGAATTTCATAGATGCTTTATAAAAAGATTTTCAAAGAAAATGTTTTTCTAAGTATTTTAGAAACTTTCCGATAACCTGGATAGGTTATCGAGGATTCGGTTTTGAATTTGTTTTTCACTTAACGAAAAATAAGTACTTAAGAAAGAGAATATAGTACGTGAGACGTCGCCTCTAGTATTCAGTGATGTACACGTGATCTTGAATCAGTGTGAATTCGGGACTACGAGTCCTGGTTATGATGTTATGGACTCAGGTCCTAATCGCGCTGTGTTGGATTATGTATTCTAACCGTGTGTGATGAACATGATTAAAGGTGAAGGTTGTCTTCTACGACCACAACCCATGACCGTGGCCACGGTCTTGGGCATTGTGATTGAGCATTCGGACTATGAGTCCTATGCTTCTGAGTTTTTAAGTGATGGGGAAATGATGATTTAAGTCGTTAGCCTTGAACAGCGGCGGTGAAAAGAATGAACACAAAGAAATCCTTTTAAATAAAATATTTTCTCATGTGCATTTCCCCAAGCAGACGTGCTTTTGATGAATAAATCAGATACAAAAGATGGTATCTGGGAGTCTGTCCATGTAAACCGAGTAAAGAGGCACATGTGACGTTGCTCGTCCTGAGACCTTATGCATGAGGGTAAGGAGGCAACTGCCCGATGGGCTAGAGATTGACCAACTCTAATACTTCTCCAGGGAAAACGGTGTTGAGATCTCATGAGATTAAGTTAGAGCCTGATATTGAAGTGCCATGCATATTTTCGAAAGATTGACTGTGCAGGTTTGATGCCCTTTGACATTAACTCTGACATATTGCGTATATGCATGATCTAACTGCTTATATGATTCTGTGATGTATGTATCATGTATATGGTTGTTGTGGGATATATCTTATGATGGTATCTCACTCTTACAATTATATCAGGTATCTTCGGGTTTTGCTGTAGTACCTTGGTACTCTAGTACCGATGTTGCAGAGGAGTCTTTCTAAGTCACTTGAAGACCTAGTGTTAGGGGTTGGGAAAGTATTCTGAATGGGGTCTCTCCAATGAATATTTGATAGAATGACCAGCTTAGGAGTTTTGAGTTGGGTTGTATGTCTAGAGAGGTCGGTAAATGTAGTGTTATATACATTCATTTGTAGTTTGAACTTTTCTTCCGAAAGTGGAAACTTAGAGAAATGTTGTATGTCATGGTAACTTTGTTACGAACGTGACTTTACATTTTAAATGTATGTATGAGGGATTTCAGAGTTATCCTTATAGAAGAAAATTTTATGCCCCAATTTTCTGACTTAAGAGAAAACAAATTTTCCGAAAGCAACCAGCAAATTATATTTTAAATTTAAATTCCGCATGTGTTACGTAAGTAATGCCCTGAGGGAGGGCGTTACAGGGTGGTATCAGAGGTGGTCGAGTCTTTCGGGATCTTTGGGAAATAGGTCTGTTGTGTTGACGTTGTGTTTTCTCTGAAATTAAGTTTTATTCGGATTACTTCTTAGAAGTAATGCGTGTTGATACGCTTTTACACGTTTCATTTTCTGGTTGTGGCCTGACTGATTTGTTCGACAGGTCAGTTATGGAACCAACACCAGAAGGTGGACGTGGACGAGGACGAGGACGTGGACGCGGTCGTGGACGTGGACGTGGTCACAGAGGTGGTCCTATTGGCGGTCGTGCCAACATGAATGCAAATTATGATGGCGGGATGGACTTCGCTGCCCAAGCTTTGGCTGACGTTGCTGCTGCCATAGCTCTTCAGACGGCTAATGCTGCTGCCCAGAACCAACAGGAGCAACAGAGGGCAGAACAAGCTGCAGAGGGAAGACATTTGGATGCTTTCCGATGTCAGAATCCATCACAGTTTGATGGAGACGTGGATCCAATAAAGGCTGATCTTTGGATTCAAGAGCTAGAGAAGATCTTTGAGCTGGTTCACACCCCAAAGGGAGCAAAGGTGCCTTATGCAACATTCCAACTGATTGGAGATCTTTGAATATCGGTGGGAAGGCACTGCACAACCGCTGGTAGCTGAGCATCAAAGCGATCACTTGGGAGTATTCCGCAACAAATTTTTGGGCAAATATTTTCCCGCAGTGCTCGGACAGAGAAAGAGCAAGAATTCCTGAGGCTGAGTCAGCGGGACATGACAGTGGGGGAATATGCGGCAAGGTTTGAGTCCCTTGCCAAATATTTTCGCTTTTTCCAGAACAACCCCGATGAGGAATGGAAGTGCGAAAGGTTCGAAGACGGTCTTCGCTTCGAGATCAAGGAATCTGTGATGCCATTGGAAATCCGGAATTTCCAAGCCTTAGTAGAGAAGTGTAGAAAAGTGGAACTAATGAGGAAGGAAAGAGGCAATAGAGAAACTGTTGCAGGACCCACTCGTTCCAAAGACCATTATCAAGATCAGAATCAGAAAGGGAAGCAACATCGGAGGGAACCTTATTTCCGGTCACAAGGGAATGACCTGAATCAACGACAACATCGTTCTGATAATTCTGAATCGGGAAGTGGAGGTCAACAGAACCAACACCGAGACCAAGTTAGAAGATGTTACAAGTGTGGAGACCTAGACCACATGGCTAATGTTTGCCCACGCAAAAGAGTGAAGTGTTTCAATTGTGGAAAATTTGGACACTTCTCAAGGGATTGTAATGCACCAAGGATTGAAAAGCCTGTCAACACCTTAGGGACGGGTAGACCCACGACGAAGGGAATAGTCTACACCATGAATGGCGCTGAAGCTTCACAATCTGACGATCTTTTACAATAGAAGTAGTGTTGAAAAAATTTCGCAATTTGAAGGTCTTATGGCAGTGGTCTATAATTCTAAGTTGTAATAGGATTCTAAGTATAATCGCATTTTGACGCCCTTGAGTATTTGACTCTCTAGGGTCTCCTATGTTACTAGTATTTCCAGTGAATGTATGATTCTTATGACTTTTGGGAATAAAAGTCTCCTTAAGAAATTTATTCCAGTTCCCTTCTCTTTTGATTATTGTGGTCAGTTTATACTTTGGATCCAATCTTTCTTTTCCTAGAGTTATGAATTGCCTTGTTGTTGCCCCGGATGGGTATGTTTATAAAAGAAGTTTCTCGATGAAACTTAATCTAATCACTTTTACTTTTGGTGGAAGTGATTCAGTTTGAACTCTTATCAAACTGTTATTCTTTTGAATTGTTGACCAGGAAATTCTAGTGAAAGGAGAAACTTTTTAGATTCATAATTGTAAATGTGTACCGATCATACATTTTTACCTCCCTGAATATACTAAAGGATCTTCATACACTAGATGTTTCTGTATTCTTTTGGATCGATGAAATTCTTTTAGATACTTTCTTCTGATAGTATGATCTGGATGGTGAGAGATCCTGTTAAGTTTCTAGGTACGTAATTTCGAGGACGAAATTCTTTTTAGAGGGGTAGAGTTGTAACACCCTGTTTTTCGTATGCTTCTTTATCAGTAAATACATGCTTTAATGTATTTATTTTTGATAAAATCCAGAGGATGATTTTAATTAAAATAAAATCATTTTCTTGTGTTGTTTTACTGTGTGAAGTCACAGTAAAATTTTCGTTCGAAAATTCAGACGAAAACCGGTCTGCGTTTTCTCTGCCAGTACAAGTTTACTGAGCTAGAGACAAAATTTTATTTCGTGAACGAGACGGTTAGTGTTTTCATGAGGTTTTGTGTGGGTTTGGTAAATTTTCGAATTTTGTTGTCCGGGAATAAAATATAATATTTTATCCAGACGAAACCTTTAGAAAATACGATCGGATGTGCAACCGGTTACGTATTTAAGCAGTTAAAGGAACCCTAAAGGATGAGAAAAGGCTTGATGGGAAGTCTCATTAAATGCCTATGACACACCTAAGGAAAAAGAAAATCCTTATGTCATTCCAAAATCTTACTTTTCATTTTTCTCTCTCCAATCACATTACATCACATTAACTCTTCAACCACTCTTCAAGAAACTCATCTTCTTTCTTCTTCTCCCTCTCAAGACCGTGCACCCTCCCCTTTCCTCTATAAATATCACTCATCAACTTCACTTCATCACTTTCCTTTCTCCTACTCCATTAAAACCCTTAAGTTTTTCATCTTTTCTTAACTTCAAGCTTCCAAAGCTCTAGTTTTTCTTCTTCTTTTCACTAAGTGTTCTTCATCAAAGTTGTTCCTCTTGCTTAGGTTAATACTCTCATGTATTCTTTTCTTTAAAAACTTCATCTTTTTCTAAAGTTTCTTCTTTATGTCATTTATGAGCTTTTATCTTCAAAAATCTCTCAAAAATGGTAGAAAACTCCTTTTGAGTTGAAACCAATTTCTATGGCCTTGTATTTACTAGTTGTTTAACATATTAAAAGGTTGTGTAAAACAAAGTTTCCTAACCTCTACTTTCTAATGAGGCCGAACCATGCCTATGGTTTTGATGGATCTTGTTTCAACTTTTACAAGTGTGAGTTTGTATTTAAAAGATTTGTTTTCCAAAATGATCATGGACCAAGGCTCCTTTATGTTAAAGGATGCTATGTCTAAAGTTATTGGAAAGTTTAAAGATTTGTTTTCCCAAAATGATCATGGACCAAGGCTCCTTTATGTTCAAGGATGCTATGCCTAAAGTGATTGGAAAGTTTAAAGATTTTTACTCTACTTTTATGTCATTTACTTTCATGCCATTTATGTTTATGCCATTTACATTATGTCATTTACTTTTATGTCATTTATATTTATGCCATTTACTTTATGTCATTTACTTTATGTCATTTACATTATGTCATTTACTTTTATGTCATTTATATTTATGTCATTTACTTTATGCCATTTACATTATGTCATTTACTTTATGTCATTTATGTTTATGTCATTTATGATTCATTTACTTATGTCATTATACTTTAATTATTTATAAGCCTATGTTGTTCTTACTTTATTTGCTTATGAGCTTTGTTATTTAAAATCCTATGTTGCTTTCAAGATGATCATAAACTTGAGCTCCATAAGTTATTGGACGCTAAAAGGTCTAAGAGATTGGAAGAATTTAAAGATTTTTATCATAAAAACCCAAGGATGGCCGAATCTTAAAGGTTATGGACCTAGGGTGTTTCGTTTTTCATTTATCCAAAGTGATCATGGTTTTGAGCTCCTTACTATTAATGGATGCTAAACCAAAGAGATTGGAAAGTTTAAATGTTCCCAGCCTATTTTATTAGTCAAGGCCGAATCTCCATCAAGTGTAACTTGGTGGGATTTTTGTTCAACTTTGTTTAAAGTAATCATGTTTTAAACTCCTAGAACTTAAGGATCATAAATCCCTAAGTTGCATGTGTTTTGGAAACTTCTAGCCCTAAGTTTTGGTTGAGTCCTAATCCTTTGAACCTTGTATCTTGAAACCTAGACTTGCATCCTAACCAACCTTGAAGAACGTCCGCGAAACCGTTTATTTTCTCGCATTCTGTTACCTTCTTAAGGTAAGAGGGGATTTCCTAAAGATATTCAATAACTGTATGCATGTGTGTAGGTGTTTAACTGGATATTTATATGTTGATTGGACTTACTTGATTATCTAATGTACTTGAACTGTTGTGCTATTATCTCGATGTTGATCTCGTACTTGTTCTAAAATGATATGATGCATATATGTGATGAACTGCTTTCAACTCGTGATATTAGCTTTGCAATCGATGATATATATTGTTGTTGATTGAAAGTTTGCTAAGCCGGACGCAAGGCCTCGTGCTCAACCATAATAAGGATTAAAAACCTGGATAAGCTTTGAAGATGAAGGGATTGGTGTTCTTTTCCAAAAGCTCTTTAAACTTAAAATACTTGTTTTAAATGTTGAAATGATTTTGGTGTACTATTGTTATACAAAAGAAAAATCCTTTTCGAACTATGTGTCTTCAAGTGAAAACTTTCAAGATTATTTGGCAATATCCTATTGGGGGAAATATTTCAAAGATAAAAGAATTTCATAGATGCTTTATAAAAAGATTTTCAAAGAAAAGGTTTTTCTAAGTATTTTAGAAACTTTCCGATAACCTGGATAGGTTATCGAGGATTCGGTTTTGAATTTGTTTTTCACTTAACGAAAAATAAGTACTTAAGAAAGAGAATCTAGTACGCGAGACGTCGCCTCTAGTATTCAGTGATGTACACGTGATCTTGAATCAGTGTGAATTCGGGACTACGAGTCCTGGTTATGATGTTATGGACTTAGGTCCTAATCGCACTGTGTTGGACTGTGTATTCTAACCGCGTGTGATGAACATGATTAAAGGTGAAGGTTGTTTTCTACGACCACAACCCATGACTGTGGCCACGGTCTTGGGCATTGTGATTGAGCATTCGGACTATGAGTCCTATGCTTCTGAGTTTTTAAGTGATGGGGAAATGATGATTTAAGTCGTTAGCCTTGAACAGCGGCAGTGAAAAGAATGAACACAAAGAAATCCTTTTAAATAAAATATTTTCTCATGTGCATTTCCCCAAGCAGACGTGCTTTTGATGAATAAATTAGATACAAAAGATGGTATCTGGGAGTCTGTCCATGTAAACCGAGTAAAGAGGCACATGTGACGTTGCTCGTCCTGAGACCTTATGCATGAGGGTAAGGAGGCAACTGCCCGGTGGGCTAGAGATTGACCAACTCTAATACTTCTCCAGGGAAAACGGTGTTGAGATCTCATGAGATTAAGTTAGAGCCTGATATTGAAGTGCCATGCATATTTTCGAAAGATTGACTGTGCGGGTTTGATGCCCTTTGATATAACACTGACATATTGCGTATATGCATGATCTAACTGCTTATATGATTCTGTGATGTATGTATCATGTATATGGTTGTTGTGGGATATATCTTATGATGGTATCTCACTCTTACAATTATATCAGGTATCTTCGGGTTTTGCTGTAGTACCTTGGTACTCTAGTACCGATGTTGCAGATGAGTCTTTCTAAGTCACTTGAAGACCTAGTGTTAGGGGTTGGGAAAGTATTCTGAATGGGGTCTCTCCAATGAATATTTGATAGAATGACCAGCTTAGGAGTTTTGAGTTGGGTTGTATGTCTAGAGAGGTCGGTAAATGTAGTGTTATATACATTCATCTGTAGTTTGAACTTTTCTTCCGAAAGTGGAAACTTAGAGAAATGTTTTATGTCATGGTAACTTTGTTACGAACGTGACTTTACATTTTAAATGTATGTATGAGGGATTTCAGAGTTATCCTTATAGAAGAAAATTTTATGCCCCAATTTTCTGACTTAAGAGAAAACAAATTTTCCGAAAGCAACCAGCAAATTATATTTTAAATTTAAATTCCTCATGTGTTACGTAAGTAATGCCCTGAGGGAGGGCGTTACAGTAGGAATATTTCAGTCTTAGTTGTTAACAAACGTTGTCTTCAAGGCTTGCTTGGCCACAGTTTTACATGCAATTGGTTCACAACAATGCATAGATAATTGTATTTTAGAATTTACATGTTATTTGCTACTACGTACTTCTGTTTTTGATGTATAATTCATTCACACTCTCCCTCACATTTCAGTTCATCTTCCCTTCACCCCTTTCTTTTTTATGTTAATACCTCTGATTCACTCTTTTGATGCCAAAATTAAATATTGATGACTAGGCAAATTATAATCCCACAATGGGGATATACATCATATGATTTTAATTATAAATTTTAATTATAAGTGTATTTTACATTATTTATTTTCCAAACAAGGATATACACCATATGATTTTATTTTAGCTCTACAGTTACAAAAGATAGGAAACTATGTCAAATTTACTTAAATAATTTGTGTAGGTGTGCCCAACACATGCTTATGAGTTACGACAAAAACAATATTGGTGATTGATGATGCAAACATGGGGTGCAAAGGTAAATCCATATATGATTACTGAGGCATGTTGGAGAATGCTTAAAGGATCCATCAAGCAAGGCGAGTTTAGGCATACCTATATCAGAAGCTTATAAAGCCGTAAAGTAAAATTATAAATTACTCGAAAGTAAATTACCAAATGAAACAAATAGAATTGCTAAGTTTAAGAATTAGGGCAAAGAGTAAAGGTATAGAATTTCAACGGAATAGTTTGTTTATAAAAAAATTATCTGTGGGAATTCGTTGTCTAAAAAATAACTAGATAATTGCTATGGCTTATCCTTTACTACAGTAGTGAGATACTCAGAAGGTGAGGTATAGGTACACCGTACACGATACTTAAAATGACTTTGTATAAAATCTATAGGGATTTTACGTACGAATTAAAAAATTTATAGAGCATTTCTAAGCATGATAATATATTTTCTTCTAGCATTGTGTTACATACAAATTATGTTCGGTTTGGTACTAAATGGGATTAGATTGACCTATGTTATCAAGTTTGAAATAATCAATATTGCAAATTTTCTTGCATGTTTCTTTTTTTTTTGAAGATGAAAATTGTTGTTTCAAACTTACAATCGGTTTATTTTTTATATTGATGAACATCGTTGCATGTTGTACTAATGAATAGGAAATGGAGCAAGCAGTGTCAGAGGCTAATAATGTTGAGATGTGAAGAAACAAGAGCTTCATGATGAACCTCCTAATTTGAATCTGACAATTCATCAATTGCGAATGAGATTTCGTGTAAAAAATAGTATACATGTATAAATCTGGATGCACATGCCTAAGTTCAGCGATATGCCTCTTTTTTTTTATCAATATCTCTTTGAACACAACAAAATCATTGAGATGCCATTCTTTCTTTATTTGGCCTCATGTGTTGAGAAGCAAAGGTGAATGAAAGTATTTTATTCTGTAATTCTGTATTCTTTATGTTAGGGGAAAAAATTGTTTCGATACATGAGGAATTAATATGTATATATATGTCATACTTAACAAACATGACAACAATTTAGTACTTTCTATATAAAAAGCATAGCACAAGTCAAAGTTTTTGTACAAATTGTAGGGAAAAGAAAACACATGTAATACTCTCCAACAAAGGTTGTATTGTATTTAAGATATATATTTGATTTGTGAATCTATTGTTCAATTCCTTATTATTTATCTTGCCGCAACCTCATTATGAGCTCCCAGTTGAATACACACGTGATTCAACAGAGAATGAATTACTATTTTTTTTTTGCTTTCAATTATCCATAAATTAATATTGTTAAAAATATGTTAAATAAATTCTTCTAAGTAGATTATCGAGCTGGAATAGCAGCTTAAAGATTAGTTCCAAGTATCAATTGATGACATTTGTGTTTATCACATACTAATTAAGTTGATGCTTTGTTCAATTCACTTATTAAACATTGGTTTACAAAATAGTAACACAGGGAGACATCTCCAGAAATAAAAGTTGATTGTTAGAACAATGTTCACAGTGAAACCGTGACAGGGAGTTGCTATTGAAACTATAAAATTGTAGATACTATACAATCTCACCCTTCTTTTAGACTATTTTTCTTAAAATATACACGTCTTATTCAAATCACTGAAATAAAAAATAAGATATTCAAATGAATATGCACACGACGTAAACAACAATACAAATCCACCGATATGCTTTCTTACTAAAAATGATAGGAAAAAATAGAAATACAAACAAACGTTCACATGTTGCATATTTGTTTACATTAACAAGTCACATTATAAAGTCGCAAAAACCGATTAAAATTACCAACCTTACACAAGTGATGAATAAAAAATTATGTGCCAACAACATGCATAAAGATGAGTAAAAGAAATAGAAATGCGGTCAGACGGGCACATGAGTGCCTGTCTTGCGGCTAGTAGATATATAAAAAAATGAAGTTACATAGCTACTGTGATTCCTTCAAAACAAGACAAAAGCAAGTATAGTTACAAATTGAAATTACAAATTGCAAGCAAGCTTCTAATCTCTTCCCCTTTTGAATAAGGGTCACAAACAATAAAGAAGAGAAAGGGGAAAATAAAGAAAATTTTCCTTTTTGTTGCTTCAGAACAAAGGCTGGGTGATGTAATGACCATGGTGGGTGAGGCGAGCAGAGGATAAGGAACGGCAGTGCCGACATGAGTTAAGGAAGAGAAAAATGATGAGATGGAGAGAGAGAGGGCGTCAGCTATGGAGGAGGAAGGAGATGATGAGGTTGGTGTTGGTGGGGAGGGCGGCTAGGTTTAGAGAAGAAGGAGAAAGGAAGATAAGGAAAAAACAAAGTGGGGCGGAGTTGGAGAGGGAGAAGAGAGTTGGGGGAGAGATGGAAGAAAATGAATGAGGGGGGAGGGAAAACTGATTTATAGATAAAAAGAGGTTATTGACGGACAAGGTTGTCGGTAACCGGGCGACGGATTCAAATTACTGACGGCGGGATCCACATTTCAGTCGGACCCGTCCGTCAGTAAATAACCCAAATCGGACCAACCCATTACCGACGGAAATTTCTGTCGGTACCCCGCTGCCCACCCGCCTTTCGAGACCCGTTTCCAACGAAAAAATCCGGTAAATTACCGGCTGAAACTTCCGGCGGTAACCATTTCCCGCTCGATTTTCGAGACCCGTTTCCGATGGAAAATTCCTTCGGTAACCATTTCCCGCCCGATTTTCGAGACCCGTTTTCGACGGAAAATTCTGTCGGTAATTTTTCCCGCCAAATTTTTGCACCCTTTTCCGACGGACTTATTGACGGAATGCCCGCCGGTAACAATTCCGATGGCATTTCCGTCATAAAAGTCAGTGATTTTTGGTATTTCGCATTTCCAACTTTTTTTCCGTCGGTAGTGTTAAAATTTCCGTCAAAAAAGTCCGTCGGTAAACGACCGTCACTGAATCCATGTTTTCTTGTAGTGTGTGAAGATAAATCTTTTATTGTTGATGGTGATTGAGAATTTTGATTCTGAACTGTAACAAATGACGAATTTTTTTTTTGGATAGGAAAAATTTCAGTAATTTTTTTGAGTAAAAAAAAAAGCAATTTTTTTCTCAAAAGAACATAGACTTTCATTTCAATATTTAATTATATGCCGCTCCAAAAAAGTATTTTTTTTTCTCAAAAGAACATAGATTTTCATCTCAATTTTTTTTGCCTACCGATTTTTTTTGATAGGCAGTGAATTTTGTTTAAATGAAGCGAAAAAAAAAAACTCTTATACTTAGTGTTTATTTACGACATAGGTACAAATTATTCATCGGACTTCGTCGATAATTAAATTTGAGAACTTGACTGGTTACTTAAGTCGGGTCTCCTCTCCATTTACACTTCATCAGTTTTAGAATATTTTACTTTTAGATTAAACAAATACTAATTTATTTATTTGTTAAATAAGCTGACACCGATAATTTTGATTGATATCAACAGAAAATGGTGAAAAGATGTAGGAACTGTTAAACTCAATTATATGAATCTTAAAGGTTAAACAGAGACATAAGATATTTATGTAGATATTATCTGGGGAATCTATAATTAAGGATGGACGGGAATAATGCTGCAACTTTGGGATGAATGTCGCGTTCCATTATCGTTCACAAAAGACTATCAGGATTTTATTGGCTGGGAAGGATATGATAGGTTGATAATTACATATTAACAGCTAGAAGCATGTATTATTTTCAAATCCTTTTTGAAAAATGTCATCAAGAAGGATCAAGCAAAGTGCATTCTTTTCAAAGCAAGGAATGGAAAGATGACGAAAAGGAGAAGAGAGTGATAAAAATGAATAGAAAGGACTTGGACCTTTAGTTGGAATAAATTGTAATCATAATATTTACATCATGGGTTGTCATTTTCATGATCCAATTGCCCTCGGTTACTATTATTATGGCCGTAGTGGATTTTAACAGGTATTGTGGCGCCTCAGTTTGTAAGAGATAAGGTGCAAGATATATTTTAATATTTTTTTGATTAATAGCCTGTTTGTTTTATAGTAACCCATCACAAAATGCTGTTTTCAAATTACCTCGAGTGAAAGCTAAGCCATTGAGCTTTCAAATAAAGTGTATATTGGGAAGCGTGAAATTTCATTTGTGTTGACAACAATCCTATACAAATAGACCCTAACTCTTAACTCTTATGAGAATAAAAGTTTACAATATTTGGTATGAGGAACAAAATTATTTTTAAACATAAAAAATATTTGAGAATAAAATTTATAAATAAATGTTGAAATTTTTTTCCATATATGAGGAAGGAAAAGTAATATTCATGAAAATGAGTTTACGGATGTAATTTACCTTCGAATAAACTATTTCATGTAAAAGGTGGTAGTATTAACACTTTTTGACCAATTTTTTTATAAACTATTTATCATTTGATGTTGTTTTGAAACATTTTATCAAAAGAGGTCGTTTTTGTAATGTTAAAGCATCTCCACTCTTGTTGTTTATGGGTTGCTTAAATATAAGTAATGGTTGCTTATCTTTTTTAGTATTGGAGTTGTATCACCGGTTGCTTAAAATTAAGTAAAGTTGCTTATATAAGAAATCCATGGAAGGGTTGCTTATCTATTAAAAAACAATATTTGTGTTGTACCATTGTATAAACAACCAAATGGATTAATATTTTAAGATAAAGTAAATTCAATAGCAAATAAAAAAGAATAAAAAATTAGGTTGTTTAAGGGTTGCTTATTATATATACTGAAAATGGATAAGTTGTTTAAATATAATTTGGTATTGTGGGATTCATAATGGAGCCTACTTAAAAAATTAAAGTGAGTTGCTTATACTTTAATATTGGAAATGCTCTTATATTTTTTTTTTATTATTATTACTGATGTGGAAGGTGCTTAAATTGTATTTTGGCTTGTATTTCATGAATTCATACATTAACTATTTATTGAGCACACCCAATGGTTTCATTGGATTTACCTTGTAATTTATTAAGTCCCACGTTGACTATTGGTTACTCATTAATGCAACGCCACAAAAGAGTTAGTGAGCTCAATAATTCACGTTAAGTATTAGATGATAAGATCAAATTTATTCAATTTTAAAATTATAAAGATTGGATTTGAATAATAAAAATAATAAAAACCAAAATCATCTATTTGTGAAATTATATGGACTAAAAACACAATCAAGCCTATATATATATATATATATATATATATATGATAAATAAGCGGACCCCAATATAGTCGAAAATCCAAAGCTTTTGTTATCACATTGTAAAGCTGAGAAATTGTTGAGAAATGCTTTTGCACTTTATGATCTGTGTAGGCACATATCAGACATCACTTGTAATCAGAAAATGAAATAAAGCTGCAGAGATGCCGAAACCTGGGTGATCCAAATTGCCATCACTGTTGCTATGCGTTTCCATTTCCAGTTTTGGGGCCAGAATGGGTGAGAGTGCTAGTAACTCTTCCACCAAATTGGGTCTTTTGAGAGAAAAAAACCACATGAGCAGCAATACAAAGGAAAGAAACAAATCCACTTTTGGCCCTAAAGAATATGACTTCAGTCCACTAATGTCTCAGCGGTTGTTTTCTTACCAATATCAACCTTTTTTTCCCTTAATGTTTCTTCATGGCAAAGGCAAAGTGAACGAGCCCAAAACTCACTAGAATTTAGAAAGGATGCAAAAATGATGCATAACGTGAACAGAATCTTTGCTACATACGGATAGGATATATATATAAATAACCAACATGTATCAAGAAAATAAGCACAAAAAACTACCCTAAAGTAGGGCTAGCATTAGGAAGAAAATCTATAATGTAATAGATTACAATTTTTTAAAATAAAATTAATTTTGTTAATTTTGTGTAGTAATGAGATACGGGAAACTTCTTTTAGGCTATGTATTGTTTAACCACTCTGCTCAACTACCAAAGTACCAATTGCCAACGGCAGAATCTCCAACTCACCATTCTATTAATGGAATTCACTTTGCCATAATTGATGATTGTCTACATACCATCCCATTTTGTAGTAACAAATAAGGGACAGATCCAAAATAAACAAAAGAAGTCAAACATCAAGTAAAATTTTATATGAATATGATCAATATTTTTTGTAAGTTATTCTTCATAAAGATTAATTAATTAATTAATTTTACAAGATATAGAGGGAAAGCACCAACACTCACACTTGACCTTCCCATCCATCCCTGCCAAGCTTGAACTGTCCTCTGCTTGTCTTTAGCTGTTTAGCACCATCTTTCTGAAAGATAAACCATGGATCATGATTCATGAGATCATCTTATTTTAGAAGTCTCGCATCATCTACCTCAAGAATATGATTTAAATATCTATTGGACGACTTCACTTAATGTCAATTAGTTTTAAAATGAAATCCAATATGATATCAAAGTCAAGAGCCGTCTCCATTGTTTATCGTTTGTTATGACAATATTCTTGTGTAGACTGAATTTAACAAAATCAAGTTAATGTTTGCTTCCGTAATAATTAAGAATCCCAAGTCAAGTCATAATTTATCTTCCTGCCATGACAAAGCACATCCCATTGCTGTTACGTACAAGAGAAAAGCAAGCATCAATATTCCACTTGGATTAAGTTGTAGTTTAATTGAACCAATGGGATACCTACTAGCTTTCACACCGTTTAGCTTCATCCCACTTGTGGAGTTGCTTTGTTTACTCATGGACAGCTATCTAAGAGCCTCTTACTTGTTACTTTGATGCTTCAAGATAAGGATACCTTTTCTGTTGATGTTTCTGTGCAGAAACCAATAGCAAATCCAAAATACTCTGATTGGTCTAACCTGCCATTCTTTAATCTTACTAGGGAGACAACAATATGCAAAGAGTCTAATCATTACTGTGAGAGGTGTGACGAGTTTCTTAAGATTTTAGGAGAGATAATTTCAACATTATATCAAAGCCACGGGTGGTCTGAATTAATCTCATTCCTAGTGTCATTTTCTTTTGCATAAAGTTAAATTTAAGCGTAATCTCATCGAGTGAGCTCAATTGATTAAGTTACGAGATATAAATTATGAGTGTTCGAGTTCGAATTCTCATAAATTCACCATTTATTTCACCCTTTTTATCATTCCCATCCTTCATTTTCATGTAAGGTCTCGTGTATGTTTCTCATTGAACCAAATAAAAAATTTTAAAAAATCAAGGATGAGTGAATTGCCCCCCTCAACAATTATTGACATATTATTTATCCGCCAAATACAAAACTTCAACTTTCTTTTTTTTTTATTTTCTTGGACACTAAGACCATATGCATTAACAAAAAAAAAGCTTTAAATAGGCTTTTAATCTTTATGGTTTTCACTCATTCAGATCTCTATTGTTATTTTGTTTGAATATTAGTCTCCGTATTTTCATTCATTTAGATTTTAGTCCTTGATGAAGTGTTTATAAGGGTTAGTCATTAAAAAATCAATACGTTTAATAAATAAAAATTACAAGGACCAAAGTTAAAATTAGTGAAAAATATGAAGGATAAAAATTTAAATGATTTTAAACATACAAATAAATAATATAGGGATTAAAACCTATATAGCTAAAAACTATAAAGATTAGAATTTTGTTGGCTTAATTGCACTTTTTGTTCCCTTATTTTGTTGTTAGGTCGATTTTGGTCCCCCAATTATTTTCCGCTCGATTTTAGTCCTCACATTTTAAAAATGTACAATTTTGGTCCATCTGTATGTTAACATTCAATAATTAACATTCCAAATCAACATTCACTTATGACATCATTTGTTAAAAGGCGTAAGTACAGTTATAATATCATAAGTCAACTTAGATACACCATTAATTATTGGATATTGATATATAGATGGACCAAAATTGTACACTTTTAAAATATGAGGATTAAAATCGAACGAAACAAAACTGGGATCAAAATCATCCAAACAGTAAAATAGAGGGACCAAAATTAAGCCAATTTTGTTTAAACCATTAAATAAAAAGAGCTTTTAATAATGTGAGGTACCGGGTCAGTGCCTGTTTGTTTTATAGTTGGGAGGCACCAAAACTTCGTTTGGGCTCCCAAACCCAGTTGTTACAGTAACTTTATACGTTTGTTTACAAAACTCCGTTGGAAATAATTGATTCCTGGTGGGTCAAAACTGAGTTTTTTGGAAGCAAAACTTTCTAGCTTTTCCGTTGAAAATAATTGATTCTAGATGTAAGATCCACAAAATTCTACATATTTACACTTCAAAAGTGATTTTACTTTATCATCCAAACAAAATCAATTTTTCTAAACCCACTTTTAAAATATTATTACCAAACACAATCAATTTTTTTAACTTTGATTTTTTCAAAATCAATTCTTTTAAAATTAATTCTTCAATAATAAATTATATCAAAATCTAAAACAACCGAATTCTCGAAATTTGATTCATATTCATTTGAGCATACATGACGCAATTATGAAAACATTGCTGCCTATAGATGATGTGACCTCAAACAATAGATTACGTAAGGATGGTGTGTAACCGGCAATGTGTGTATTAGGACCTTTCATGTGGGCTAGCCTATTTTCGGAACTGGATCCTCTCCGGTTACTGGAGAGGTCCATTTGAAAAGATAAAGACATATTTAATAAAATAATATTATTTTTTAAATAATATTATTTTATTAAATATATCTTTCTCTCTCATACTGGATCCATCCAGTAACTGGAGAGAAACCTGTTCCCCTATTTTCATCCACTTGACTTATGTAAATTATAAAGTGATTTTGATTTTAGGGTGGGTAATTAGGTATGTATTCACTTTCCAGTCATTTTGTGTTCTCGTTTGAACATGGCGGAGATCCGCGGCGGATCCAGACCCTTGGTTAGTGTGGCTAGTTTTGGTTCATTTAATAAAAGCTCGACGAGAGATTCTATATGTTTAAAATAGTACATCATTTTTATTGATCATTAAAAAATTATCTGACATTGGATGAAATGATTGAATTTACAACATTTGAAAATAAGGGGATTAGTTTTGCTATAAAAAAAATCACAATAACCAAATTACACATGATCAACAGTAGGAGACCACTAGTACAATTAAACCTAATTTTTTAAAAGGCCTTAAAATCATCAAGCTATCATAACTCAGAGAACCTAAAGACCAAGGTCAACAAGATGCCGCATCACAATTAACCCTTTCATAAAAAAATTACTTTCTTTTTATTTAAATTGCACTTAACAAATTATTTAAACCACTTAAAATATCTTATTTGATTAAATAACTACTTTTAACTATTAAAACTAAATATGATAGACAACGATGAAAGAGAAAAAATTACAATGGGCTTAAGGGGAAAAAACAATTACAAACAATTAAATAAATAAATAATAAATAAAACTTAAAAAACCTAAAGACTAATAATACACAGCACATGAAAGGGAAGGGGAATGAAAAACTAAAATATAATGAATTAACCTAATAACACATACACCGTAAACAAACTAAATTTTTTTTTTAAAAAAGTCTGAACTAAAACCTAAAAATAAAGTATAGATGAGTCCACACGACAGGGTAGTGGGTGGAAAATTATAAAATGAGTAGAGTCAAAATAATAAAATATATAAGAAAGTAAATAATTTTTTTTTGAAATTGAGTGGATTCATCTGACCACCCAGAACTATACATAAATCCGTCCCCGACGAAAATGCATATAAGCATTACAAAGTAAAATACGAATAGGATTGTTCCGTCCAAATACCTCGGATGTGAGATACTCGGCCGAACGAGGGTTAGTGGGGTGTTTTTGGATTGTGCTTGACAGAATGTGGATTCTGCTCCTACGTATCCAAATGGGAATCAAAGCAAACGTAGTTCTGAATGAGGGGGTAAGCCCCCTATTTATAGAGATCTCACAGGACCAAGCTCCGAAATAAGCGGAGAAATATTTGGATCGGGTCGCGATCATCCGGAGAAATATCCGGAGCCTGATTATCCGGAGAGGTATCCAGAGCCTGATTATCCGGAGAGATATTATGGCTAGCGAGATATTCGCCCCGATTAGGCTACTGGATAGCTTGGGGCCGAGGTATCTTCGTGCGTGGCCTGTCATGGAAAAGGACCGAGTAGTTATCCTCGGGTGTCAGGTGTACTGACATGTTCTCGGCTTTTCGAGGAGTTTGGGCCAAGGCCCATTCGTGGGGGTAAGCTCGGTTGGTCCGGAGTATAGACGAGTTCTTGGTCTTCTATTCTCGGCCAAGACACAAGCCCCCGAGCTCCGAGCTTAAATAAGCGAAAGAGTCGATAAGTATGAAACCGAGCTCATTCTTTGGCCACGCAGTATCCACATCCCCAGCTGTCATTTCAATCAAGTCTTCTCTCTCTGTCAGAGGAAGCAATCATTCCCCTAATACTTCTACGGCACGCTACGGGCAAGAAACCCTAGAGTCCCGCGCCCATTTAATGGGGGAAAATCAAAAGTCGCGCCCTTTTGGGCTTGATGGGACATGAGCCGCCAATCGCAGGCTATAAATACCTTTTGCGGCTTCAACTCCCTTCTACCCTGTTTACCCTCCTTCACCTTTCGCCTTCGTCTTCCAAGTTTCCGCCTTTCCTCTTCTGCTCATCGTTTTCCAGGTACGCCCAGCCCCCCTTCCTTCTTTTACAGTTTATCTTTGAATTCTGGTCATGAGTTCGTCTGATTCCACCGAATCAAACACTTCTCCTCTGGTAGAACGGGAGGTTTCCCCCATTGGGGGCTCCCCTCCCGCCTTTCCTATTTCTCCCCAAGGGCCGAACGTTGGTCCGGTGGGGTCGTCCTCCTCCGGGTCGTCTTCTTCCAGGTCTGGGTCTTCTGAGTCTGGGTCCCCTAGGTCTGGTTCTCCTTCTCCCCCGGTGTCCAAACCCGCCGCTCGTAAGCAGCGCCTGAGGGTTCCAAAAGACCCTATTCCTGACATCACTCTTCCCGGGTACACATGGGTTAAAGGTGAGGTTGGGACCTTTTTTTTCTGATTTCCAAACCCTAGAATCAATTGACCTACTTCGGTTGCAAGTTAATATCTCGGCGTCGGGGGACGAATCCGAGTTCATTTGCTCCCCCCAACAGGTACCGAGTGTGTCTTCATGAGGGCTCGTCCCTCCGAGCCCCCCTTCACATATATGTACAAAACTTTATTCGATAAGCTGCACGTATCTCTTACCTTTTCCGAGTTTGAGTGCGATGTTCTGAGGACCATGAACGTTGATCCTACTCAACTTCACCCCAATAGTTGGGCTTTTATGAAAGCCTTCCAGATTCTATGCAAATACATAGGGATGGAGCCCACCACCCCGAAATTTTTGTATTTCTATCAAACAAGGTTCGGTGATAAAATGGGATGGATTTCCCTTAACGGGCTGAACCGGAGGGGACTGCTCAGCTTGTACAAATCACCGTACAAGGATTTCAAAGTTGGCTTCTTCCGAGTTCGCCCCTCGGGCCCTCATTCTTCACACTTCTTCGATAATGATAACAGTGCCAAGTTTCCCCTATATTGGCAATCCTCCCCCACCGAATTTGTTGGCTTTGAGCACCAGTCCCTCCCGGCCGAGGATAGACGGGACATAGACATACTAGAAACACTTCCTCGGCCCCTCCATTGTGGACGCCTTCTGAAACTACCCTTCTCATCAACCCCGAGATCTGACCTGAAAAGTAAGTACTCGGCATTTTAGTTCTGGAATCTTTTTGTCTTCGTTGCTGAACTAACAACTTTTTCTTTTTGGCAGTCATCATGGGGAAATTTGACTTCTCAAAGCTTGTAAAGGCTGGTGCTGCTAAAGAGGGTCAGGGTCCCTCTTCAACCGAGAAGAAGCAGAAAAGACCTCCTCCCACCAAGACTTCTGCAAAGGGGGCTTCGTCATCCGCCCCTCAAAAAAGGAAGAGGGTAGAGGTTGAAGTAGTCGCCGAAGATTCTCCGCTTCCTCGCCCAAGCTCCCCGCCCGACTACTCGGGGGAGGCGGAACCGCGCGGGCGAGAACAACCACCTCCTACCCCCATCGAGCCGAAATGGTACAACACTTCCCGAAGGCGGGGACTTCATCTCTCGGGGTGAAGACTTCAACCCCTTCCCCTCTTTCGACTCAAGCTTCTTAAAGCCCGCCGATCTTCGGCTTATCAAGCGACGAGGGGCCCGATCTAGCATGGAGGCCCTCTCGCTCTCTCGCCTTCGGGCTGCAGCTTTGGCTCGTTTACGTAGCCGAGAGGTAACAGAGACCGAGAGGAAGTCCCAACAGTTGGAATCCGAATTTGCTTTGCAATTGAGAAGTTGAAGGGAGATCTTACCCGGATTTCTTCCGAGCGCGAGGAGCGGCCCGCGCGCAACGAACGCCCTGATTGCCACCCTTGCCGAGATTAACACCCGAAACTCCGAGCTGGATTCCCGAGCAAAGTCGGCTGAGGAAAGCAAAGCTCGGGTTGAGGAGGATAAGGCTCGTGCTGAGGACAAGCTCAAAGAGGCTCAGGCTGAAATTGAGCGACTTAAGGCTGCCCTGGAGGCTGAGACCAAAGCAAAGATGGCGCTCGAGGAGGATGTGAATGAGGCCACTAGTTGTATTATCATCGAGCACCGAAAAGGTTTCGACAAGGCAATTGCCCAAGTTGAGGTCCTAGTCCCTGGTGTTGATCTTTCGGGGGTCGATGTAAATAAGGAAGTGGTGAATGGGGAACTTGTTCCCATCATTCCTGAGGAGGAAGAAGAGGTAGACGTGGTGGGGGATTCTCCCGAGGGTCATGTTGAGGCCGAGGAGAGTCATATGGGGGAGTAACTGTTGTAGTTATTTGTTTTTTGTTCATCCCTTGTGATAGGCTCATACTCTTGTAACTTCATATTACTTAATGAAAATTGCTATCATTCCGCTTATTTTATATCGTTGTGTTCGACCTGTTAACCATATCTTCGGCTAAGGCCGAGGTACTCTACCGTCCATATCAAAAATGGACGGTGGTTGTTACACGTGAAACACATGTTTTACACCTTACGTATGCAGTCAAGCATTAAATGCTTTGGAAACCGCAATGGGCTCATGCACTTACTGCTTTTTGCTTAGTTTCGAGATTTGTTTTTCCAACAAACTCTTTCTCATGCATACTTCCATTTTTCCTGCTTATAAATAGGGCCGTTCCACTGCCTTACTCGTTCATTCCTCATCCTTTTCCACCAGGCAAATTCGTTTCTTGCTTCTCTTCTACCTGAGTAGCTCTATGTTAGTGTCAGGGGTTTATGTTCCCCTCTCCCAGTTAACATCCTTTTTTGGGTTTCCCATCCACCAAAAAGGATGTAAGTGGGAGATGGGATCCAGAATTCCTTTTATGATTCGGTCCTTCAAGAAGGATGTTAACTGGGAGAACAGTAATCTTCGGGAGTGGAGAAAGGGGTAGAGGCCGTCTACTCCCGTAGTTGGCCGAGCACCTCATCATCCAGCTTTCTCAGGGGGAAGTGACTACAGCCTCCCTTAAGAGAGAGTGGTGGCGCTCGATTAGGGGGATTGGGGGTCGTCCGGGCTTGCCCCTATTCTAATTGGGGGACTCTCTTGTCCCCACCGAGCGGCCCTTATTTTCAATTTCAGCTTTCAATTTCAGCGTTGTGCTCGGTCCCCTGAATATACTTTTCAAGAGTCAAACTCGGCTTTATTTTTGCTTTACGCATTGTACTCGATTTCCTTAATAAAATAATGGCTCGTACTCGGCCTTTTTGATCCGAACTTTGTTCCTTCTTGACTGATACTTGTATTTGATTTCAATAATCTCGCGGCTCAAATTCAGCATTAATAACTTGATAGCTCGGACTTGGCTAATAGGTTCATACTTGACCTTCGGACTTAATTTAGCGGCTCGTACTCGGCCCCCCAGGCTCAAACTTGGCCTTAGAATTTTGATTGGCTCGAACTCGGCCATTAGGCTCAAACTTGACCTTATAAATTTGACTGGCTCGAACTCGGCCATTGGCTCGTACTCGGCCGCCAGGCTCAAACTTGGCCTTAGAAATTTGACTGGCTCGAACTCGGCCATTAGGCTCAAACTTGGCCTTATAAATTTGACTGGCTCGAACTCGGCCATTGGCTCGTACTCGGCCACCGTGCTCAAACTTGGCCTTAGAAATTTGGTAGCTCGAACTCGGCCATTAGGCTCAAACTTGGCCTTATAAATTTGACTGGCTCGAACTCGGCCATTGGCTCGTACTCGGCCACCAGGCTCAAACTTGGCCTTAGAAATTTGACTGGCTCGAACTCGGCCATTAGACTCAAACTTGGCCTTATAAATTTGACTGGCTCGAACTCGGTCATTGGCTCGTACTCGGCCACCAGGCTCAAACTTGGCCTTAGAAATTTGACTGGCTCGAACTCGGTCATTAGGCTCAAACTTGGCCTTATAAATTTGACTGGCTCGAACTCGGCCATTGGCTCGTACTCGGCCACCAGAATAAGATGCCTGCAAAATAAATACTTCGGCAAAATAAGAGAACATAAAACAATATGTATAATAAATTCTTTTATTGGATGGAGTCTGTGGTGTGCCTCGTTAAAACCTCCCCTATCAAAACCCTTTTTGGGACAAAATACCGAGGTAGGAAAAAGAGTACAGCACCCGACTATATACATCAACTATAATAAAACATTAAATGAGAAGCATTCCAAGTTCTCGGGATAGGCTTCCCTGACAATTCTTCTAACCTATATGCCCCGTTCCCCAGGTTTTCTATTACTCGGAATGGCCCTCCCCAGTTTGCTGCCAACTTGCCTTCCGTGCGATCCTTCCTTGCCTCTCCTGTTATTCTCAGTACTAAATCTCCACGCAGAAAACTCCTCGGCTTTACTCTTGAATTATACCTTCTGGTGGCTCTCTTTTTGCAGGCTTCTTCTCTGATTTTGGCCTCCTCCCTGATTTCTTCTACCAAGTCAAGTTCGACCCTCAGATTGCTCTCGTTATCATTTGGCTCGTGTTGTATACGTCGGAAAGACGGTTCACCAACCTCCACTGGGATCATGGCGTCTGTTCCATACGTCAGCCTGAAGGGTGTTTCTTGAGTGGTTGATTGAGGCGTACAGTGGTAGGTCCAGAGGATACTCGGTAACTCTTCTGCCCAAGCTCTTTTGGATCTTCCTACCCTTTTCTTCAGTTCTCCGAGGATGACCTTGTTAGCTGCTTCGGCCTGCCCATTGGTTTGGGGGTGCTCAACCGATGTAACTTGGTGTTTAATACCGAGGTTGTCATAGAATTCCCGTAATGTCTTATCCACAAATTGTCTTCCGTTGTCGGTGACGATCGCAAAGGGAATTCCGTGCCTACAGATAAGGCTTTTCCATACAAATTTCTGCACTTTCTCGGCGGTAATCTTTGCCAAGGGCTCTGCTTCAATCCATTTGGTGAAGTAGTCCACCGCTACCAGTAGGAATTTGACTTGACCTTTGGCTACAGGGAAAGGTCCCAGTATATCCATTCCCCACATAGCAAATGGCCAAGGCGAGTTTAATGTGTGAAGTCCTTCAGGGGGGGTATGATTTATATTGGAAAATCTTTGGCACTCATCACACTGCTTCGTCCACTCCATGCAATCAGCTCGGATGGTAGGCCAATAGTACCCTGCTCGGACTACCTTGGAGGCCATTGATCTGCCCCCGCAGTGAAAACCACAGATTCCTCGGTGAACTTCTTCCATGACATACTTGGATTGTGCCCTCGTCAGACATTTTAGCAATGGTGCCGAGAATCCTAGCTTATACAACTCCCCAGAGATTATAGTAAAGTGACTTGCCCTGAGCCCGACTTTCCCGGCTCGGCTACCGATCCAGGGCGAGTTTACGAGGATAAATACTCCCATATGGGCGTCATCCACTCTCGGTCAACCAGCTCATTGGCCATTACCTCTTCTATCCCAATGCTCGGTTCCTTGAGGGTTTCTTGAATAACCGTCCTATGGTGACTGGCTTCTTTGTCTTGGCTAGCTTGGACAAGACAAATCAGCCCAGGTGTTTTCTTCTCGGGGAATATGCTCAATAACGAACTTTTCAAAGCCGGAAATTAACTGGTTGACCTTACACAAGTACCTGGTGAGCTGAGGTTCCTTCGTTTGATACCCTCCAGATATTTGTCCCGTGACTAGTTGTGAATCACTCCGTCATCTAACAGCCTTTGCTCCCATTTCATTCGCCAGCATTAATCCTGCTATCAAAGCTTCATACTCGGCCTGATTATTCGAGGTTTTGATTTCGAATTTCAATGACTGTTCCAGGATCAGATCTCCCGGCCCTTCCAGAATCACCCCAGCTCCACTGCCCCTGATATTCGAGGATCCATCCACGTACAAAGTCCACCATATATCCTCGGCTACCGGCTGTGGGTGGAGTTCTGCTATAAAATCAGAGAGACATTGAGCTTTCAGCGGGCCTCTCAAATCATATTTTAGGCCGAACTAGGACAATTCTACCGACCAAGCAATCATACGTCCTGCCAACTCGGGCTTTTTGAATATCTGTTTGATCGAGTGATCAGTCTTGACTATCACCTGGTGACTCTGGAAGTACGGGCGCAATCGCCGAGCTGCGGTTATCAGGGCCAAAACCAGATTCTCAATGACTTGATACCGAGTTTCGGCATCGTGAAGGACCCTGCTGATGAAATATACCGGCATCTGAGCTTTCTCTATTTCCTGCACAATGACTGCACTGATCGCACTCTCGGAGGCTGACAGATATAAGTACAACTCTTTCCCGGGGATGGGTCGAGTTAATATCGGCGGGGAGGACAAAAAGGCCTTGAAGTAGACAAAGGCCTTCTCGCAGTCCTCGGTCCACGTGAAGGTTTGGGGCTTCTTTAGTAGTTTGAAGAAAGGCTGAGCTTTCTCTGCGGATTTGGGCAGGAACCGAGATAATGATGCAAGCCGTCCTGCCAATCTTTGCACTTCTTTAACGTTCTGTAGGCTTCTCATCTCAATCACGGCCCAACACTTATCAGGATTGGCCTCGATTCCCGGTGCGTCGAAGCATAAAGCCGAGGAATTTTCCCCCTGGACAGAAAAACACACTTCTCCGGGTTCGAGTCTCATGTTGTACTTCCTCATTCTTTGAAAGATTTCCTCCAGGATCTGTTGGGTGGTTCTTTGGGGTCACCGGATTTCACCACCATGTCATCCACATATACTTCCATAGTTCTCGCGATTTGTTTCTCAAATACCCGGTCCATGAGCCTTTGGTATGTAGCTCCCGCATTCTTGACCCAAGCGGCATCACCGTGCTGATAATTCGACCCCTCGTAATGAAGGATGTTTTCTCCTCATCCGGGGATACATTCGGATTTGATTGTATCCGGAGTATGCATCCAAGAAGCTTAGAATTCTGTGATCAGGAAGCCCCATCAACGGTCTGTCAATACTCGGCAAAGGATAGGAGTCTTTCGGGCAAGCTCTATTCAGATCTGTGTGTCGGTGCACATGTGCCACTTGCCATTTGCTTTTTTGACGAGAACAACGTTGGCCAGCCATGTAGTGTACTCTACTTCTCGGATAAAATTGGCCTTGACCAACACCATTGTTTCCTCTTCCACAACTTTTCTCCTTTCTTCACCTAGTCTCCTTTTCCTCGGGGCCATCAGCTCGCCTCGGGACAAATTGCCAATTTATGGCATAAGAAGTCGGGATCAATTCCGGCATGTCGGATGTGGTCCGGCGAACAAATCGGCATTTCTGCGTAGCACTTGTTTTATTTCCTCTTTCAAAGTCGGTTCAAGGTGACCGCCGAGTTTAGTGCACTGTTCAGGCTGCGCACCGATCTGGAACTTCTCTAACTCCTCAATAGGTTGTGGACGTTGTTCCTGCATGTCCATCCTGGGATCCAGTTCAACGGAGTTAACGGAACTCACCGCCTTATCTTTCCCCCTGACTAGGGTTTCTGCTGGTGTGGGTTTAAGTTTGCTCACACGCAAACTATCAAAGATAGCCTTTGTCGGCCATCTTCTGATCTGCTCGGACAGCAACTATGTCCCCCGAGTTGGATGGGAATTTCATCGTGAGGTGGGGGGTAGAGACCACAGCTCCTAGCTCATTTAAAAATGGTCTTCCGATCAGGATATTATATGATGTTACTGCATTGACTAACTCATACCTGCCCGTGATAGTCTTGGATGCTCTGCCATCACCAAAAGTAGTCAGGAGGTCGATGTATCCCCGAGTATCAACTTGTTCTCCTGCAAAGCCGACGAGCTTACTGTCGTATGGTTGAATTGATTTCTCTGGGATCCCGAGCTTCTGAAACGTTGAGTAATACAATATATCTGCCGAGCTTCCCTGGTCGACTAGGGTTCTTTTGACCGAGAAGTTGGCCACCTGTACGATGATCACCATGGGGTCATCTTGGTTAGGATCTACCCCCACAAAATCTTCATCGGAAAAGGTAATGGGTGGGGAACTTCGGGAGGCTTGCTGGGATCCGAGAGTTGATGACTCGGATGGCCTGCAGTGTCTTCTTGAGCTGAACTTGTTGTGCCTCCCCCTGCAAATCCTCCCGAAATGGTGTTTATCACGCCCGAATCACATTATCCTCTTCTCGTCTTTCACTCGGCCTCTCTGGTTTCTCCTCTTTCATTATTTCGTTGACCGCCACCCCTCCTCGGGCTTTGGTCACCCTCTACTTCTTCATTTTACGCCACGCCTCTCACCGTTGTTGTGGTTTCTCCGAACAAAGTTGTTGAGATGGCCCGCCTGAACCAGATCTTCAATTTTATCCCGTAGGACCCAGCACTCCTCGGTGGTATGGCCATAATTGCGGTGATACCGACAATGCTTCTGTCGATCTGCGTTTTGGGGGGTGTGGCCACGATTTGAGAGCTGCAAAAGTTCCGCATTGTAGGCTTCCTCGAAGACCCGAGCCCGGTTTGTGTTGAGGGGAGTATAATGCTCATACTTCGGTCCCCTCTGGAAGTGCTCGGACGGGCCTTTAAATTTCGGTTTATCACCCCCTGCCCTCCTCTTCTCTTTCCCTTCTCGCCTGTCAGCATCATCAGTCCACTCCCTTTTCTTAGATTCCTCAACCTCCTCCATATTGATAAACCCCGCAGCTTTTCTCCTCAATTCGTCCATATTGGCTGGTGGTTTTAGGAGCCAAGTGCCTAGCAAAAGGACCAGGCTTTAACCCGGTCGAGGATGGTGTGTAGTGCAACATCGGCACTTGAGATTGGGGATGAGTACCGCCTCCTTCTGAATCGGCCATGAAGTCGCGAGAGGACTCATTCTTTTCTTGCCTGAAGTTTACCAACGAGGCCGAGGTTTTTTGGTGGGCCGGCTCGTGGCAAAGCGAGCGCCGAACTTAGCCACGAATGTATCAAAAGAGTCTACCGATCTTTGGGGGTAGCTGGGTGTACCAGTCAGTCGCTGCCTCCTTGAGTGGTTGGGAAGACTTTACACATGACAGCGTCGTCATCCGTAAAGAGGTACATCTGCGTGGTGAAGGCATCCCGGTGGCGTTCGGGAGTGCGAGGTGCCATCATATTTGTCAATGTTGATTGGCTTGTAGTTGGTTGGCAAGGGGACCCCCATGATATCGTTTCGTGAAGGGATGCCTCGGCCTCGCATGCTGGCCCTGTCATTAAGTCTGTTTGTGCCGGAGTGAAAATTCCGCGGGCCTGCCTAGGGAATCCCTCCTCCTCTCTGCTCGGTTGGTGTGATGGGAAGCCCGGAGTTGTGGACCCCCTTCCTCGCATGCAAGTTTCTGGACCCCTCAATCTCCGGTGGGCGGCGCTCTCTTTCTTGTGGAGAAGAGACCAGGCCTTTCCTGCTCTGCTCTCTTTCGCGGCAATTTTCTGCGGCGGATCTCTTCGTTTTCCCTTCTCGCTGCAATTTGCGCGAGAAGCTCCTGAACCATGGGATTGTCGGTCATTGCTGCTGGGCCTACGGATCGCTCTCCATTATCCCCGTTGTTGGCATTCCCTGGCTCCTCCCTCCTGCAGTTTCCGCTCCTCGTCCTCACCATTTTGTGTGGTATGGGAAAATATTTGCTTCGATCCCCACAGACTGCGCCAAATGTTCCGTCCAAATACCTCGGATGTGAGATACTCGTAACGAGGATTAGTGGGGTGTTTTTGGATTGTGCTTGTGAGAATGTGGATTACGCTCCTACGTATCCAAATGGGAATCAAAGCAAACGTAGTTACGAATGAGGGGGTAAGCCCCTATTTATAGAGATCTCTCGGGACCAAGCTCAGAAATAAGCGGAGAAATATTTGGATCGGGTCGCGATCATCCGGAGAAATATCCGGAGCACGATTATCGGAGAGGTATCCAGGAGCCTGATTATCCAGGAGAGATATTATGGCTAGCGAGATATTCGGCCTGATTAGCTGCAATTTGGATAGCTTGGGGCCGAGGTATCTTCGTGCGTGGCTTGTCATGGAAAAGGGCCAGAGTAGTTATCCTCGGGTGTCAGGTGTGCTGACATGTTCTCGGCTTTTCGAGGAGTTTGGGCCAAGGCCCATTCGTGGGGGTAAGCTCGGTTGGTCCGGAGTATAGACGAGTTCTTGGTCTTCTATTCTCGGCCAGTACAAGGATCATTATGTATTAAGGTTGAATGTGATAAGGAGGGAGAGATGTACAATAAGTAGGAAGTGAGAAATACTAAACCTATAAAGGAATGTAAGGCCAAAAACTGCGTAAAGAAAACCAAATAACATAAAACAGGGATTACTCCTAAGATTCTAACTTAAGCTATCTGAAAAGATAATATCTGTAATTTAAGGAAGTGTCTATGGTGCATCACCCTTCAAAGTGGAGTAGTGGTGCATCACCCACATGTTATTATATCCATCAATGGAATTGTCATGTATCAGTTTGGCTTTTCAAACTTATATATAGTCAAAAGTAAAAAAGCCAACATAACTCAATGATTGGTCAAGAGCTGTCATATGGATGGTGTACCACTGCATCATTATGGTGGGTGCATAGACTCGCCCATAATTTAATATGTACTTATTGAACATTCTTAAATATGTTACCATTTCAATTGCTTTACTAATATAATTAATTGAACTTTAGAAGCAATGTTTCTATTGCAAAGAATAAGCATGTCAGTATGACACCGTTCTTTGACCAACACGAACTTGAATTAACGAAGTTTATTCCTAAAAATCTAAAAGAAATTTGTGCTTCAAGCATCTTTTACACTAACTTGATGTTATGTGGACTGGATCTAGATGCACAACCTTGCCCAAATATCCAAATCAGAGATATCCTCTCTTGGACTCATTCACACTCGAGCCAGTCCTGACCGCTTGAGCCTAGCCCAAATCATGTTGATCCATTCAAACCGAATTAAAAAACATATATACAAATGCCCGTGAATAAGATATCAGGAATAAGAAATCAAGGATTTATTTGGTTTATTTTCAATCTCCAGTTTTCAGATTTCAAAAATAATTATAAATTTTTTTTTCATTATATTTTTTAAGATTTGTATAAAAAATAGTAAAAAAAAAAAATTGTTTTCGATGTTTTTTATATAATTTTTTGAAAATAATATACTAAATAAAAACAAACTCATAGTTTTATAATTATTTTTGAAATCATAAAATCATCAGTAAATATATCAAACAAATCCTAAGTTTTTTTCCCATACCATCCAAATCAGCTCTACATATGATTCGATACTATTATGCTCCATTGTAAATCATGATCGCTTTTAGAAAATTAGACATCAAACTAAACAAAAATTAAATCCCAAAAATATGTTCGCTTTTACTAAATTAATATTAATTAATAAATTATATACATTGAGACGATAGCCATAAAATTTATACAGCAAGCTTCACATTATTAAAAAAATTAGTATTTAACTCCTTTACAGGAAGTGGTTTCTTAAGTGAAAAATTAAGGACGTATTTATCCTTGATTTGATAAAATACATAGAAATTTTAATCCACATAATGATTTAAGATACGTACATTCTTTCTTTTTAATTTTACATATATCATCACTTCCATGAGTTAAACTTTATTTGTAAGGTCAGATGTTTTAATCTTAGAATTGTCATTTTATGAAGAACTTTACCTAACCATCACTACCGACCCAACGGCGAGTCTCACAACTTTACACCACAGATACAACAACATATTGACAATCATATGTTCTAACCTGAAAACCTACCTCAAATTTTCTAAGCCTATATACAAATGAAAAAAGAGAATCATCTCAGCGATGAACTTGGGCCTACAACAATTTAATTGACTAGACTTCTCTCTAGACGGATCTTGGAATTAATAGATCTTGTTTGTTCTAACAGCCAGCAGCAGGTCCAATCCAAATCCCTGGACACAAGCAATGGCCATAATCACATACACAAGCATGTAACAATGTGCCCCAATGCAAGTGTTTCCCCCTCCAGGCATACTAGTTGCTTCAACATCATAAAGATACCGAGAAGAGGAAGGTTGAGAATGAGGATGTTGTATAATAAACCGTAGTATTTAAGGCCAAATAGCTCTGAAGCTGCTGCTGGTGTTATAGTAAGCCGAACTCCATAGCATATTCCCACTAATATTGAACCAAGGTATAGTGATCCTGGCAAGGCCATTGCTACCACTTCCTGTCTCATCATCTGTTAAATTGTGCCATGTCATTAAAAAGAACATATAACAATGTGATTAATTTTCCAAGTGACACAATCTAATTGAGCGAGGCATGAAATAATACATCATTCTGAGAGTGAGCCATAAATAATGCGTCCAAAGAAACCCCATATGCTAATGAAGGAAATGAATATAGAAACATCAGTGTAACCAAGTGCTAGTCCCATCTGTCCCATGTTATTCATCACACACAGTCCTGTTCCCACGCCACATAGAAAAGACACAAACAAAAGCCAGAAATCAACAGTTTTCACCATTTCAATGATGGTATGCTCCTCCCCTATCTCTGGTTTAAGTTTTATTTCAACTCCCTCCACCTTGGTGCTTGCACTTCCTTCATGATTCTGCCCTTCTTCATTCTTTTCTGCTGAAACTTTTTGGGCAAGCAATGGTTCATGAATCTGTTTTTCTTTGTCAACTTCAGGACTTGATTTGAAGATGACCAAATACAAAGGAACAAGAAGTGGCATGGCTAAAAAGATAACAAGTCCTGCTGTGAAAACCAAGGAAAGAACATGGTTATGAGGTGCAGTGATGTCAAAGACCAAGAGGTAGATTGCTACTGTAACAGCAATCAAGTTGAATATATTGAAGAATTGAGTTTCTTGTTTCTCTTCTGTAGAAGTGGAAGCTGGTGGGGTTTTATGAAGGGAAAGAGCAGCAATAAGGCAAATGACAGCAGGAATAATGGTAAGCATTAGAAGAAACTTAGAGGGGTCTGAGGAGAAGAGAGCAGTGCATATGTCTGTGAAGATTGCTGTGCTGAGTCCAACATAACCCTTGAGAATACCAGAAATTGGGCCACAGTTTTGTGGGAAGTTCCTCATACACGTCACAAGCACTGCTGTGTTCATCCAGGTTGTGCTGTTACCCCCCATGCACAAGAATATACACATCTGCAACACAGTTCCAAAACCATTCTCTTAAAGAGTGTGAAGCAATCAAACTTATTGATTGTTGAATGCTAATTTCATAACAAATGTTGAAATAAAGGACAATACTTAGGTATAATTCCATAGATATATTGGATATTGTTTTCCAATGACAATAAACAATGTGTAAGAGCTTATTAATAAAAACATAACATGTGTAACGGCTGTTACACATGTGTTATTGTCATTGAAAAACAACACCTAATGTACCTATAAAATTGTAACTAAGTTTTGTCCTTGATAAACCTATAACCAATAGGATGTTTGTCAACTCACTCTACATACCATATTTAAGTAGGACTATGGATACTATAGATTCCCCTAAAATTTGGCTTAAAGTAAGATAGAAATAGTAATGAATTGAGTATTTTATTATGAGAATGACGTTATATTTACCAGCCAATAAGGGAGTGGAGTGATTCTGTGGCTGACAACAAGCCATTGAACTCCATAGCCTATGAATCTCATGATGGCTCCAATCATGAGTATAACTGAAGTTGGCCAACGATCAGAAGCAAGACCACATAAAACACCAAAAGCCTTGCTAACATCTTTAGCAACGGAGAGATTATTAAGCTGCATCTGGTTTAGAGCCATTAGACTCTTCAATACATCAGAATAGTTGGTAAAAGTGTAATTGTTTCCGCAGATTGCTTGAACCCATATGGCCGTGACAAATCCAAGCCATTTGCCACCTTTGAACCTATGGAATAACAACATAATGATTGCAACAAGAATTTAGGAACAACTTGAAGATGTAAACAATATGAACACTATGTATGTTTTTGCTTTGAGTCTGGCTTTTCAAGAGTATCAGTCATTCGTCATTTATAGGTTCCCTTTCTTCACTTCATGCATTAGGTCCTGAATTCATTTAGTAGAAAATAGATTATTATTATTAGGTGACAAAGTGTTATTCCTATCATGAATGACAAATACTATTGCAATTGCAATAAAATATATTGATGGTGATTTGCAGTAATATTAGGCTAAGGTACACTACTTATATTTTGTACCACCCAATACATCACCCGTATGTGACAAATTTTGGACCAATCAAATTGTTACATGGGTTTGGTCAAAATTTCAAATTTTCTAGTTGTATTTCTACTGTAGTCAAATATATGAATACAATATATTGTAGTATAGTATATGTACTCTTTGTATTCACAAATTTAACTCATATTAAAATAATGTTTTTTGATTAAAAAAACTGATTATATTACACAATAATATTTTAATATGAATTAAAATAATGTTCGTTGTCAATAATATTTTGCAATATAATCAATTTTTTTAATCAAAAAACATTATTTTAATGAGTTAAATTTGCAAATACAAAAAGCACATATATTATACTACAATATACTGTATTCATATAGTTTGACTACAGTATAATATAACTAGAAAATTTGAAATTTTGACCAACCTATGTGATAATTTGTTTGGCTCAAAATGGTGATGCACGATAGTAAACGCTCGCTTAAATAGCATGTCACAAGTTAGACTGGTAGGACATGGTTTTGCTATACCGTGTGATGTATAGCAATTTGAACTTGGTATTTTTGCCATATTTCAAAGTTAAATACTAAACAGCTCCCATCAAGACATAATGCTACAAGGAGGGACCACAACACTCATTTAGATTGTGCTCAAACAAGGAAATTTAACCTTTTGCAGAATTACTTTGCCTTTTGCAAACTTAATCTCTAGGAAATACATAATGATTGTATTTTGACTGTGACAAGAAAAGAAAAACCATTTGGATTATAATTTACCAATCTCAGTAAATCAAGTTTAGTAATGATCAACGGTACAGAGAGATTTTCGTAGATTGTGTATGAATAATTTTGATCGGTGGATTATTTTTTGCAACTACCTTTTACATTTTGTACACAGTCTGGTTTCCTTGTTTTTTTTTTTCCATTCTTTCTTACACTACTTTTTTTTGGTACAATCTTTCTTACACTACTTTATTCGGATATCATTAGTCAATAAGATCACGTTTGAAAGAGCTTATTTAAACTCCTTTTGACTTATCTGATAACATAAGCTCTTATGCAGTGTGTTTGACAGAGCTTATAAAAATAACTTATGCCATCCCATAAGGAGTTTTTGACTTATTTTCTCATAAGTAACTGGGAGAAGCTTATGAAATTATCATAAGAGCTTAGGCACTAAACACCCTCTCCGTGTTTTTTACTATTCGAATCCTCTCATGCCCCTTTCTTTCTTTTCTTTCTTTAAGCTCTTATGGCATAAGCTCTCATACGATATGTGATAACACTAGTGGAAAATATACATTAGACGATAAAGGTTTACGTCAGTTAATCAAAAACTAGACGTTAAAAAAGGAGGCGGTGGCAGTTTTGTAAATATCAGACTTCATTAATTCAATTTTAACGTCAGTTGTTTTAAGGACTGACGTTAAAAGTGAAGTGATTCACTTTTAACGTCAGTTCAATGAAGAACTGACGTTAAAAGTGCGTCACTTCACTTTTAACTTATGTTCTTTCATCAACAGACGTTAAAGGTTATTTTAATAATTTTTTTTATCTATTATACGTACCATTCCGCATTGCCTTCCTCAAAGTTTCAGTTTCACAATTGCTTTGATGTTTTGTGTTTCTGTTTTGAAAACTAAAATATACGTGCGAAGTATAAGTTGAATCAATAACTCAAACCGGATCTCATTCATTGAAAGGGTTTTAAATCCTTTAAAATCCTATAAAAAGTTACATTGATAGGGTTTAAAATCCTATAAAAAGTTACATTGAAAGGGTTTAAAATCTTAAACATTTGTTGAGGCTTCGTTCCCTTTACGGGTGAGCAAGAGAGGAGAGTCATTTGCTTTCCAGAGCGGCTGAGCTTTCCAGAGCGGCTGAGCAAGGGTGCACCCGATCTGTTTCAGCAATGGTCTTGGAACAGTCATTTGCTTCCAAAGCTGACGTTCTGGTGCTGTAGCTGCCGATTCTCCAAAAAGATGATAAGGTGAGCAACTCACACTATGTGATTTACACAACCTTATCACCCATGTTATGTGATTTACACAACCTCAGAAGTTGTTTGACCATTAAGACAAAGACCTTTGAGTCTAGGAATAGGAAGAAAGAGTGATGAAGTTAAACTCCACGGCAGAGCCATATTGTGAAGCAGAAAATTAAAAGGATGGAAGGAAGCTATTTATAGGAGCAGGGGATGAAGTTACTAAGCTATTCTGATTTTCTTGAAAACTTACCTATAAACTTAATGCTCATTAAGAGGATTAAGTTACAAGGTGCATGGGTAAGTAGCACAGTAGTCAAAGGAATAAATTCTTGCAGATATACACCTTTAACGTCAGTTGTTTAATACAACTGACGTTAAAAGTGTTTTTAAAATAAAAAAGATTTATTTTTAACGTCAGTTTTTATACAAGCCCGGCGTTAAAAGTGTGGTTTTTACTTTAGTATAATAAATAGGCTAGCGTAAATAATCCTATAAATTATAAACGTACAAAATGAATATTGGAAATAATGTAATATCACGGGAACTTGGTAGTCATAAATTAAGTTGGCGTTAAAAATGAGGTGGTGGCAATTTGGCGGTCATATTTATTTTTAACGTCGAGTTTTTTTACAAGCCCGGCGTTAAAAGTGTGGTTGTTTACTTCAGTATAATAAATAGCTAACGTAAATAATCCTATAAATTATAAACGTGCAGAATGAATATTGGAAATAATGTAATATACGGGAACTTGGCAGTCATAAATTATGTTGACGTTAAAAATGAGGTGGTGGCAATTTGTAAATATTAAATCACTATTTGCGTCAGTTGTGTAAAGAACTTGTGCAAATATTAAACAAGTTTATTTTTAATCTACATTAATTAGCTTGAATTAGTAAACATATTCTTGTGAAAATTAAAATAAATAAATACTTAACATAAAAGTGTTATATGTATAATTAAATCGTATCTCATTGAAGCGATTCATAAGTTACAATTACATGATTAAAAGATAAAAAATTTCTGCAACATAGCACTAAAATATTAAAAAGTTTCTGCTTCAATATCAATTTCTTCTCAGTTCTGTCCTCAGAAACTCCAATGGATGCATTGATCCCCTCCCTGCTCATTTGAAGTCCTTGATGCTCCATCTGTGCTTTATCCACAGTCGCTTGGGGAGGAGATGGAATAAGGTGAGGGAGTCATATTATGTGATTTACTCAACCTCAGAAGTTTTTTGACCATTAAGACAGAGACCTTTAAGTATAGGTATAGGAAGAAATAACAAAAGTCTCAAATGTGATAGAACCATATTGTCAAGGAATAGAAAACGTACGAAATATAGAGGAAAAGAAGATGGTGTATTTACATACTGATACAGAAGAATGACACTTTATATAGAGAATAGTCTCTCTCTGATTTTCTTGAAAACTTATCTACAAACTTAATGCTCATTAAGAGGATTAAGTTTCAAGGTGCATGAGTTAGCACAGTAGTCAAAGGAATGAATTTTTTTGCAGATATACACTTTTAACGTCAGTTGTCTTCAAAAACTGACGTTAAAAGTGCTTTTAAAATAAAAAATATTTATTTTTAACGTCAGTTTTTTATATAACTGACGTTAAAAGTTTTATTTTTACTTCAATTAAATAAATAGTCAAAGGAATTAATGTTTTTGGATAAAGGTATACACTTTTAACGTCAGTTTCTTAAGACAACTGACGTTAAATATACGACCTTTAACGTCAGTCTTTACAAACAACTGACGTCAAATGTTGTTTTATTTTGGTTTACACCCGCACGCCTTCTGCACTTCGCTCTGTATGTCTCTTTTCTCTTTTCATCACGCTCAACCCTCACTCTCACTCTCACTCTGCCCTAATCGCGAGCTCATCTCCACCGCAACCACCGCGAGGGCTTCTTCGCCACCACCGTGAGGTACACTATTAACCCTAACTCTGTCTTTCCATTCATTCTTTGTAATAACTTTACATCTCTCTTTCCCCTTCCCGCGCACTAACTCTCCTTGTCCCTCTGCTCTCAGTAACCACATCGAACGTTGGCCACCACTCGAGCTCCCCTCCCCACCACCACATGAGCACCTATTTCTGGTGAGTCTTTAGGGCACATTTTTTTATTTTTGGTTTTGAGTGTATGTTGAAACTTGAAACCGTGAGTTTGAGTTGTTTGGAATGTACGTCTCTATTTTTGGTTTTGAGTGCATGTTGCTCTGCTGGTTGATATGTCACGGCTGTGATGCTCATCACGGCTAGGCCGTGATCAGTTCTGCCTATGATGGTCTGGTTCAGTTGGCACGTTACGGCCGTGATGGACATCATTGCCAGGCCGTGACCAGTGCTTGGCAATCTTCAAAAACTATAGTTTTCAATCTCCCGTATTGTCCTTATATTGGATATATGTTTTGTATATCTACAGGACCTATCTAGTTATGGATCGTAGTTGGATGGTTTGTAAGCATACTAGTGCTGAGTATTTGAAGGGGGTGGGAGAATTTATAGAATTTGCTCAAAGGAATGTTCCTAATAGTAATGGAATGTTCTGTTGTCCTTGTGTCAAGTGTTTGAATACGAGGAAATGTACGGTGAAGGATATACGTACTCATTTGATTTGTGAAGGGATTTGCTTGAGTTATACAAGATTGATATGGCATGGTGATGTGTTGTTGAGTAGTACGGAAAGTGTCTCCCAAAATGAGGACGTTGACGTAGATATGGAGGATGATCGAGTAGAGGACATGATCCATGATATTGGACAAGAATCTTTTCATCGAGCTCATGTGTATGATAGGTTGTGCAGTGATGCGGATAAGCCTTTATATCCAGGGTGTACTACTCATACACGATTGTCGCCGGTGCTAAAATTGGTTTGTTTGAAGGCGAGAAATGGTTGGACCGATAAAAGCTTCACGGAATTGCTTGAAGTGTTGAAAGACTTGCTTCCGGAGGACAACACATTGCCTGACCGTAACTATGAGGCCAAGAAGGTGTTGTGTCCTATGGGTATGGAGTATAAGAAGATACACGCATGCCCTAATGATTGCATATTGTACACCGGTGTTCATGAAGACAATCACGATTGCCCCAAATGTGGGTTATCACGATACAAAGTGAAGGGTGGTGATGATGATGATGATCTTGATGATGTGAGAAAAAAAGGGTCCTCCTGCGAAGGTGTTGTGGTATCTTCCAATAATTCCAAGGTTCAAGCGATTATTTGCCAATGCGAAAGATGCGAAGAATCTTAGATGGCATAATGATGAGAGGAAACGTGATGGAAAGGTTTGTCATCCTGCTGATTCTATTCATTGGAAGAATATCGATACTATGTTTCCGGATTTCGCCGATGAGCCAAGAAACCTAAGGCTTGGAGTTGCTACGGATGGAATGAATCCTTATGGTAACATGAGTACTATTCATAGTTCATGGCATGTTCTGTTGGTAATTTACAACATGCCCCCTTGGGGGTGCATGAAGCGCAAATACATGATGTTGTCTATGATGATTTTGGGCCCAAAGCAACCAGGAAATGACTTAGATGTTTATCTAGGTCCCTTGATTGAAGACTTGAAAATGCTGTGGGTGGAAGGTGTTGATGTAGTTGATGGGTATTCTCATGAGACTTTCAAGCTTCGTGCCATGTTATTTTGCACCATCAACGACTTTCCAGCATACGGTAACTTGTCCGGGTACAGTGTCAAGGGGCATAAAGCATGCCCTATATATGAAGAAGGCACATACTACACTCAGTTGCATCATGGAAAGAAGACGGTTTACCTTGGGCATCGGAGATTTCTTAGACGTGATCACCCATATCGTAAGATGAAAAAAGCTTTTAATGGATGCCAAGAGACAGAAGAAGCGCCGGCGGCCTTAATTGGAGAGCATGTTTATCAGAGGGTAAAGGGCATCGATGTTATATTCGGCAAGTCCAAAAAGAAAGGTAAAGCTGCTAAGAAAAACATATGGAAGAAGAGGTCGATATTCTTTGATCTTCCATACTGGCACAAGCTTGATGTCAGACACTGCATTGATGTGATGCATGTGGAGAAAAATGTGTGTGATAGTGTGATCGGGACGCTTCTCAACATTCAGGGCAAGACAAAGGATGGTATAAATGCTCGTCTCGACCTCGTTGCTATGGGTATACGAGAGCAGTTAACTCCAGTTGTTGAGGATGGTAAGCGGACTTATTTGTCGACAGCATGTCATACTTTGTCAAAAAAAGAGAGACAAAGTTTCTACGGGTGTCTTCAGGGCATCAAAGTTCCACATGGTTACTCTTCAAATATGAAGAGGCTTGTCTCTAGTGTTCTTAAATTGGTTGGCTTAAAGTCTCATGATTGTCACATCTTGATGCAACAACTTCTGCCCGTTGCTATTCATGGTATTGCTCCAAAAAATGTAAGACATGCCATTACTCGGTTGTGCTCATTCTTCAATTCTATATGTAGAAAAGTCGTTGACCCCCATATGTTGGATGACTTGGAAGTTGAGGCTGCTACAATCTTGTGCCAATTGGAGATGTATTTTCCTCCTTTCTTTTTCGACATAATGGTTCACTTAATTGTTCATTTGGTGAGGGAGATTAGATTATGTGGGCCGGTTTTTCTGAGATGGATGTACCCAGTTGAGCGCTACATGAAGATCTTAAAAGGGTATGTGAAGAATCCTCATCGTCCGGAATCATCTATTGTTCAAAGGTATGTTGCAGAAGAAGCTATTGAGTTTTGTTCGGACTACCTTCATAACACGGATCCTATAGGGGTTCCTAAGCCTCGGCATGATGAGATCAGATGTCAAAGTAAGGGTACACATGGCTTAAGAATTAATAGGAAGGATCGGGAGGAAGTGCTTCAAGCACATTTGTATGTATTGAACAATATCGAATGTGTTCAGCCTTTCTTATTTGAACATAAAAGAAAAGTCAATCAAGAAAACCCTCGAATGAGCGAAAGGTGGTTGTTGAACAAGCATAACAAGACTTTCTTACCATGGTTCAAGGAAGAAATGCTTAAGGATGGTAGTACTGCTTCTGATGACGTAAGATGGCTAGCACGTGGGCCTAGCTTCAACGTCATATGTTGGAGCGGATACGACATAAATAACTTTTCCTTTTATACAAAGGAACAAGATAACAAGAGTACCATGCAAAATAGTGGGGTTTTGATCGTGGCCGAAGCAATGCACTTCTCTAGTGCAAAGGACACAAAACCCGTTAAAGCACCGAGACCTTACTTTGGATATATTGAAGATATTTGGGTGCTCGATTACACCAAGCTTACGGTGCCGGTATTTAAATGTAAGTGGGTTGATAGTAACGGTGGTGTACAAACCGACGAATTGGGGTTCACATTAGTAGACCTCAACAAGTTAGGTCATATAAATGAGCCTTTCATAATGGCTTCCCAAGTAAAACAAGTGTTCTACATCACTGATCCTTCTAACAAAAGGTTGTCCGTGGTTCTCCATGGAAAAAGCATGTATAATGGTAGTGATGAAAATGAAGATTCAAATCTTGATATTCCTGAGACTCCTTCTTTTTCAACAAACATGCCTACTATAATCGAGGAGACACAGGTGGACGATGTACATGCCACTCGTGATGATCATCACGAAGGGATATTGATATAGGTAGTTTAAACTTAGTATACATTTATTTTTATTTATATTTCTGTATTTATTTTGAGTTATAACCTATGTTAATAAATATATATTGTTTCTGAACAGGCATACATATGGATCATTGTTCCATTTTTCCTTTGCAATTCTGTAATGTGTGTGATATTCTGTGTTACTGGGATATTTACTGAATGTAGGGATAGCTGAGGGGAGTGATATTTTAAAACTGAATTTAAAAAAAAAAACTATTGATACAACTGACGTTAATAGTATTTTATAAAATATACAGTACACTATTAACGTCAGTTGTTTATTACAACTGACGTTAAACTTAAGACCTTTAACGTCAGTTCTTTATAACAACTGACGTTAGTTTTAACAAAATTAACGTCCGTTCTTAAAGAACTGACGTTAATTTTTACAAAATTAACGTCATTGTGTTAAAGAACCGACGTTAATAGTTTTATATTTAACGCCAGTTCTCAACTAACGTTAAAATTTTAACTTTTAACGTCAGCTGCATTTACGTCAGTCAGTATTCTGACGTAAAAAATCAATTTTAACTGACGTAAAAAGCACTTTTTGCACTAGTGTAAGCTCTTAATTAAGTTGTTTACCCAAACACGCCCTAAGGATCCGTTTGATTTGCTATAAAATAAAGGACAGCACAGAACAAGACAACTTGTTCTGTTTGATTTTAAAAATATTGATAGGACAGCACAAGAAAAGAGATGAGGACAGAACAAAAGTGTAAAATTTTGTTACCCACTTAACCAAGGGACAAAAGATTGTCCCAAGTACAATAGAAATGAAATGACAAAAATAACCTTCCAATTCTCCTCTCTCACCATCACGTATTCCATGAAACCCAGTCTAAAAACAATCGAAGAATGTAATTGGCAGTCTGGCTATGATGGTGAGTCACGTACTCACGTTCAATTTTTTTTTTCTATATATATTTTTTACAATAACTGCTATATATTCTTTTTATAAAAAAAAACTTGAGAATATATATTGTTAATAAATTATAAGAGGATAGCTTGATAATAATTTAATTATAAATAAAAAAAAGTATTTAAATATAAAAATCTTGTTCCGTATATTTTTATAATGCACATCAAACAACATACTGTACAAAATCGATTGTTCTGTGCATCAACTAACAAATATCATACATCACAAAAAGTTGTGCTGTAACTCAATCACTTGTTCTGTACTGTTTTGTTCTTCCTGTACTGCAAATCAAACAGACCCTAAGTTGTTGTACACAATAGCACTACTCATCAAATATTATCCTCAATCATAAATTTCCATTTCCGGTTTGTCTCAAGCCATATTTGCCAATATTGTTGTTTTTCCATTGGTTATTTATGACCAAAATTAAACACTCAAACCCACCTTTCATATAAAAAATTCAAACATACGTTACTTTATTGCAAACTTATTTTGATCATTTTTAAGTTTATTCAAAATTAATTTTACAAACTTCATGAATTGAAAGTTGGAGAATACATTGTATAGAGGGTTAAATATATTTTTAGTCCCTAGAAAATCAGCAGTTTTGGTTTTGATCCCTGTAAAATTTTTCCTTTGGTTTTCATCCCTCTAAAATATGAAATTACTAATTTTGGTCCCTATAAAATGAGCACATTTTGGTTTTGATCCCTATAAATTGTTTTCTTTGGTTTTAATCCTTCTAAAATTTGATATCACCATTTTTAGTCTCTAGCATCCATTTTCGGAAAGATAAATATAATTCATTTTAAGATTCAAGAAAAATTTTAGGGGAATCATATAGTAACATTACACCGCAGAGGTTATTGTGTATCACTTGGGATGATCATATGACCTTTTGTTAGACACATAAATACTTAATAGATGTCACATGACAGTAGGGGCCCAAAATAGTTATTTCAGATTTTACAGGGATCAAAATCAAATAAATTTTTTTACAGGGATCAAAATCAAAATTCTCTCATTTTGCAAGGACTAAAAACATATTTAACCCTTGAAAAGAAATGACGAAAATCAGTTTACCAAAAACAAAATTGACGAAAATCAATTAATGCTAGCTAATCGGAGCCTAATCAAGCATTACAGACTAGAGGATGTTGTTTCCCCTCCATCAAAGCTTTCTCTCTTGCTTTAGAATGATATGTTAGGGGCTTCCTTACCCCGTTTAGTGAATTTGTAGTTTTTCTTTTCTTTTGGGCTTAAGCCCTTTCTTGGATCCAAAAAAAAATAAAAATAAATTATTTTACTTTATTTTCTAATGTTAATGCAAATGTAATTTTGAAATCTTGCTAGTGCTACGAACATTTTACAAAGTTTATGAAGTATAACTAAATTTTGTTATATAAGCATTGGCTGTTTTTTTTTGGACACATATAAGTGTTAAGATAGTTATAATTGGTTAGAGTTAGTTAGAATTAGTTTTAATGATTAGTTAGTTTACTTGGATTAGTTGGCTATATAAGCCAAAGTTACTTATTGTATTCTTAACTTTTTACCATTTCATCAATATACAATTTTCTCAATTTCTCTAAACTTTCTCTTCTTCCCTTTACTCTGAAACCATGAAATTCAACATGGTATCAGAGCCATTCCACCCACCTTGAATCTTCCGCATGCATTTTTTTTCTTTCTTACTTTATTTCCTTTTCAGTTTTGTTCCCGAGAAAATCCAAAAACTGACAAATCCTTTTCCTTCTTTCATTGTTGTTACTATCCCTTTCTGCACCTTGAACTTTCACTGCATTTTCTTTTCTTTTTTTACTTTCTGAGTTTCTTTTCTTTTGTCACTTTATTTCCACTTCATTTTTTTTTCCAATTTCTCGAGAAAATCCACTTTCTCTTTTCGTTTGCTCTCATATCTGGTTTTACATCTTCTTTACTTCAGATCCGTATATTTTTGGTCCTCAAGCACCGCTCATGTGGCCCCAGCCACTGCCACAGCCACAAATGAATGCTCTGCCGCAAACCGGCCATCTCACCGGCGCGTCTCGCATTCTCCGTTGTCTCCGTTCTGGTTTTCTTTTGGCATCATCCTCTCCGACGCTTTGATCGTCGGTATCACCTCCGCAGACTGATTTTCTGATCATGCTCCGCTGCATTGAGATGAGTTTCATTTCAGATCGGATCTCCTTGTTCAACGGTGTTGTTTCCGCCATTGACGAGTTCTTCAACCTCTTCGACAGAACGACGAGACCTGGCCGCTGTGCGTTGAACCGCCGCCGCTGCCCTCTTCCGACGAATCCATGCGACAATGGTTCGATCTTTCTGGTATTGTGATGATTTGCTGCAGATCGCTGTTATTGGATCGATTTCTTCTGATCACGAAGATTTCGAAAGATCCAAATGAGATGGTGTTTCGGTGCTCAACTTCGTTCTTAAGACTCGTGACTTCTTGAATCTGAGATCTGAGTTCTTGATTGTTATTCTTCTTTATCTTGGAGCTGCCAAGAAATTTCAAATGAAATCTGGAAGTGAACCAGACACAGCAGAGTATAGTTGATTGCTCACCAGATATTTGTGTTTCTTCCTCTTTGAAGAAATAATAAAATTCTTGTTCCATTGGTTTTCTGTTCTTTTTGGATCATTTGAAGATGCAACTGCAAATTTAGCAATTATTTGGAGTTTGGTAGTTGTTGCTGGTTGAGCTTGAGTTTGATGCTCATGAGGTGTTTGTGATTAATCCCCATTGAAGATAGGTTTTTTGATGCCATCGATTTGTTCCTATTTTTGCCTATTGGCTTTGATGTAAGCTTCTGTCCATGCTGGTTAAGCATTGCATGAGCTCCTGCCATGGATGGTTAAGCATTGATATTTTTGTTGCAAGCTTCTGCCCATGGTGGTGGTTAAGCATTGATGATGTTCTTGCTTCTATTAAGTGGTTAAGCCTTGAGTAGTGGCTTCTGCTTAATGGTTAAGCTTTTGTCCTTGTTGGCTTTGATGATTTCAGCTTCTGCCTTGTATGGTGGTTAAGCACTTGGAGCTTCTGCCTTTTATGGTGGTTAAGCATTGGTTGGTTTTGTTGGCCTGCGTTCCTTTTGTATTTGCCAATATGTTCTTGGCATTTTCATTGTATTTTTTTTTATATGAATTTGTATTGATCATTCCAAGCTGTAAGTGTTACGTACACCTTTCAGCTTGCGGGGGCTGTTAAGATAGTTATAATTGGTTAGAGTTAGTTAGAATTAGTTTTAATGATTAGTTAGTTTACTTGGATTAGTTGGCTATATAAGCCAAGGTTACTTATTGTATTCTTAACTTTTTACCATTTCATCAATATATAATTTCCTCAATTTCTCTAAACTTTCTCTTCTTCCCTTTACTCTTAAACCATGAAATTCAACAATAAGCATTGGCTCTAATTAAGAGTTTTTGACTCTGTCACACTTACAGACGTTCACTATCATCTGCGAGACAAACAAGCTGCAAAAGTTTTAGGTTAACAATATCAAGTCAGATTTTGCGGAGGTCCCATTCAACGTTGGATTAGAATGAACTAATTTTTAAAAGAAGTTTTCTTATCCAATTGTAACAAGGATAAATAAACATGAACAAGCCGAGTCATCCATCAAAACAAGGCATGAGATTGTCAATGGTATATTAAATACCTCCGTTCTACAATACCACTGTCAAAACCGTGCTGTTCCCTATGGATGTTGGAACTTGGAAGGCGCCTATCTTTCCTTTCCTTTTCATTCTTCTTCATTTAAGTCACTAAAAAACATATATACGAGTCACGTATGATAATAACTCCATAGACCGAGATTAAAAATTACATTGAAGAATTTTTACAAAATGCAAATTATGTTCATGGAAAAATAAATAATCATGCAGACATGTTTTGTTTTCATTGTTTCTCATAAAAATATTTTAAAAAAATAATACGAAAACAAAATAAGAATTTTATAATTATTTATAAAAATATGAAATAAAAATAGAAAACTGAAAATAAAAGAAACATGCCCTCAAATTTTGCATTACTTGTATCTTGAAGTATTTTAACCAGGTATAGATTTAGGGAGGCAACCGTAGATTCGGTCACTTACTTTAATATATTTTTAAAAAATAATTATATATATATATAATATTCTTATAAAAAATAATTTACAATAAGTATTTTATATATTTGATCCTTTTAATAATTTTTAATTCGTCCCTCGTAGTTCTAAGGTAGTGCTTTCTACTGCCGTGGTAAATTCAGATTTAGACAGACAAATTATTATTATTTTTTATTACTTTTTCAATTTATTTTTTATAATAAATTATTTTCAATCTTATAACTTTAAATAAAAATTACTCCATATTACTATTTCAGTTTTTTTTTATGGATTATTACTATTTCAGTTGATACAATATTTCGAGTGTGTTTGAGAAAGCTGAAAAAAAAAGATTATGCTGATAATCTGTTTTCAAATAATCGATTATTGTGATAATCGATTATAATCAAAATATGTTTTTGTTTGGGTATGTTTGCTGAAAAACGATTTTAAGCTAATATTTTTCATTTGAGTGGTGCAAAAATAATCATTTTTACATAGTAAAGATGGAGAATGTTATGAATAAATGTTGGTTAGAAAAAGCTTTTTAAGAAAACAGCTGGGTCTTGCAGCTTGTTAGAAAACAGCTGAAATGAGGAGAAAAAAGCTTTTTTTAGAAAAGAATCCAAATACCCAAGCATACCAATTTTTCACAAAACTACTTAATTGCTCAAAAACAGCTGAATGAGAAAGATTTAATCTTTCTCAATCACACTCATAGTGACAGATGGTCTCTTTTCATTATTGAAATCTGCATATTTCTTGCTATCAGATAGGAATCCTACTATGCCCAATCCTATTTTTCAAAAAGTATGGAAATGGAATGGTTCAGCCCGGATGAGAGGTATCCTTTGGAAGATAGCACATGGCAATTAAGTTACTCACTAATGATGAGAGAATAAGGAGACGAATGTTTGACCGTAATATGTCTCAAAGGTGCAACTCTCAACCAAAAAGTTTAATGCATCTATTGAGGGATCGTGATGAAGTGCAAGAATTTTGGAAGAAACACATTAAGCAATGTTGGGTATCTCTCACACAGATAAAGGATCGTAAGAACACAAGAAAAAATACACTACAGAAAAATAATAGAGAACACAAGAATTTAACGTGGTTCGGCACCTCTTGCCTACGTCCACGGAAACACTCCAATAAAGTGTATTCACTATCTCAAATATGTGATTACAATATTTGTAACCCACCCCACTTTTTGTGTATCACTCTACAAACTCAAGTACCACACTCAAGTTACAAGAAATGATAACACTCACTCACACAAGAGACTTTCTCTACAAGTGATCACTCACACACTTGCTCTCTCTTGCTTTGGTTGGGATGATCCTACTCTTCCTCACATGACCTGTTCCTGCCGAGATCCGTTTTGTCGGAATTTCGCCATAGAACATTAAACCAAGGGGATTGTTTTAGATTTTGGCTTGACAGGATGTGATATTCCGGTCCTACGTATCCCAGTGGGAATCAAAGCCAGACGTAGTTCTAAGTTCATCCCTTGGCGGGGCGGTGATCTCGATCCCTTAATTTTGTATCAGACGAGTACTAGGGAGCAATGACTGTTTGATAGTCTCTTGGTCGACGCTAGTTCCTCTAACACGCTTAAGGGAGAGTCTCCGGTGTTCAGTGAAAAGTGAGTTTCTTATGAGGGGTACTCCTCCTTTTATAATAGGATTCCCCTATCTCTTAGAGATCTGATTTATCTCTTAATATCTTTTAGAGATTTTGATTTGTCTCTTGATATCTCTTTTGAGATATGATTTATCTCTTAATATCTCATTTGAGATATGATTCCTTAATTTAAGGGATATCATCTCTTTTAACCAGATAAGGTTATTTTAGATAATATCAGGATTTAATACCAATATCTTATTTCTTTAATTAAGTGATCTTATTATCTTTTATTTCCGGACTGGGCCGGGTACTTGAGCTCGGTGGCCGGGTTAATAACCTCGGCCAGTACACAAGCCCCCCAAGCTTTGAGCTGATTAGGCGTAGAAGCTTTCATGACGTTTTGGCCGAGCTCTGTATCTCGGCCCATACACAAGCCCCCTAAGCTTCGAGCTGATTACGTGGAAGCTTTTTCGAAGGAGCCGAGGCTAGGAACTTGGTTTCACCTTTTGATCTTTCGTCTCGGTGAGGTGAGTGGCCGAGCTTCATACCTTATGTGTTCACATCCTCCAACTCGGCGAGCATCTCGGGTGACCGAGCTTGACGCTTTCGAGGTACCGAGCCGAGGTGGGGATGGTTACTCGTTTCCTGTTGAGGCCATACTTTCTCGGTTCCCGAGATGGAAAAGAGACGTTATTCTTCATGACGCGTAGCCTTCACGGCATCATTTCTGAGGCTTGCGCTGTAGTTGCGTGCTAGAACGATAAGTCGAGAGCCGGAGCTCAATCGAGCAGTCGGGAGCCGGAGCTCAACCGAGTGGTCGAGAGCCTGAGCTTCTCGTTTCAAGTTGCCGAGCTTCACATTTCGGCCAATTTCTTAAGTTTAACGGACTCGGTGGGCGAGTCTAGTAATCATTTCCCTTTGATTGTTTGGGTTTGGAGATCTAGCTTTATTTCTCATCCAATATTTTAGTTTGGTGGGCTCAGTGGCCGATTTTAACATTTCGATCAGTATATAAGCTCTCCAAGCTTTGAGCTCGGAATAAGCGAAAGAGTTTTGTGAATGGAGTTGAGCTTGTCCTTGGTGTTGATAAGGTACTGGATTTGCATAGATCTTCTGGTTTCGGTTAATACCTCTCGGGCAGTACTCGAGTTTAGTGGTTGAGGTTCACATCTCGGCCAGTAACATGCTTTGAACATAAGATACTTCAATCTTACCTTTGTTTAAGACAAGCTGGTAGCTGAGTTTCGACTTAGCAGTGGTTCAGGTTTGAACCGATCTTTTGAAGAGTCAAGTTCAAACTCGGTTATTAGGAATTTACCTCGGTGCTTGTATTTCATCCTTTAACTTTTGATGCTTTCAAGATGCTTATCTTGAGAGTTTGGATTTGACCTGCCTTTTGCCGAATGTATCTTGGTCTTTGAAGTTCTTGAGAGCTCTTAACATTTTCTTCGAGTAGCTCATAACCCTCTCATTTGGTGGATTTTGAAATACCCACTAACCTTGAATTATTTTTCCCGATTTTGAAGGTGTGTCTCAAAATAAAATTTCATAATACCTTTTGTATGAGAAAATAGTTTTCATACAGGTTCTTCGAGTTGTAGGCTAAGGGATATCCTTCCTTTATCCCCGTTAGCCCCCCAAGCTCCGAGCTTGAAATAAGCGAAAGAGCTTAACACACCTTTTGGTGCCGAGGACTTTGGACTATGATTCGCGGAAGTATTGCTCGGAAATCTGTTTTTTGTAGAACCAATCCTTTCTTGGGTTATCGTCTTGCTTGGCCGAGCACTGCTCGGATTTTTGTGCGGAGGGAAACATTGCTCGACTTCGACTTTTTCCGGTGCATAGTGCGAGGGAGCATAGCTCGACCTCGGCTTTTTGGTGTGAGGGGGCAATGCTCGACCTCGGCTTTCTGGGCTTCTGCCCTTTGTTCTTAGCTGGATATTTTAACTCTGGCCCTATAGTGGGTTCTCTAGTTGTTAAGCCAGCAAATGCTCGGCTTTTACTAGAATTGGTCCATGATGCGAGCAGGAAAGCTGCGGTCGCTTACGCTCTTCTGAGTCTCCTCCATTACCTATTTTTTGAGCCGCGAGCTTTCTAATAATGAAAAGTATGAAGGCGGAAGCTGCCCGAACTTTGCGCACTGGGGATGAGCTTAAAAAAGCCATGGCAAAGTGTGAAGAGCAAGCTCGGCTAATCCGGGCGATTGAAAGCCCAAAAGGTGGAGCTGAAAAAAGGCAATACTACCCTTATGACCGAGCTGGAAATGGAAAGAACCGACCGGCTCAACCTTCAGAGGGTTGTGGAAGGGCTTCAAGCCGAGAAGGAAGCCAGTCTTGAGTTGTGGAAGTTGCTGGAATCCGAGAATGGGGAGAATCTGAGGCTCCGTTCTGATCTGGTTGAAGCCGAGGCTTATCATGAGGGAGGATGTTAATGGCTTTTCCCGAGCCGTGAAGCAGCTTCAGCATTTCAATCCGAATACTGACTTCTCCTGTGCTGACGTGGGCAAGGATTTTACCCGAGATGGAATCCTAGTTCCAATGTCCGAGCTAGAGGATGAGGAGGATGAGAATGCTCAGGCTCTGGCCAAGTGTGAGGAACAAGGCCGGGTCATCGGTTAGTTGAAGGCCTAGAAAGTGCAGCTGGAGGAAGGTCGAGCTACTCTTACGACCGAGGTAGAAGCGGAGAGAACTGACCGACTTAATCTTCAAAATGTAGTGAAAAGGGCTGGGAGCCGAGACAGAAGCCAGCCAGGAGTTACGGAAGTTGCTGGAGGCCGAGAAGGAGGAGAACCGGAGGCTCCGTGCTGATCTAGCTGAAGCTGAGACTTCAATCATGAGGGAGCATGTTAACGGTTTTCTCACGAGCCGTGAAGCAACTCCAGCACTTCAACCCTACTGCCGACTTCTCCAGTGCCGATGTGGACAAGGATTTCAACCGAGACGGGATCCTTATGGCATTGGCCGGGCTGGAGGATGAGGATGAGGATGAGGCCGCAACTCCTGGAGAAGAGGGCGAGGATCAATTGGACGAGGGGGGACCCGAAGGTGAAGTGGGCCAAACTGGCTAGATTAATACCGTTCCTTCTGAGGCGGAGGAGAACCTAGATTCCTGAAGTTGTATAAGCGGTTTAGAAATATCTTTGTTTTTGTAAGACTTTGTGTACTTGGGGACTTGCCCCTAAAATTTCTTATTTTACTTGTGGATTTATTTATACTTTGGTGAATTTTCTGATGTTTTATGGGTTGATCCTGATTGATCACTTATTAACTTGATATATTTATATAGGCTCGGCACTTCGACCCTGATCGGTCGAATGTGGCTCTTGCTTAGGATTCGAGCACCTTTAGAGGCTTTGGTTGACCTCTTCAGGGTTTAGCACCTGCTTAGGAGTCTCCTGCTTAGGAGTCAAGTACCTTTAGAGGCTTCGGTTGGCCTCTTCAGGGTTTAGCACCTTTAGGTGTTATCTCCTGCTTAGGAGTCAAGTGCCTGCTTAGGCTTTATCTCCTGCTTAGGAGTCAAGTAGTTTTTTCTCTTACTTATGAGTCAAGTGTAAGTAGTTTTTTCTCTTACTTAGGAGTCAAGTGTAGAGTAGTTTTTTCTCTTGCTTAGGAGTCAAGTGTGAGTAGTTTTTCCTCTTGCTTAGGAGTCAAGTATAAGTAGTTTTTCCTCTTGCTTAGGAGTCAAGTGTGAGTAGTTTTTCCTCTTGCTTAGGAGTCAAGTGTGAGTAGTTTTTCCTCTTGCTTAGGAGTCAAGTGTGAGTAGTTTTTCCTCTTGCTTAGGAGTCAAGTGTGAGTAGTTTTTCCTCTTGCTCAGGAGTCAAGTATAAGTAGTTTTTCCTCTTACTTAGGAGTCAAGTGTGAGTAGTTTTTCCTCTTGCTCAGGAGTCAAGTATAAGTAGTTTTTCCTCTTACTTAGGAGTCAAGTATAAGTAGTTTTTCCTCTTACTTAGGAGTCAAGTATGGTGTCTGAGTGCTGAAGCCGATGGAATTTTATTTTCCAAGGGAGAGCTTGATCTTTCGGGAGCCGGAGCTCAATCACTTTGTAGCCGCAAATCTTGTGACTCTGGGAGGGGTATCAGCCGAGCATCATTTTGCTCAAATAAATAACATGATATGATGCTACATAACACAACATTAAATGCGTGGAGCAAAACATATCGAATCATATTAGATTTAAACTAGATTTAAGAAATAATATCACCTGGGCACCTTGCGGCCTCTGATTTAGGCATTCCCTCAAGCCCATATGGTCGAGCTCTCCTAGTTGTGCTGGCCGAGCTCCGAGGCCGAGCTGTGCTGGCCGGTCTCCGAGGCCGAGCTGTGGTGGCCGAGCTTCGAGGCCGAGCTGTGATGGCCAAGTTCTCTTTGTCTTCGGCTCTCCAAGGCCGAGCTGTGGTGGCCGTGCTCTCTAAGTCTTCAGCTCTCCGAGTCCGAGCTGTGCTGGCCGAGCTCCGAGGCCGAGCTGTGGTGGCCGATCTCCGAGGCCGAGCTGTGCTGGCCGAGTTCTCTATCATAAAAACTTTCTTTTCTTTTCTCAAGGAACTTTAGGAGTGAAGCTCTCCTTGAATACCTCATATCAAAACCATTGACTTGGTTCCCTAGTCTAAGGGTTTCGGAGGCAGAGTTTGTCTGAGGCACTTTGGAGCCTTTCAAATTTTCAGCGGCAATAGGAGCACCGGAGGGACTTTCTTTGATGCTGGAATTGTCAGAAGCTAACTTGGTGGCTAACTCCATGATCTCAGTGGCCTTCTCAGGCGGAAAAAGCATCAAATACTAACAATTTTCCGGCACAAAAGATTGTAAATTGGGGGGTTTCGGACACAGGTGCCGTGCTATCATTAGACTTCTGAATACAGGGGTTTTTCACAAGCTGGGGAAGGAAATCCATAGTTTAAGCATCTAATCTCAAACCCCCATCTGAATTTTGCAGGTTAGATAACAAATCCTTCGTCTGTGCTTTAGGATCCGTTTTCCCATTAATTCCAAAGGTAGAAGAAGCTTCCAGAAAAGCGCTTTTCCTTCAAGAAATTGTTCAACAAGCTGCAAGTCTGTGAGAAATTGGACTTCTCCGGTGCCTTGCCGGACTTCCGGGCATCCACCGCTTACGGAAAAATCTGTGAAATTAGATGATTGTGGCTAAAAATGATCTCTTTTGATGATGGGTAACCCTGTTCAGTTCATAATTGTTAGTTTCGAGAGGGTCCATACCCTTTCAATATCGAAAAACCACTGCCTTCTCCTTCGGTATACTAGTTAATGTGATAGAGCTAGTGACCCTTCATCGTTTCTCAGCCAGCAGCGACTGGTGTAAGCAAACCGTCCCGATGCACCGCCAGGTCGCCATGGATGACGAGGTCACGCAGCGATAATGGGTCTCTTCTCAAATATATACTAATCTGTGTTTGAAGATTGATGTTGTCGCAGATTTGTCTATCCGAGCTCAAGAGAACGGGTCATGCAGGTGACATAGCATTTAGGATGATGAAGGTCGAGATTGACAGATCCGGTAATGGTTTTTGCCCCTGCGGTGTTGCATTTGGGCGACGGGAGCGAGATTCCAGTGGTCTTGCGCTTTGCTTCTGGGAAACAATACCTTAATGGATTCAAAAGATGCTCCTATCTTTTCAAGAGCTGTCGGGAATGATCCATAGATGACAGTGGAGTTGGCATCCCTCGGAAGGGATGAAAGTCATGGTACGGGTTTCCTTGCTTGGGTTCCAAACGGACGGGAGTGGAATCTGTGGCCCGGGAAAGTTTTACCGGGCCCCACGGTGGGCGCCAAATGTTCCTGCCGAGATCCGTTTTGTCAGAATTTCGCCATAGAACATTAAACCAAGGGGATTGTTTTAGATTTTGGCTTGACAGAATGTGATATTCCGGTCCTACGTATCCCAGTGGGAATCAAAGCCAGACGTAGTTCTAAGTTCATCCCTTGGCGGGGCGGTGATCTCGATCCCTTAATTTTGTATCGGACGAGTACTAGGGAGCAAGGACTGTTTGATGGTCTCTTGGTCGACGCTAGTTCCTCTAACACGCTTAAGGGAGAGTCTCCGGTGTTCAGTGAAAGGTGAGTTTCTTATGAGGGGTACTCCTCCTTTTATAATAGGATTCCCCTATCTCTTAGAGATCTGATTTATCTCTTAATATCTTTTAGAGATTTTGATTTGTCTCTTGATATCTCTTTTGAGATATGATTTATCTCTTAATATCTCATTTGAGATATGATTCCTTAATTTAAGGGATATCATCTCTTTTAACCAGATAAGGTTATTTTAGATAATATCAGGATTTAATACCAATATCTTATTTCTTTAATTAAGTGATCTTATTATCTTTTATTTCCGGACTGGGCCGGGTACTTGAGCTCGGTGGCCGGGTTAATAACCTCGGCCAGTACATGACCCATTTATATAGTGAAGAGTCATGGCTTCCATTCATGAATGTGACTAGTGGACATTAATTGTCTCACCTTCCCAACTAATCTCTCTTTATGATTGTGGAGTCTCCAAGAGTCAAGATACATCCCTCCATCACATGAAATGTATCTCTTAAAATCCCACTCAATTGCATTTATTTGGAAATTTGAATTGCTTTTCCAACAATTCCTCCCTCAATTAAAATTTCCAAATTTCCACATCATCAAAAAATTTTACCTTCTTTCCACCTTTGCTATCATGGCCGTTTTCCCTTCTCAAAGCTTGCCCTTCCAAGTAGCAAAGGTTCTTCTTACTTTTCTGTCCTCTTAACACCAAGCCTCTTCCCTTATACACCTTGCATCCCCACTTTGAACCAACATACTTGTACCCTTGTGATGCCATATCCCCCAAAGAAATAATATTGGCAACTGCAGAAGGTACAAACCTCACATTTTGGAAAGTTCTAATGGCACCATCATGGAGCTTCATTCTCACACTACCAATGCCCTCAACCTTCATTTTTTCACCATTTCCTAACTTGAAATGGCCAAACTCTTCATTAGTTTTCAAGGTGTTAAAAATTGCTCGATCTCTACAAATGTGCTCCGAGGCAGCAGAATCCATCACCCAATTTGATTTATCAACATCCTCGGTTGTTGCTAAAAATATATCTTCATCTTCAGCTGTTTTGACCACGTTTGTCTGAGAGTTGTCATCATCCTTCCTCATCATCCTTAATTTCTTCAAATCCTCCCTCATTTGTGTGCACCTTAGTTGCAAATGACCCTTCTCCCCGCAATAATAACATTGCACGTTTGTCATTTCTCGTTGAGGACGTGATTGCGATTTTGATCTTCCTCTTGACCCATCATGCCTCCTTGAATGATTCCTCCCTCGTTCAGATTCCTCCGCCATTGCTATTTCACTTTCATCATTGATATTCTCGTTTTTCATCATCCTCTCATTTTCCCTTAAAGTGACGATCACCTCATCCATCTTCAAAGTTGTTCTCCCGACAAGCAACGTTTGAACCACAGGTTTGTAGGACCTTGGTAGTGATGACAATAACAGCAGTGCCTGCTCCTCATTAGATATTTTATCATCGGCGTTCAACAATTGGCTTACTAGCTGGTTGAACTTGTTGATGTGGTCATGAAGATTTCCTCCCATCTCCATTTTGAGTTGACATAACTCCATCTTTAAACAGAGACGATTGGTTAGCGACTTCGACGCATAGATATTCTGGAGCTTCTCCCACAAAGCCGTTGGTGTTGTCTCCTTTAACACATTGTGCTTTATCTCAGGAGCTAGAGCTAACCGAATCGTGCTTACAGTCTTCTTTTGAATTTTTGTCCATTCTTCTTCCTTCATGGTAGAAGGCTTCTCCTTCTCTAAAGCCTGATCAAGACCATTCTACACCAAGAGATCTTGAATGGTACACTGCCAGATCATAAAATTTATTTTCCCATCAAATAATGGGATTTCAAACCTTGATGTGTTCCCGGTCATAGCTCTGGTACCACTGTTGGGTATCTCTCACACAGATAAAGGATCGTAAGAACACAAGAAAAAATACACTACAGAAAAATAATAGAGAACACGAGAATTTAACGTGGTTCGGCACCTCTTGCCTACGTCCACGGAAACACTCCAATAAAGTGTATTCACTATCTCAAATATGTGATTACAATATTTGTAACCCACCCCACTTTTTGTGTATCACTCTACAAACTCAAGTACCACACTCAAGTTACAAGAAATGATAACACTCACTCACACAAGAGACTTTCTCTACAAGTGATCACTCACACACTTGCTCTCTCTTGCTTTGGTTGGGATGATCCTACTCTTCCTCACATGACCCATTTATATAGTGAAGAGTCATGGCTTCCATTCATGAATGTGACTAGTGGACATTAATTGTCTCACCTTCATAACTAATCTGTCTTTATGATTGTGGAGTCTCCAAGAGTCAAGATACATCCCTCCATCACATGAAATGTATCTCTTAAGATCCCACTCAATTGCATTTATTTGGAAATTTGAATTGCTTTTCCAGCAAGCAAGAATGCTTGAGTAAATTCTTTAGTTTAGGTTAGTATGCCTGGTTTGATTGGAACCTATCTTCATCTGATGTTGGTATGGTTCCTTGGAAGTGGTCTCTAGTTTTTGGGGCAAATTCTAATATCCTCCACTTGTGAGGTTATGTTTTGATCCACCAGGGTCATTTTAGGTATTTTAATAAAAGACAAATAAAAAAACAAAAAATCCTCCATCTTGTTCATTGTAAGAACAACACTGTTTCGTCTTCCCCCTTTCCTTCTGTTTCTCTGGTCCCATCTCCCCCCATCCACTAGACACAGAGCAAAGCAAAATGCTCACGCCCCTTTACTTGTTTGATCTCTATAATTTATATTGAAGATTCAAAACAATGAAGTTCAATAGTTCTTTCTCCAAAACATGGTATCAGAATAACAATATTTAGACCAAACCAAATATGTATGATTAATGAAATAATCTAACAATCTAACAAAGTTTAATAATTCACAAGGATCTTCTCGTCGCTAAATCAGAATACTCAAATCCAAAAAGTAACAAACTCTATCAATGCCAACTACTGAAACTTCGAAGCCCAGTAATTTGGAGGTATCAGGCAATAATTTTTGCAACACCCTTCGTTATATTAGTAACCCAACAAAAAATATAATAAAATTCTTCAAAACATTTAATAAGGCATAAAACTCTAATAAAATTTTCACAAGTTATATATATATATATATATATATGAAAATACCTCAATAATTTTAAAATAACCATTGGTAAGATAATCCATACATAAATAAAATTAATTGCCTCAAAATTCGTGCGTCTACTAAAAATAACCTAACGATAAAAATAAAATAATATGGTTCTAGCCACAAATGGCTCCATATTGAACATAATACTAACCAAATATAATAAATATATAAAATCAAGTACTAAGTCTTCAAGCCTCCTCAGTCTGAAAAGTGATGTCTTCTTGCTCTGAAAACAACACTTTTAATGAGATTTATAATCCCAATGAATAAAAACAATTTAATCAAAAGGTTTGCAAAATAGTGTTGTTCTCAGCCGGCGCGGTAACATGAAAATCAATTATGGTACCCGCAAAAATTATAAACATGATAATCCCTTTAAAATAAGTAAAAAATGTTCCAAATCACATATAATTAAAAGAATAACTCAGCAGTCAAAACATTCACATCTCAAGCTTTTAATCATGTCAATCATGCATACCATATGCAATACAACTCCATGAACACGACTAGGTGATTCCCAGAAATCACCTGGCTTGACTATTTGGTTCCCGGAACTGGTGTGAATCCCAAATCTACTAAGGTCTATGAGCTCATATCCATGCAATGGCGTCCCACTGCCATCCCCATCCCATATGGAGGTATCTCATATCCCATCCCAGATGTGGATATTTTCAATAATTTGATATGTCATCCCAGATGGTGATATCTCTCATCATATTCTCAGAATAGAATGTATACCGTCATCCCTTCTCAAAAGGTGATGGTCAACTCATGCATAATGCAATACGTCATCCCAGATGACCATTAAATGGGTTCTCAGACTCCGTGAATCACTAACAATGATATAATGTCATGCCGAGGCAACACTGTAACTTCATATAACATAATAGAGCATGTCACAACAACACTATAATATCATATAATGTAAAAGAGCATGTCACGGCAACACTATAACATCATATAACATAACAGAGCATGTCACGGCAACACAATCACATCATATAACATAATAAAACATGTCAATCAACCATCAACTCGTACCAATTTTATATATAATCACATAATTCATAGTAATAATCACATAATTTAATGTTAATTTTGTTTTTTATACAAAAACCCCAATTTAGAAAATAGGATTTGATCAACTATTGATTCTTGCATTCAACACTCTTCAAAAATTATAATTTAAACTAAAAACTCAGTTTCCTCAAATCGTTTGCACCATGGAAGGTTGAGAAAAATGTTGTTTTTAATCACCTCTTGAAGACCTCCAAATAGCTCTAAGCGTTTCCTACGACGAATCCTAATGTTTGCCAAGAGTTCTCATCATCTTCCTCTTCCTAAACTCCCTCTTCCACAACTCTCTCTTCTTAATCCTTGAATTTCTTCTCTTCTTAGTCGTTTTTGTGTTTCTAGGTGTAATTAGGGTTAAAATATGCACCCTAAGAGTGTTAAGATTCTATTTATAGAGCCCCAAAATCCCAAAACGTGTAAAAACGCGTCAAGTCGACCCGCTTACTCAGAACACAACGTTGTATTTTACACATATATTGAGTTGTAGACATCCAAAAATTATGAATTTTATATCTTTGGAAAGCTAAAAGAAATATCCATAACTTTTATTAAGACCATGAAATCTGAAACAAACATTTAAATAGTAAAAATTGGGATAGAATTTAGAAAAATGGTTCTGGCGCTCGAACCTTAACAGCGTGTACGAATTTGATCGTAACTTGAGCTACAAGAATCCAATTTGAACGAATTAGGTGTCTATGGAAATCTAAGAGACAGAGCTACATTTCTTATGAAGACCTCGAACCCAAAAAAAAAAAAAAGTTTTGGCTACTATATATCCATCTGAAGTTAGGTGTTGGGTCATAGGAAGTGTATTATGTGAAATTGGGCCTAAAACACTCAAAATTATTTATTTAATTTCTTTAAAGTCACGTATGAGATTTTAACCACTTCTAACTTTAAATATAATAATCTTAATAATCCATTTCCTATAAAATTAACTAGTAGCCAATTTTTGGAATGTTACAATTTTTATCAATAGATCTGGAGCATATTCAAGAACAACAAAGAGGAGAAAAGAAAAATAAACAGATCTACAACTTTAGAGCTTGAATATTAGCCATGGAGGGGACAATGACTAGATCAGCAACTTTAGAGCTTGAATATTGGCCATGGTGGAGACAATGACTGTGGTTGACGGCGGTGGCGACGACTATGGCGATTTGTTCCCAGAAGAGGCAGAACCTCAATCACTTCCACCACCCTTTCAAGTCCACAATGAGCACTCTAACACTGCTGCACATTCCACCGAGCAGCAACCGGAGGAGCCGCTCGTTAGAACAGCCACGAGGCGAGCGAGCACGCCATCGATCTGAAGCTTCCGATCTGAAGCCAAAGAGGGAAGGAAGAACAAAGGATGAATGAAGGAACTAGGCAAAAATTTATTTAATTTTTAAATTAAATAAATTATTATTTTTTAAAGAGAAATAAATTATTATTCTTATAATACCCTTTTAATCTTGACCATTGAAATATTTTATTATTATATGAATGGTCAGGATCTAAAGAGTTTTGGTCCTCCACTATTTTTTGAGAGGATGTTAGAATTTGCCGTTTTTGGTGTGGCTCTTTGGGCAATTTGGAAGGATGGGAACTCTCTGATTTTTTCTAACCAGTCGTCTTTGGGAGATGAATTGTGGTATTTAGTGTGCAATCAATCTCACTTTATTGAGAACTTAAATGGGAATCCTCTAAAATCAAGAGATAACATCAAAAATCCAGCTTCGGGAACTTGAATAAAGCCTCCTCCCGGAGTATTCAAACTTAATGTAGATGGTTCTTTTTTCAGGAATCGGAAGTTCAGCTAGTGGAGGCTTGCTTAGAGATGCAGCAAGCAATTTTATTAGAGGTTTTCATTGCAAAATTACTTCTAGTAATGTGATCAGGGCAGAGCTATGGGGTGTGTTATCGGGCTTGCAACTTGCTAGGACCATGAAGCTTAATTACATCATTGTTGAAGCTGATTCAAAAACACTTAGGGTTCGTTTGGTAGTCAGGATATGATAGGGGCGGATAGGATAAGAGAGCAGGATAGGAGTAGGATATAATATGAGCAGGATAAGTTATTATCCTATCCGACATTTGATGTCCACCAGATAACCAACCGGATAGCATTGTAATTTTAGTACGAATTTTAAAATTTTCGTTTCTGTTCTGAATGTTTTCATATTTTATTAGATTTTAGTTTTTTATAATTTTTATTTTTTAAGATAATATAAAAAGACAAAATTGTCCTTGTGATAAAATTACATATAATATTTTAAAATTTTAAAATATTGTTTAGCTTAAATTAATTTTGTTATAATTTTAAATATTTATATTTAGTTTTTACTTCACATATTATCAGAATATTTTTTTTATTTATTTTTCAGTTTTTTAAAATAATGTAAAGTAACAGAATTAGCCTTGTGATAAAATAAAAATAATTTTTAAATTAATTATTAATATTTTTATTATTTTATGTTTTATTATACCTTTTTTGGTAACCATATTATATTTTATTATACTTTAATTATTTTATATAAAAATATTTTTATATTTTATTATACTATAAATCACCTTATCCTATCCTGTTGAGTTTTAACCCAGCTCCCCCTCAGGATAGAATTTTAACTAGATGGACAAGATATGATAGGTGACATGATTGGTTTATCCTATCCTGCTGTCTCACCAAACAATAGTTTCAGACAGGATATGATAGCTTATCATATCTTGTCTCTCTTATCTTGATCACCAAACGAGCCCTTATAAAATTGATTAATAAAGGCTTTTCTTCAAGCCCTTCTCTTCAATTCTTGATTGGAGAAATTAAAGCTCTTGCTAGGAAAAATGATTGAAATGTTAAATTCCTGCATATACTTAAATCAGCAAATTGGTGTGCTGACCATTTAGCTAGTAAATGCCATTTAGGAGATTACTCTTTATATATAGTGGAGAATCATTAGCCTATGTTAAGTTTTCTTCTTCAAGATGATGTAAGAGGAACTTCTTCCTCTAGTGTTGCTTAATTCTAATTAATACCCGTTTATATATAAAAAAAGTGCTTTAGTAATATATTTTTAGAATATAAATAATATTAAATCTTTATCTATACAATTATATAATGCCAAAGTAGCAAAAAAATAGTTTTTTGGTGTCAACAATAATATATTACAGATATACCCCTAAAACTATATATCTTCTAACTCCCTCTCACCTCACTAACGGCAGTTTTTAAGAATTATATAACTGAGCGCCTGTTATGAAAAGTAATAACTGCATGATTTTCATTTAGCCCAATTGCAACTTAAATAACTGTTGCTTCTTCTTCTTCTATAAATGTTTCTTTAATTCAACCTCTTTCTTGCAAAAAGCAAATCCAAAACGTGCCTACCGACACACTGCCCAATACCAACATCGACCCTACCAAATCTGGTACGTTATTGATTTCTTTTCTTTTCTTTGGTTTTAAAGTTACACTTTCTTTCCCTGGTTTCACTTTCTCCCCTTCTCTTCTTCCAGAAGTTTTTGTTCTGTTATTTTCATTGTACTCAGTTATTCATTTGCTACTATCGCTTGCAACTTTTTGAGACTTAGTATTTTACCATTGTGGATAAATGATAATTATTTGTGCATACATGCTTCAGTTTTGTAACCCCATGTTCGAGCACATGTAGAATACAGTTTAGTTTATCCACGACACTAATTGGTTGGCTGAACAAAATGATACAATTTAAAGAGAAATCAGGGAAGGCAGTGCGTTTATAGCCGTATGAATTCCAAATTTCCATTTTCAACTTCCTTCTCAATTCCCCTGTCTTATGGATCTAATTTGATTTGAGTTGTTTAAGTTTTATTTTAATTATTTGAGTTTTTTTTTACTTTGCACTATATATTTTTATCTTTTATATTTTGTACTTCTGATGCCATTTTACTTTTAGGAGAATTTGGAAAATAAAAAAAATTAAAATTTTCTTATAATTTGCATTTCGAAGTAGGGCAAGGCAACAAATATTCATGAATAATAACAAATCCTTATGATAGCCGATATATTTATTGACCCAAATAACAGTGAATCTTTTGGAGTTGGATCAAGTATGTTGATGATATGATAACATGTCATTTGATAGCAGTGTAAGAATGGATCAATTAATTTAGCCAAGGTTCCAACGTTGTTACGAATCATAATAGACAATGAGGGAATAACCAAATTTTGATTAAATTTTAAATAGGTGAAACTACTAGATGTTCTGCGTGGTTATCTGCATGTTTTAGTTCTAATTAAGAATGTGGTTATGTTACTTTTCAAATTATAATACTCTAAAATTGTCATTATTGTTTGCCTTGGGAAGGTGGAAAAAATAGAGTTCCGAGTAGAACGAAAAAACGCAGCCATGAAGGAGAACGAATTGAGGTAAAGAATTTTGCTACTGTCGTTGTTCCGTTGTGTTTTTGCGGTAAAGAATTCTGCTACTGTCGCTAACATCTACCTTATCAACCACATATCTGATATCATACTTCCTGAATTATAAAACCCAGCCTAACATAGAGATATGGTGTGTGTGTGACTGTGTAACATCAAAAGGTATCATCAACCTCAATAAACTTTCACACTTCTTTGTTTCACTAAGCAAAGCTCAGTAAAAAATCCTGTCTTAGTATCATTTAATTTTTATAAGAAATGATAAACTAAATAAGATGAGAAAATCAAGCTCAAATGTCTATCTGCAAGCCCAAAACACAAAAGCCAAATAATATAAATTTCAATAATGCATATAAGCATGATACTCATGTTAATCTATTCCAAGAGTAGTGGCACTGAGTCAAGGCAGTGAAGGAGTGGCGTATGAAAAATAGGAGAAAAGTTTTGAAGGGTGGTTCTTGGCTTTGGCTTGGCCTCTCCTAAGGCTGGGGTCTTAGTGTTATATTGAGTCGTTTTCATGTCCTTATTTCTGTTATGTATTCTAACAAATCCATAATAATTAGCAAAACAATCATTAATGTACACGCTTATGGGTGATTTTAGTACACTTCAATGTCCCAGAATTGAGTAGTTGATGGTCTCAAATAATCTGCAAATTTGTTGGTTGGCCAACTTTCATGTGTTAAAGTAAATACTCAGTATGTCATATTGTTGCATGTTTATTTTGCTGGCTTGGGATGCTTAAAAAATGTGAGTGCTGCACTTTGTGGATGAAGAGCATTGAAGTGCAGTGCACACGTTGTCGAAGACGAGGGGTTGGGTTCAACTAGAACATTGACCACGATCGAATCACTTTTTCATCATGTTATAAACTCCATACCCACGTGTGTTTAGGCTTGGCTAAAAAACTCCAGTGAGAACTCGGAGTATTATGTTATGAGTAGAAAACTGGTTGTAGATAGTGGTACTGTTGTATTGAATTGTCACTATAGGTAAATCAACTTCCAGTGCATACACATGGAAGGAATATAAAACATAATTATTTTAAAATCTTTAATTAATACCTTTTTATAAATAACTAGGTTCTATTTCGACATGGAAAATATTAACAATCAACGATCTCAAGAGCATCAACGAGAGATGTGGAGGCATTTTATAAGAAGCAGAAGGCAGAGAATGACCGCAGAGCAACGACAAGAACAATCAGCTAGACGATGAGAACATTATAGACGTGGAAGGAATGTAGTTGCTATGGAGTCAAGAACAATGAGATTGACAACTATGTGACGTCTTGCACGATCAACCAGTGATCAACAAAATAGTACAGGTATAAAATATATATATATATATATATATATATATATATATATATATATTTGAGAAAAGGTATATAATAATTTAGTCATTTATTAATTTTATTTAAATTTAATCATCAAGGTAATTAGCAACTATATTACTTTATATTAATGGTTTATCTATAAAGTTCTGGTCTAGAACTTATTATAATCACCAAAGTTTCTATTTTTGCACGTCAAATAATGTGATATTTCTCATTCTCATTTTTTAATGTCCGTTTATATAATCATTTGCTTACCTTATGTTATTTAATAATTCTTTTTTCAAAACTAAATCATGCAGATCCTAATATTGCTTCAACGAGGTTTCGAGGAACACATGACCATGAAGCCGGAACAAGTAGCGGACATGGTTAGTGATGGACATTTAGAAAATATAAACTTGAAATTTTATGCCATCTTTGAATTTAGTATTTTATATTAAAATTTTAAAATTTTATTATTATTCCTTTTCAACTAATTATTAACACTTAGATATCGTAATTTGCCAACAAAATATATATTAGTATAGAAAACTTTAATTAAATTAATATATAAGTAAAAATGAATTATCTATAAAATTTGGAAGCTTAAAACTTATCATTATCATCAAAGTTTCTATATTTATAATAAATAAAGGTGTTTTTCTTGCATGCATTTTGGCAGACGTGCCTACGAGGTTAATCATGATATCTTGAGGATGTTCATGTCTCGACGTATTTGTTAATCATGGTATCTTTATAATATTCCTGAAATCGACGTGTTCATTGTGCCTTTGGGCAATCGACGTACAATGAAATTCATTGTGCTCGAGGCAATCGACATACAATGAAATCAGGGTATTTTATGATATTCATGTAATCGACGTATTCATTGTGCCTTTGGGCAATCGACGTACAATGGAATCATGGTATCTTATGATATTCATGAAATCGACGTGTTCATTGTGCCCTTGGCAATCGACGTACAATGAAAAAAATCCATAAATCGACGTTCTCACTGTTAGGACGGTGGGCTATGGTAAAATCGACGTGCCTCTGTTGGCAAAAATCGACGTGCCTCTGTTGGCCAAAATCGACGTGCCTCTTTTGGCAATCGAGCCTGATCAGCTCATTTTAAATGACGTTGGGGATCTCCGGAGATTAGGTATGAATGTGTAGATGATGTTTTGAAGTGTCCATGCATAGTTTTTCAACGTTGATGTTTGGGGTGTGAAACCCACTGATAAACTGTATGCTATAATTGAGATGTTTATGTATATGTGTATGTGTCTTCTTTTATGCGAGTATTTAGTTATCGTGTTAAATCCATATATTGGTGTCTCACCCTTACAACACATATCGTCGAGACGTACAAGGGGTAGGATTTCTACAAGAAGGAGAAGGGTTTGTCTAGCTCAAGGCATCTTTGTCTTTGCTCCAGTTAGCGGTAGTGTGTACATTAGTTACGACGACCAGCTTAGGTCCTATTTGGATATATGGTGTTTAGGAGAATAAATCTGATAAGGATCTAGGTGTGAAGACATATGAGGCAGTATAGTTGTATGACTTATATACATTATGTATTTAAGTGTGATTTGATTATGTTGTTGTGGTTGTGAGGTTAAAAGAAAGAAAGAAAAAAAATTGATCACCATATTTTGAAAAGATGAACGTTGAGAAAACATTATTTTCCGAAAGTAACCAGCAAATTAAGTTTTATTTCCGCAAACGGGTAACCATGTGATGACCTGGGTTAGGGTGTCACATTTAGTGGTATCAGAGCTGGTCAAGTCTTTCGGGAATGTTGGGAAATAGGTCTGTTAGGTTTTTGTTGTGTGATCTCTGGTCGAAACTTGTTTGAATTGTTTCTTGGTTGAAACAATGTGTGTTGACACACAAGTAAGTATGTTTTGGTGGGTTCTGATTGGGTTGAGACCTTGTGAGAACTCATGTTTAGTAAAGGGTACTTATGTTCATGTTGATACATTCGTTTATCCCTTAGGATGGTATCAGACATTTGAATAAGGTATCTGTCATCGAAAGTTTTTTTTGAAAATTTTCTGAGAATGTCCCAAGTTTGTACGGATGGACGGATGTTGAGTTTCTGATTGATCTAGTTTCTAGATTTAGCCAGATCTCAACCGCTTTGTGTAGGATATCGCCAATGAAGTTAGTTGGGTTAGACTTCAAGAAATGGAATTTTCATCCATTTCTCGATAAGTTAGTCATCATCTTCATCGATGATGTTCTCGTTTACTCTAAGAGTCACGAGGAGTATGAGAGACCTCTGTATCAAGTGTTACAGATCCCTCGCAAGGAGTTGTTATATATTCAAAGGATCGACTTGAGAACAAGTTACCACCAGATTGGAGTTAGGACTTATTAAAGATTTTGTATTGTAAACTCAGCTTGTGAGGCAAGATCAACTGTTCGTGTGTCTGGGAGATTGACCAAGTTATCGGTAAATCGTCGGATCGATTCAGGGTGACCACACTAAGTGCGTCATAAAAGACCATTGTGCTTGTGAGAAACCAAGGCGAATAGATTTAAATCTTCAACCTTAGATGAGGGTCTCAGGATTCAGAAAAATTGTTCCTTATGGACAAATTGCTTTTCAAATTCCTATGGTTGTATTAGACAATCATAGCTGTACATTTTGTACATGCCAAATTCATTTTTCTGACCTTGATTTAAAATCTATCCTGACTTTGGTTCTGACAGTCTGGATATTTTCATACTTCTTTGGGAATGTATTATGAGTATTTCTTGAGTTATGCGACAGATGTGAATTCTTGATGATAGAAGTTTCTTGATGAGACTTAGTCAATTCACTTTTACTTTTGATGGAAGTGATCCAGTCTAAATTTTGTCGGACTGATGTTCTTTTAAATCGTTGTGTAGTAAAGTTCTTGTGAAGAAAGAAACTTTATTAGACTCATGTTTGTAAACTTGTATTAGCTATGCATTTTTACACTCACGAACCTATTGAAGAATCTTTTTACATATTGGACACTTGTATCTTTCAGATTGGTCAAATTATTCTTTGTGCTTTCTTGTGAAAGCGAAATCAAGAAATTTCTTGTCTTGAAAACCTATTTTCAAAGTATTGGGAGTAGGTTGATGAAGTCGACATCTTTTTACCTGCTTAGGTCCACTGTGTAATGGAAAAAATAACAGAGGTATGTATCAGAGGACTGATCCAATGTGATAAGGAATTGATCCTTAGAAGGTTAGTTGAGAGTAAGTGTAATATCTAAGCATGACAAAAGGTGAGTGGATTTTTATGGAGGTGTAGATGTGACTAGTAAGCTGAGAATTTCTAGAATTAACATCAGTAAATAAGATGATTTTGGCCGATTTTGTTATGATCGAGGTAGAGTTTGCTAAAGGAACCAGGATAATGATAAAATGATCATCGTTAAGATTTAATCGTATGATTGGAAGGAATTACAGAAAAGTGTCTATGGTAGTTTTACCTAAGTTGAATTGAACAGAAAAGAGAAGTTCTTGAATAAAAATTAAGTTGATAGAAAAGTTCGAAAGCTAAGGATTAGATAATTCTATTCTATCATCCTTTTTGGTTTAATTGCATTAAGATATGCAATGAAGTTATTTTGAGGATGAGATGTGTGAAGTGATGTTAAATTGGAGTGGTGAATTATAATCAAGAAGAACTAAGACGAGGATTAAATATTTTGAGTAGGGAGTTGATGCGTGGTACTGTGAAGACAGTGTTAGTATTAATGATAATATTCAGAGTGAGATGATTAGAACAAGGTTTCTGGTGGAATCATGTTGATAAGAGAAGTAATCAAGTTTTGATTTTGTTTTTTTCAAGTGATAGTACGGATATGTAGAAATGACATAAGAATGAATTGTGTTATGGAATATAGAATAAGAGGAATGAAGTGATGTGGAGAACAATGTAAAGTCTTAAGGTTAAGATGAGGTTACAAAATCCTGTTTAGTTTCGAGTCACGAAATTTCGAGGGCGAAATTTTTTTAAGAGGGGTAGTAATGTAACACCCCGATTTTCGCTACTTTGTAATATCGGTAATAAATATATAAATATATATATTTATCCAAGACTTATAAAATTGTTTTGGACGAAATACTGTTATTTTACTGTCATGTTTTATATCTTAGGGTTACAATAAAGTTTTGGGTTGAAAATTCAGACGGAACCCGGTCTGCGTTTTCACTGACAGTAAAAGTTTACTGCTCAGAAGACCTAATTTTGAGTCGTGAACGAGATGAAAAATGTTTTTATCGTATTTACTACGATACTGGAAGTTTTGAAAATTTTGGTAAAAAAATTAAAATATTATATTTGTTGCGGGCGTATACGTCGAGATATCTCTAGGAAAACTTGCGCCAGATGAACTAAGGAGTCGGCAACGTAGCAGAGATGATGGATTTGACCGACTTGACGAGTATTTATGACGAGTTTATCTGAGTCATAATGGCCATAATGGCGCATTTATGGCAAAGTGAAATTTTGCTATGAAATGACCATTTTGCCCTTGTCTTTTTATGACAATTGCAAGTAAATGCCATTGGAAAAGTTGACCAAACCTTAACTAAAAACCCACGGCTCCAATCCTTCTTCATTAAGTGTGGTTCCTTCTTCATTAAGTGTGTTGTCTTTTTCATTAAGCAATTTTCTTCCATTTCCATGTTCTTTTTCTTCAAAGTGTTCATAATTTGTCAGATTTTGCCTAGCAATTCTGACCAGTTTCTATTTTTATTCTCGAAAAACTTTCAACATTAAAGTTGTTCATCTTTCTCTCTTCTTTCCAACGACATAAAGATCATCCAAAACGGACAAGTATGTTGAGAGATCTACTCAAAATACTAAAACTGTTCTAAACCCTAACTATGTTCATCTTCTCCCTTAAGTTTCTTAAGAACTCCATAAGAAAACCTTGAAGAACATCATCCAAACTTTGTTTTCTTGGATCATCAAGAGGTAACAATCTCTTCTCTTGTCATTTAAGTCATTTCTCTTCACAACTTTTGTAGATTCATGGCTTAGATCAACATGTTCTTTATTTTACTCAAAGTTATGAAGCTAACTTCAAAAATTCATAACTAATTCGAGAAAAATCCTTTTGACATGAAACCAATTGATATGATCTTATAATCATCTCTATTTTCATTATCTAGAAGCATAAGATCATGAGAAATTTCTTTCCTTGATTTCTGGTTATGGCCGAACCTAGGGTAAAGTTGTGTTCTTAGGTTTTGTTTCATTTTCATGTCTTGATTCATGATTATATCTTGATAGTTCTTGTATTCAAGTATATAGAAGATTAAAAATCAAACTTAATCCTATTTGATCTCATCAAAACCGAAACCCTAGGTATGAGCACTTAATGGTTTTGTGATTCAAAAGTTGTTTGTGACACTTGAATCCAACTCTAGGTTTTGTATGTTGATTAAATCCAAGAGTTTAGAAATTTTAGAGATTTCTAACCCCAAACTCAGCCCTTGGCCGAAACCCTAGTTCTTGGAACTAGATGAGTTTTAGTTCATGTTCTTGGTTCATAATCTTGGTTTAAGTGCTTAATCATGTTTAAGTTACTTATGGATCATTAATCCCTAAGTTAACAAAATTTTAACTTTCCTAACCTAGAAAAGTTGTTGAGGCCGAACCTTAACCTCCATGAGTCAAGTATGTTTTTGTTTGATCTGATTTATTTTGGTTGCAATTCGTTATGAAGGAATCCATCGGGTTGGTTTGACCTAAAGCCGACGGAGGAAACCGGATCAAATCGGAAGATTATTTGAAACTGTTAGTTCGAGTCTTCAAGAGGTAAGGGGAGCTTACCTGAGGGATTTTCTCAATAACTATTTGCTTGTATTGTGGTTGATATGATTTATATGTGGTTGTGGTTATTTGTTTACACAGTTTATGCTGTGTTATTTATGTGTGTATCGGTGATTGATCTGCTTTTAATTGTTTTAATTATCTGCAGTAGTATATTATGTTGCTATGATGCATGATCTGCCTGGTGATATAATTATGATGATGTTGTTGAATGTTGTTTGAGAGGCCTGACGGTGGTCAGTGCACAACCGATTAATCAGATAAAAACTTTAATAAGCTGTGAAAATTATATTCAACGTTTTATGGGAAATGTTGGAATATAATAGTAGTGGGAAATATTATTTTGGAAAAATAATGAGTTTTGAGAAATATTATTATTTTAATGATTTGTTAGTGTAAAAGTAATTTATGAGTCACAATGAGAGCGAAACCGTGAAAATATTTTTGCACTGCTAATTTTTACGTAAGAAATTCTGGAATATTACAAAATATTCTTTTATGAAATTAATTGGTGAAAATAAGTTAATCATGATTTTAGAAAATTAATTAAGTGGAAAAAGTTAAGTTTTGGCTTAAAAAGCCTTTAAAATAATATTTGACGGCAAATTTGGAAAAGTGTAGACGGCAAGTATTTTTGAAAACAAAGAATGCATATTTTGAGGAAGTTAAATCCTCAAGTGACTCATTGGTTTGTGAAAAACTAAGTTTTATTATTTAAAGACTTTATTGAAGAATTTTCCATGTGAAAAGATTTTCCGAAAACAAAAATAAATTCAACCGTGTTGAAAGTGGTGTGGAACTTAGTAACCGAGATGTCGGGGTACTAATGTTCTTATGACGTTATCCTATTTTGGATTTGTTTTTCACAGACAAAAACGACGTAAACGACGATATGGAACTTAGTAACCGAGACGTCAGGGTACTAGTGTTCTTATGACGTTATAGACTTGGTGTCTAGTAGGTAGACGGTGTGTCTACTTTACGACGTAATAATCGACGGTAAAAGATTTATGATGTTTTCTATCACCACGAACCTAAGACTGATTGCAAGGTCTAAGGGCTTCGTGATTTAGCACTCGGGCTATGAGGTCATGTGTTGTTAATAAAAGTTGTAAAGATGTTTAAAACGATGATGGGTCATAAGCTTTTGAGAGCTTTGACAAATAAAGATATAACACAAAGAAAACGACGAGAACAAAGTGTTTTTCTTGCATGCATTTTGGCAGACGTGCCTACGAGGTTAATCATGATATCTTGAGGATGTTCATGTCTCGATGTATTTGTTAATCATGGTATCTTTATAATATTCCTGAAATCGACGTGTTCATTGTGCCTTTGGGCAATCGACGTACAATGAAATTCATTGTGCTCAAGGCAATCGACGTACAATGAAATCAGGGTATTTTATGATATTCATGTAATCGACGTATTCATTGTGCCTTTGGGCAATCGACGTACAATGGAATCATGGTATCTTATGATATTCATGAAATCGACGTGTTCATTGTGCCCTTGGCAATCGACGTACAATGAAAAAATCCATAAATCGACGTTCTCACTGTTCCGGACAGTGGGCTATGGTAAAATCGACGTGCCTCTGTTGGCAAAAATCGACGTGCCTCTGTTGGCCAAAATCGACGTGCCTCTTTTGGCAATCGAGCCTGATCAGCTCATTTTAAATGACGTTGGGGATCTCCGGAGATTAGGTATGAATGTGTAGGTGATGTTTTGAAGTGTCCATGCATAGTTTTTCAATGTTGATGTTTGGGGTGTGAAACCCACTGATAAACTGTATGCTATAATTGAGATGTTTATGTATATGTGTATGTGTCTTCTTTTGTGCGAGTATTTAGTTATCGTGTTAAATCCATATATTGGTGTCTCACCCTTACAACACATATCAGAGACGTACAAGGGGTAGGATTTCTACAAGAAGGAGAAGGCTGTCTAGCTCAAGGCATCTTTGTCTTTGCTCCGGTTAGCGGTAGTGTCCATTAGTTACGACCAGCTTAGGTCCTATTTGGATATATGGTGTTTAGGAGAATAAATCTGATAAGGATCTAGGTGTGAAGACATATGAGGCAGTATAGTTGTATGACTTATATACATTATGTATTTAAGTGTGATTTGATTATGTTGTTGTGGTTGTGAGGTTAAAAGAAAGAAAGAAAAAAAATTGATCACCATATTTTGAAAAGATGAACGTTGAGAAAACATTATTTTTCGAAAGTAACCAGCAAATTAAGTTTTATTTCTCAAACGGGTAACCATGTGATGACCTGGGTTAGGGTGTCACAGGTGAATCCACAATGTATAGTTAAAAGTCGTACTCCACAAGAATATGTCTCTACATTTTGGTGTCTGGACGATCTTGTGGAGTTTGAAATTGGCCAAGTTCAGATGATATTTCAATCCATGAAGGAGTGCATGTCATGGTAAGAAAAATATCAGGTTTGCCGTCGTGAAGCACAATAGCCATACCATCTTCATACCGTGGTGTCATGTCTCGACGGCTACCAATAAATGATGAAGGCAATATGGTTCTCCGTCTGATATTTTCTACAAAGAGTAATTGTACGTGTTGATAGTGTTTGATGTATTCGACATATATTTACCGAACAACAGTCACCAATAAATTCGTCTATGCTCATTTATAATAGGTTGCCTCCACAAGATAGATATTAACTAAAGTCATATTATAGTGTTTCAGTCGATATTAGCGCTGTTGATTGAGGTTTCACACGCTTAACTAAATAACCAATAAATTCAATACTTCGCAAATTCACATTATTTGTTAATATACACCAAATGCTAATCCTTTGAAATTAATTAAGTTACTGAATGCAGATCAATTGTAAGAATATGAATAATCATCTCAAAATAAAATCCATAATAATAAATTATTGAATTTATAATCCCAACAAACGATAAAAGCAACAAAAAAAAGTGTGATATTGAAATGACAAAACAAAAAGGGGTAATTTGTTAAAAAGGGTACCTTCTTTTCGCCAAGGAAGTTTCGGATCTCAATGGACTTGTTGTCATTGGTGATGCTGGCATTGATGGGAAAATGAGCATAAACGAATCTTATCTTGTAGCGGTAACCCTTGGTAACGCCGGTGATGATATTCTCGACGTGGCTGAGCACGGTGCGGATGGTGATGAGTGTGATTTCACCTCATTTTCCATGTACATTTCTGCATTCATTTGCATATAGTTAGGCCATTTTAGTTGGATTTTGTTTAGTTTTTCCTTTGGAACGGATAAGGTGGTATTGTGTGTTGTTTTGCAGGGATTTATGATTAAATGCCCAAGATTTAGCCATGAGGAAGCTGAGATGAAGAGAGAGCCTGAAAACTGAAGAAAAGAGGCCAAAAGTCAGAAGCTGTCACGGCCTGGCCGTGATGGCTATCACGGCCGTGATCCAAAATCACCACAAGTCAGAATCCATCACGGCTTGGCCGTGATGGAGATCATGGGCGTGAAAAAATGGCTCGCGACGCGAAGGAAGTCTCGCCACGCGAGAGACTGATTTTGCCAGAACTGCAACAGACAGAACCCGTCACGGCCTGGCCGTGATGGCTGTCACGACCGTGACGGGCCACGAGTTATAAAAGAACCTCTGGGCAGAACAGAAGACACACTCAGAAAAACCTAAAAATAGACCCTCTGCTGCTGTGGCTGCTGTGCAACCTTCCATGGACCCCCTTCCCTTGTTCATCTCTGTAACTCTTTCTTTGATTCTATCTTTGATTATGTGTAGCTAAACTCCCCCTTGTTGGGGTTAGATGATTGCTCTTCTGAACTTGATTGTAACATGACTTGATTATAATGCAATTTCCTTTTTCTTTATGAGTGTTTGATTCCATGCTTAATGCTTTCTTAGGCTTGATCATCCTAGGAATGATTAGTTGCTTTAATAGATAACTGAAAGGTTGGTGTTAAGGCATGCTCATGAATCAAATGCCAAGTAGTTCATGAGCCTAGACATAGGTCTTGAGGTGCTTGCAATCCTATGAATCTTGACTCTTGATGCAATTTCTCATGTTAATCCACCTAAGACATTAGGGTTTAACTTGGGACTTTAGGCTCATTCCACCTAAGACATTAGGGCTTGAGTATTAGAGAAGATTTGATTGTCATAATTGAATTAGGAACTGTGTTATCTATCATTTCATAGCAATCAAGGGAGGATTAGCCTAGTCTAACCCTAACAATTCTATCATTTGTTATTCATCTTTCTGTTTGCATATTAACTGTTTGATAAAATTCCAAAAAGAACAAAAACATTTTATTCTTGTTTGTTTTGTTAGATGGTAGAGCTACCTTCACTCCAAAATTGATCGCCTAAATAGTAGTTCGATTTGCGAAGTGGTACTTGTCCACGATCCCTGAGGACGATAACCGGTCTTACCGTTTTATTACTTGCAACGAACCGGTACACTTGCCGAGTCCGTGTCAAGTTTTTGGCGCCGTTGCCGGGGATCGGCGTGTCAATATCACGAGTACCAAAGGGGACTCCTAATTTAGGCATTTTTACTGTTTTCTTACTGTTGTTTTCTTTCTTGTTTTCTGTTTCTCTGTTGTATTTTTCTGCATTGTGCTGTTTTTTCTGTTTGTCTCTGCTTTTTCTGCGCTACTCTGTTTGCTCCTTGTATGCGAGGTACAATCGACCCAGGTGAACTTCAATTTGATCCTGAAATCGAGAGGTTTTGTAGACAGAATAGAAAGGAAGCCCAAGCAAGGAAAAACAGAGAAAGAACATCTTCTAGTATACAAGAGCCACAAGTTGAGCTACCTAGTGTGCAAGAACCACAAATTGACGTAGCAGCTGTCACCATGGCAGAAGATAATGCACCAAGAAGGACAATGGGGGACTACACTTCCCCTAGAGTCGATAGATGTGGAACTCCGATTGTGAGACCCGCAGTGGCTTGCAATAATTTCGAAATCAAGGCATCACTTCTCCATCTTGTGCAGCAAAATCAGTTTGGAGGTTTGGAGTGTGAAGACCCTCATGCTCACATTGGTACTTTCATTGAGCTATGTGACACCATCAAGCTAAATGGAGCTTCCGATGAGGCCATTCGTTTAAGGCTTTTCCCTTTCTCCTTGAGGGATAGAGCTAAGTCATGGCTTCAATCTCATCCTCATGGGAGCATAGTCACTTGGAATGATTTGGTGAGCAAGTTTCTATCTCGCTTCTTCCCTCCATCAAGAATGATCAAGTTGAGATCCGAGATCAATGCCTTTGCACAGAGGGATGGTGAGTCACTCTACGAAGCCTGGGAGAGGTTCAAGTCTTTACTCACATCTTGTCCAAATCATGAATTAGAGACATGGCAGCAGGTTGCAACATTTGTTAATGGGCTCAACCGGGATTCAAGAAGTATGATAGAAGCAGCTGCATGTGGGACATTGAGTCAGAAGACACCGGAAGAAGCAAAGGACTTGATTGAGAACATGGCCAATAATGACTATCAAATGCCTAGTTCTCGATCATTGGTCAAGAGAGGTGTGCTAGAGCTGGATGAAATTGGCGCTCTCAAGGCGCAAATGGCTATTCTTACCAAGCAATTGGGGTCCGTACAACTGCAGAATTCTCAACTACAAGTTGTCCAAGTTCAAGCTACCTCAGTGTGTGATTTCTGTGGAGGTAACCATGCAAATGGAAATTGTGATATCAATGTGGTTGGAAGTTCTGGACAAGAAGAGGTAAACTATATGGGCAACCAAGGTCCTAGAAATGATCCTTTCTCTAACACCTACAATCCGGGGTGGCGTAGCCATCCTAACTTTGGTTGGAGACAAGGGCAAGGTTCGAGTTCTCAAGCAAAGCCTCCTCAAGAGAGTTCAAGTAAATTGGAGAACATTCTAGGCCAGTTCATGCAAGCGACGCAAGAGACTATGAAGAATCAAAATGCCTCAATCAAGAATCTTGAGCATCAAATAGGCCAACTGGCAAAGCAGATTGCAGAAAGACCTCAAGGACAATTGCCAGGAGATACAGAGAAGAATCCGAAGGAAGATTGCAAGGCAATTATCACAAGAAGTGGGAGAGTGTTAACCCCACAAGAAAAAGAAAGAGAAGAAAAGGAAAGAGGAACTGAGATTGATAAGGTGCAGTTTGAAGAGGTAAACAATGAAGAACCCGGAACTTCCCAAGATACCACCTCTATTCCTACCGGTGTAGAAGCTGAAAAACTGCAGAAGGAGAAATTGGTTGATGAAGAATTTTCAAAAAAGAAGACTAGAAGACAAATTCTGGAAGAGGTTGATAATCCCAAAGAGCTTCCCCCATATTTCAGAATCCCGTACCCCCAACGGTTGAAGAAGGAAGCAAAAGACCAACAATTTTCTAAATTCCTGGATGTATTCAAAAAGCTACAGATCAATATCCCTTTTGCTGAAGCACTTGAGCAGATGCCCAATTATGCAAAATTCATGAAGGAACTGCTCACGAAGAAAAGAAAGATCAAAGAAGGTAAACTGTTGCCTTAATCGAAGAGTGCAAAGTGCGATCATTGCAAAGGAAGCTACCTCCGAAGCTGAAAGATCCTGGTAGTTTTATAATCCCTTGCACTATTGGGAATGTTGCTATCAGAAAAGCCTTATGTGACTTGGGAGCTAGTGTCAACTTGATGCCGCTTTCCATGTTGAACAAGCTTGGAGGTGGAGAGGTAAAACCAACCAGGATGGCATTGCAGTTAGCTGACAGATCAGTCAAGCATCCTTATGGTATCTTGGAAGATGTTACAGTAAAGGTGGATAAGTTTATCTTCCCAAAGAGACTTTATGGTTTTAGACATGGAGGAGGATTTGAAGTTCCGCTCATCTTTGGGAGACCTTTTCTGGCAACTGGTCGGGCTTTGATAGATGTAGAAAAAGGCCAGTTGAAATTCAGAGTGCAAGAAGAAGAAGTAACTTTCAATGTATTGGAAGCTATGCATCGCACGAGCAAGGAAGAGGAGTGTTTCCGCATGGATATGGTGGATACAGTAGATAAGGAAGTCATTGCACATCAACACCACCCCTCTACTCCAGAGAAGAAGGAAAAGCCCAACATGAAAGCAAATCTAAAGCTATGCAAGACAAATGATGTATCAGTTGGTGAGGAAGTTGGCTCCGCTCATCTTGTGAAAACAGAACCTCCACCGGGAAGGAGTAAGAAAAATGGCAAGAGGCCCAGAGCGAAAAAGGCAAAGCAGAAGCACAATTGTTGGCCTTGTAAGCAAAATCAGCTCTTTACAGGAGTTTCATGGAAGAAAAGTGCTCTTGCAATTCTATATCCAGCAGACCCCGGTTAATTGAAAGAAGTTGTCTACACGTCAAGCTAGTGACGTTAAAGAAGCGCTTATTGGGAGGCAACCCAAATTTTATTTTCATTTTCTCTTTTGTTTTTGATTTCTCCTCTTGAATAATTTGAGAAGATCAAGAGGTTTGTTAATAGTTTGTTGAGTGCTTTCAGATTTTGAAGGAAGGAGGAGAATAAGGGCAGAAGGAAACAAAACCAGAAAGCATGTGATGCAGCACCACTACCACCTTGGTGAGTTGTTCCAGTTTTCTCCCCTCTCTAAACTTAATTATTTACATTGAGGACAATGTAAGTCTTTAAGCTTGGGGTAGGGGTAATCTTTTTGCTTGCATTGTAAATATTGCATTCATATAGGCTTAAGTTTGCATGATCGCATGATTCGGTTACCCCTGCTTAGATTGAGCTTATGATTGTGAGAACTGAGTGCCAATTTATCTGTGTTAGTGAATTTTTGGACCCTGATTTTTCTATTCTTGTGATATGGCTTCAAATAATTATTCTTGAGATGGTCTTGGATAGTTGATGATTAGCATGTGTTTCTATAGACTTGTGTTTCTCACTGGTTTTTGAACCGATAAATGTGAGCTTTTGAGCCATTAGGGGGTACTCACTAAATCTGCCCCCGTTCTTTGTGTAGAGTGTTGTTCCTCTTGGATTGTTTTTCTCTAGAACTTGACTTGAAACCATTTCAAAGTGTGAAAATTTTTGAAAACATTTTTGAAAAGGATTGAGGCAATAGGTATTTTTTCCGGCCTTCTGAGCTTTGAATGAATAATGCTACCCGTAGTTGCCCCATTTTGAGCCTGAATGAATAACATGCTTTTCTTGGTACCCTGAAATGTTTTGTTAATTAAGCTTATGAGGGACCTTCTAAAGTAGTGACAAAAGGGTGAAAAATGTAGTTGAAAGTATGGGATGATGAAAAGAAAAAAAAATGAATGAATCTGAAAAAAAAAATTTATTTCTCTTGAGTTGAAAATCTTCCCTTCTCCAAATAAAAGAAAAAAAAATATAAAAGGAAAAGAAAAGTATATGGAGAAGGGTATGACAAAAGAAAGTGAGAAATAAAAGACAAAAATAAAAGGAAAGAATGGTGGAAAAGTGAACTGAAACCCAAAAGGTATTTTAGAAGGTCGTGCTTTGCAATGCTTGATTGTTTGTATAGCCTTTTGAAATTTCCTGTTCTTGAATTTCCCACCTGAAAATTGATCCCATGGCCCCATTGCAACCAAAGAATAAGACCTCTTGATTCTTAGATGTTTTCATTAATAAAGTAAAGATTTGGTTGATAGTCAAGCTTATGGTAGGAATCATTCTTTGAGGAAAATGGAGTGAAATGTTATATTCCCTTAACACTTGAGTGAGTGAGGCAAGAAAGAGAGCCAAGCAAATGAACAAGCTTGGGGTGAGCTTCAAGTGAGATAGAGTTCCCGAATCAGTGAGAATGTGAGTCTAGGAAAACTAAGCCCCTAATTGGACTTGAATTGATTGTCTCTTGCTGAAATAATTGAATGCCTGTTACTTGGATCATTTTACTCGGGTTCTTAGTTCACTATCATTGCTCTGGTTATTTTCATCTTTTGGCCTTGGTTTTTGCTTGAGGACAAGCAAAGTCTTAAGCATGGGGTGATTTGATGAGTGTGATTTCACCTCATTTTCCATGTACATTTCTGCATGCATTTGCATATAGTTAGGCCATTTTAGTTGGATTTTGTTTAGTTTTTCCTTTGGAACGGATAAGGTGGTATTGTGTGTTGTTTTGCAGGGATTTATGATTAAATGCCCAAGATTTAGCCATGAGGAAGCTGAGATGAAGAGAGAGCCTGAAAACTGAAGAAAAGAGGCCAAAAGTCAGAAGCTGTCACGGCTTGGCCGTGATGGCTATCACGGCCGTGATCCAAAATCACCACAAGTCAGAATCCATCACGGCTTGGCCGTGATGGAGATCATGGGCGTGAAAAAATGGCTCGCGACGCGAAGGAAGTCTCGCCACGCGAGAGACTGATTTTGCCAGAACTGCAACAGACAGAACCCGTCACGGCCTGGCCGTGATGGCCATCCGGCACGACCGTGACGGGCCACGAGTTATAAAAGAACCTCAGGCAGAATGAGAAGACACACTCAGAAAAACCTAAAAATAGACCCTCTCATTGCTGTGGCTCTTTGTGCAACCTTCCATGGACCCCCTTCCCTTGTTCATCTCTGTAACTCTTTCTTTGATTCTATCTTTGATTATGTGTAGCTAAACTCCCCCTTGTTGGGGTTAGATGATTGCTCTTCTGAACTTGATTGTAACATGACTTGATTATAATGCAGTTTCCTTTTTCTTTATGAGTGTTTGATTCCATGCTTAATGCTTTCTTAGGCTTGATCATCCTAGGAATGATTAGTTGCTTTAATAGATAACTGAAAGGTTGGTGTTAAGGCATGCTCATGAATCAAATGCCAAGTAGTTCATGAGCCTAGACATAGGTCTTGAGGTGCTTGCAATCCTATGAATCTTGACTCTTAATGCAATTTCTCATGTTAATCCACCTAAGACATTAGGGTTTAACTTGGGACTTTAGGCTCATTCCACCTAAGACATTAGGGCTTGAGTATTAGAGAAGATTTGATTGTCATAATTGAATTAGGAACTGTGTTATCTATCATTTCATAGCAATCAAGGGAGGATTAGCCTAGTCTAACCCTAACAATTCTATCATTTGTTATTCATCTTTCTGTTTGCATATTAACTGTTTGATAAAATTCCAAAAAGAACAAAAACATTTTATTCTTGTTTGTTTTGTTAGATGGTAGAGCTACCTTCACTCCAAAATTGATCGCCTAAATAGTAGTTCGATTTGCGAAGTGGTACTTGTCCACGATCCCTGAGGACGATAACCGGTCTTACCGTTTTATTACTTGCAACGAACCGGTACACTTGCCGAGTCCGCGTCAGATGGCGACGGAGGTCTTCCGCGATCCGAACCAGGCCTCGACCTTCAGCTTCCTCTGTCCATTCTTGTCTGTGATGAGCTGAAAATCGAGGTTCAGATGCTTGAAGTCACGAACCAGCTTGCCACGTGGACCCTCCACCTCGATTACCTTCGCGTGCACCTTCATGCTCACCCCGTCGAGGATGTTCATCGTTTCTGAAGATACTGTATATATATTAAGATATATATATATATATATATATATATATATATATATATATATATATATATATATATATAGAATATATATAAAGGTTTTGATCTTGGAATCTTACCACTGGGAGAAAACAAAATCATTGTTATTCTGCTCTCATTTGGTAATCCTTGTTCACTCTGTTGATATTATTCATAAGTTTCTCTTGACATTTTATTTTTCAGTGTCTCTGTTTATGACAAAAGAAAAACCCATGGATATTGAAACTGAATGAGTTGGTATGATGTGTGCTGTATGTTTCGTCATTTGGAAAAATGAATAAGTTAGTAAAATATTTCATTTTTGTCTCTGTTTACTATGATGTTTCTATGCCTCTATCTACTGAATAAGTTAGTAAAATGTTTCATTTTTGTCAGTTTACTATGATGTTTGTGTCTCTATTTACTGAATGATTTAGTAAAATATTTCATTGTTGTTCTATTTTCATAAGGTAAAGCTACTTTTACATAAAAAAATAAAGTTGGTGGCGACTCCATGTTTTCTCTCTAAAAGAACTTACAATGCAGTTTTCAAAACCAGTTGCTGGCTAAAGATCAATCTTTGCACACACACACAGACACTTTAGTACTATTGATTGAGGTTTCACACGCTTAACTAAATTATCAATAAATTCAATACTTCGCAAATTCACATTATTTGTTAATATACACCAAATGCTAATCCTTTGAAACTAATCAAGTTACTGAATGCATATCAATTGTAAGAATATGACTAATCATCTCAAACTGAAATCCATAACAATAAATTATTGAATTTATAATCCCAACAAACGATAAAAGCAACAAAAAAAGTGTGATATTGAAATGACAAAACAAAAAGGGGTAATTTGTTAAAAAGGGTACCTTCTTTTCGCCAAGGAAGTTTCGGATCTCCATGGACTTGTTGTCATTGGTGATGCTGGCATTGATGGGAAAATGAACATAGACGAATCTCATCTTGTAGTGGTAACCCTTGGTAATGCCGGTGATGATATTCTCGACGTGGCTGAGCGCGGTGCGGATGGCGGCGGAGGTCTTCCGCGATCCGAACCAGGCCACGACCTTCAGCTTCCTTTGTCCATTCTTATCTGTGATGAGCTGAAAATCGAGGTTCAGATGCTCGAAGTCACGAACCAGCTTGCCACGTGGACCCTCCACCTCGATTACCTTCGCGTGCACCTTCATGCTCACCCCGTCGAGGATGTTCATTGTTTCTGAAGATACTGTATCTATACAATTATATAATGCCAGAGTAGCAAGAAAAACAGTTTTTTGGTGTCAACAATTATATATTACAGATATACCCCTAAAACTATATATCTTATAACTCCCTTTCATCTCACTAACGGCAATTTTTAAGAATTATATAATTGAGCGCCGGTTATGAAAAGTAATAACTGCATGATTTTCATTTAGCCCAATTGCAACTTAAATAACTGCTGCTGCTTCTTCTTCTATAAATGTTTCTTTAATTCAACCTCTTTTTTGCAAAAAGCAAATCCAAAACGTGCCTACCGACACACTGCCCAATACCAACATCGACCCTACCAAATCTGGTACATTATTGATTTATTTTCTTTTCTTTGGTTTTAAAGTTACACTTTCTTTCCCCAGTTTCACTTTCTCCCCTTCTCTTCTTCCAGAAGTTTTTGTTCTGTTATTTTCATTGTACTTAGTTATTCATTTGCTACTTTCGCTTGCAACTTTTTGAGACTTAGTATTTTACCATTGTGGATAAATGATAATTATTTGTGCATACATGCTTTAGTTTTTGTAGCCCCATGTTCGAGCACATGTAGAATACAGTTTAGTTTATCCACGACACCAATTGGTTGGCTAAACAAAATGATACAATTTAAAGAGAAATCACGGAAGGCGGTGCGTTAATAGCCGTATGAATTCCAAATTTCCATTTTCAACTTCCTTCTCAATTCCCCTGTCTTATGGATCTAATTTGATTTAAGTTGTTTAAGTTTTATTTTAATTATTTTTTTTTACTTCCAGACAAGAAGACATTTCCTTCTTTACAAAGTAAGATACTTTAATTTGACTTTTTTTTTAATTAAACAAATTTGATAATAGGATTCAAGTAGAAGATTTAGTGGTTTACTTTGCACTATATATTTTTATCTTTTATATTTTGTACTTCTGATGCCATTTTACTTTTAGGAGAATTTGGAAAATAAAAAAATTAAAATTTTCTTATAATTTCCATTTCCAAGTAGGGCAAGGCAGCAAATATTCATGAATAATAACAAATCCTTATGATAGTCGATATATTTATTGACCCAAATAACAGTGAATCTTTTGGAGTTGGATCAAGTATGTTGATGATATGATAACACGTTATTTGATAGCAGTGTAAGATTGGATCAATTAATTTAGTCAAGGTTCCAACGTTGTTACGAATCATAATAGACAATGAGCGAATAACCAAATTTTGATTAAATTTTAAATAGGTGAAACTACTAGATGTTCTGCGTGGTTATCTGCATGTTTTAGTTCTAATTAAGAATGTGGTTATGTTACTTTTCAAATTATAATACTCTAAATTTGTCATTATTGTTTGCCTTGGGCAGGTGGAAAAGAGAGAGTTCCGAGTAGAACGAAAAAACGCAGCCACGAAGGAGAACGAATTGAGGTAAAGAATTCTGCTACTGTCGATGTTCCGCTGTGTTTTTGCGGTAAAGAATTATGCTACTGTCGCTAACATCTACCTTATCAACCACATATCTGATATCATACTTCCTGAATATTATAAAACCCAGCCTAACATAGAGATATGGTGTGTGTGTGACTGTGTAACATCAAAAGGTATCATCAACCTCAATAAACTCTGTTCACACTTCTTTGTTTCACTAAGCAAAGCTCGGTAAAAAAACCTGTCTTAGTATCATTTAATTTTTATAAGAAATGATAAACAAAATAAGATTAGAAAATGAAGCTCCACTGTATATCTGCAAGCCCAAACCACAAAAGCCAAATAATATAAATTTCAATAATGCATATAAGCATGATACTCATGTTAATCTATTCCAAGAGTAGTGGCACCGAGTCAAGGCAGTGAACGAGCGACGTATGAAAAATAGGAGAAAAGTTTTGAAGGGTGGTTCTTGGCTTTGGCTTGGCCTCTCCTAAGGCTGGGGTCTTAGTGTTATATTGAGTCGTTTTCATGTCCTTATTTCTGTTATGTATTCTAACAAATCTATAATAATTAGCATAACAATCATTAATGTACACGCTTATGGGTTATTTTGGTACACTTCAATGTCCCAGAATTGAGTAATTGATGGTCTCAAATAATCTGCCAATTTGTTGGTTGGCCAACTTTCATGTGTTAAAGTAAATACTCAGTATGTCATATTGTTGCATGTTTATTTTGTTGGCATGGGATGCTTAAAAAATGTGAGTGCTGAACTTTGTGGATGAAGAGCATTGAAGTGCAGTGCACACGTTGTCGAAGACGAGGGGTTGGGTTCAACTAGAACATTGACCATGATCGAATCACTTTTTCATCATGTTATAAACTCCATACCCACGTGTGTTTAGGCTTGGCTAAAAAACTCCAGTGAGAACTCGGAGTATTATGTTATGAGTAGAAAACTGATTGTAGATAGTAGTACTGTTGTATTGAATTGTCACTATAGGTAAATCAACTTCTAGTGCATACACAAGGAAGGAATATAAAACATAATTATTTTAAAATCTTTAATTAATGCCTTTTTATAAATAACTAGGTTCTATTTCGACATGGAAAATATTAACAATCAACGATCTCAAGAGCATCAACGAGAGATGAGGAGGCATTTTACAAGAAGCAGAAGGCAGAGAATGACCGCAGAGCAACGACAAGAACAATCAGCTAGACGACGAGAACATTATAGACGTGGAAGGAATATAGTTGCTATGGAGTCAAGAACAATGAGATTGACCACTATGCGACGTCTTGCACGATCAACCAGTGATCAACAAAATAGTACAGGTATATATATATATATATATATATATATATATATATATATATATATATATATTTGAGAAAAGGTATATAATAATTTAGTCATTTATTAATTTTATTTAAATTTAATCATCAAGGTAATTAGCAACTATATTACTTTATATTAATGGTTTATCTATAAAGTTCTGGCCTAGAACTTATTATTATCACCAAAGTTTCTATTTTTGCACGTCAAATAATGTGATATTTCTCATTCTCATTTTTTAATGTCCGTTTATATAATCATTTGCTTTCCTTATGTTATTTAATAATTCTTTTTTCAAAACTAAATCATGCAGATCCTAATATTGCTTCAACGAGGTTTCGAGGAGCACATGACCATGAAGCCGGAACAAGTAGCGGACATGGTTAGCGATGGACATTTAGAAAATATAAACTTGAAATTTTATGCCATATTTGAATTTAGTATTTTATATTAAAAGAGTAAAACATTTATTATTATTCCTTTTCAACTAATTATTAACACTTAGATATCGTAATTTGCCAACAAAATATATATTAGTATAGAAAACTTTAATTAAATTAATATATAAGTAAAAATGAATTATATAAAAAATTTGGAAGCTTAAAACTTGTCATTATCAACAAAGTTTCTATATTTGTAACAAATAAATGTGATATCTCTGATTCTCATTTTGAATGTCTCTGGTATTGTATTTTTAAATTTATTAAATCGTCTATACATATAATGCATTACTCTAATATTACCCAGAACAACCAAAAATCGTCTTTTAAATTTAAAATGTACAGTTGAACTAGAGTTCAAGGAGAGCTACCGTTTATTGCAAGAGATGATGACAAATATTTCGGGCATGTGCTGTGACAAGCAGGTAGGTTCATGTGAACAACTTTTATTTAAACATTTTTCCATATCAATCTATTAACAATTCGACTAAAAAAATGATAGGATCACGACTTTGAAAACTGGAAAATATTCAAGGCTGAGCTGTCAATCTCATCTTTATGCCCAGTTGACAACAAGGTGAATTATAAAATTATATTAGAATACTTCATATTATGACATTGTATTAAAAACCGATATTCTAATCTTTTGATAATTAGGTACATCATCTAAAGATATAGTCTTTTGGGTGGGGTGCCATAGTAACAGCAGATAAGACTCAGCTATGGAACATGGTAAAAAGAGAATTGTGGGCTCAAAGGTTAGAAAGGTAATGTATTATGTATTGTATTCGATATGATAATATATTCATATTTACTATATAATAAGTTTTATTATTTCCACAATTTATTATAATACTATCTTTTTTTAACAAAAATTATTAGGAAACTTGAAGCTACATTACCAAACACAAGAAGTCGTGATAGCTCAATGCATTTGGAACAAAAAATGGTCTTACTTGAGGATGTAATATGTTATTTTAATAATACATTATATTTGTTATGAATGATTGTGATAATGAATGTTCCAAATTTTTGTCTTACATTTTTTATTTATTTTGTAGTTTATTAAACAAAAAAACATTAAAGATGATAAAAAGTATGAAGATTTTTTGACAATCGTAACAAGGTAAGCAACTATTAGAAGTAAATTATGTATTTCTTTTTTTAATTTTATATGCTTTGTTACTTTTTATCTAACAAAAATCAATGCATTATAAATTTATTTTGTTTGTAATACAGGGAAATGCAAAAAACTCCTGAAAATCGTTTCATACATAATCTCCTTATAAATCTAAATGCTGAGATGTCGAGGTCAAATAATAGTTGTAACTAAATTATATTTGGTACCTTGGATTTGTTTTTTATTAGAATATGTATCTTATTTATTTTTACATTTATTTGTAACATGATATTATTAACGCAGTGATGTATATAATGTGTGTTTACATTATTACGACACATTGTAAAGTTGAATAAATCTATACAACTAATACGAGTAAAAGCATTAGAAATGCGGCCAGACAGGCACGTGAGTACCTGTCTTGCCGCTAGTACTTAATTAAAACAATGTTTTTTTCGGTTGCTCTATGACAAGTGTCATGTTCAACCCTTTAGATTTTGAGGTTGTTCTGTGGACTTGCATGCCATGTTCAACCTCATTTAGCTTCAGAAAAAATTTCCCAACCAAAGATTTTTTTTTTCTAAAAAAAATGATTTTCGGGGTAAAACAAATATTTTCAAAGTTATTAATAATTTATAAACTGATTTTGGGTAACCATTTTATGGATGTTCTAGGGGGCCGTGGGGTTAAGTCTCCATGCCTTCCCTAGACGTAATCGACTCCCGAACCCAAAGCTTTTTTTCTTAAAGGGTTTTCCAACTTCCCCGAAATTAAATAAAGTTGGTGGCGACTCCATGTTTTCTCTCTTTCTAACCTTTGAGCCCACAATTCTCTTTTTACCATGTTCCATAACTGAGTCTTATCTGTTGTTACTGTGGAACCCCACCCAAAAGAGTATATCTTTAGATGATGTACCTGATTAATAAAAGATTAGAATATCAGTTTTTTATACAACGACATAATATGAAGTATTCTAATACAATTTTATAATGTTTAGGTTTATTTTTGCAATCCAAATGGATTTACCTTTTGTTATTGATTTTTCAGATCATACAAATACGAATTCGCTACCACCATCATCGTCGGGACGTAGCACACTATTCACCGCCACCAAACCCACAAAATCAAAAGCAAAGATAGAAAAGATAGAATGGTGGCGTCTGGTGTGAAGCGTCCTCGGTCACGTCTGGTGTATGATGGAATGGTGACGCCTGGGCGTGCGTCTGGACGATGGAGAATGATCAGAGCGGAGAGCGACAGCAGGGAGGCGACGGTGGGAGGGTCTGTTGTGGATCTGTTTGGTTGGTAGTGCGCGGTGGCAAACGGAGTAGCTGAAGGCTAGCGGTGACTGGGTTTGCTTTTAAGGTTCATATTCACTCACTCAATTTATCTTTTCTTCCCCCCATTTTCTGAATGGCACCAATTTCTCCAATTTCCCCCCATGAATCAAACGTCACTGTGGCAAAGATGGATGGATAGGTTAACATTTCAAGCGGATAGATTGATTTAGTTTGACTTTGATTTTCTTCCATTTATGGTTAGGAACCAAAGCAGTGGAATGGAAGAATTTGTTGGTTGTGAATTAAATTTCTTCTACTCATCATGGTGGACTCCTGACAACGAAACAAAGTGCACTGCCTTGGTTAGCGTTTGATGATTCCAAAGGTAGTTTCACTTTCCCAATTTTTTGTTCACTTTGATATTACACTTCAATCAAATTCTGGGTTTCTCTCTATATCATTCTTTCACCGTATTCCCCAAATTTTAGTACCATTTTGGGGTATCAAACAATCTCACAATTTAACCTCCCACAGTTTCCCCAAATCTTAGTACCATTTTTACTCTTTAATCAAATGCTAAGTTTTGTGTTGGTCTTACTCATTTTTAATTTAAAGGTTAATTTTTTATTGCCAACTTTAGTGTTTTTGTTTCTATCATTAACTAGCGGCAAGACAGGCACTCACGTGCCTGTCTGACCGCATTTCTAATGCTTTTACTCGTCTTTGTTGTATAGATTTATCCAACTTTACAATGTGTCGTAATAATATAAACACACACTATATACATCACTGCGTTAATAATATCATGTTACAAATAAATATAAAAATAAATAAGATACATATTCTAATAAAAAACAAATCCAAGGTACCAAATATAATTTATTTACAACTATTATTTGACATCGACATCTCAGCATTTAGATTTATAAGGAGATTATGTATGGATCGATTTTCAGGAGCTTTTTGCATTTCCCTGTATTACAAACAAAATAAATTTATAATGCATTGATTTATGTTAGATAAAAAGTAACAAAGCATATAAAATCAAAAAAATAAAAACATAATTTACTTCTAATAGTTGCTTACCTTGTCACGATTGTCAAAAAATCTTCATACTTTTTATCATCTTTAATGTTTTTTTGTTTAATAAACTACAAAATAAATAAAAAATGTAAGACAAAAATTTGGAATATTCATTATCACAATCATATTCATAACAAATAGAATGTATTATTAAAAGAACATATTACATCCTCAAGTAAGACCATTTTTTGGTCCAAATGTATTGAGCTATCACGACTTCTTGTGTTTGGTAATGTAACTTCAAGTTTCCTAATAATTTTTGTTAAAAAAAGATAGTATTTTAATAAATTGTGGAAATAATAAAACTTATTATATAGTAAATATGTATATTATCATATCGAATACAATACATAATATATTACATTTCTTACCTTTGAGCCCACAATTCTCTTTTTACCATGTTCCATAGCTTAGTCTTATGTGCTGTTACTGTGGCACCCCACCCAAAAGAGTATATCTTTATATGATGTACCTGATTATCAAAAGATTAGAATATCGGTTTTTTATACAACGTCATAATATGAAGTATTCTAATATAATTTTATAATTCACCTTGTTGTCAACTGGGCATAAAGATGAGATTGACCGCTCAGCCTTGAATATTTTCCATAGTTTTTCAAAGTCGTGATCCTATCAGTTTTTTAGTCGAATTGTTAATAGATTGATATGGAAAAATGTTTAAATAAAAGTTGTTCACATGAACCTGCCTGCTTGTCACAGCACATGCCCGAAATATTGGTCACCATCTCTTGCAATAAACGGTAGCTCTCCTTGAACTCTAGTTCAACTGTACATTTTAAATTTAAAAGATGATTTTTGGTTGTTCTGGGTAATATTAGTGTAATGCATTATATGTATAGACGATTTAATAAATTTAAAAATACAATACTAGAGTCTGAGATAACAAAATATTCTTGAAGACAACATTTCTGGTGAAGTGCCCATCTTCCCCTTCAATTTTTCCTTCTTATATCAGGATTTTTGTGTCATTTTGAGATACGCCTCTTGATAATGCCACATATAATTGACCATGACTGAACACATGTCGTGGAAGATAAATCCCAACATTGGGAATAGTTTGTCCCTGTGCCTTATTTATAGTTATTGCAAAACTCAGTTTAACTGGAAACTGCTTCCTAATAAGCACAAAGGGAAGTCTTGCGCTCTCGGTTGTCTTTAGTGTAATCCTGGGCAAGAAGGCTCTCCTTCCAGCATGGTTACCTGTTATGATTTCAACATCCAACAGGTTCATAAATACACCCCGACATAGTAATCGTGAACCATTACAGAGGCCAGATTTAGGGTCAATGTTTCGTAACAACATCAGCGGTGCTCCTTTTTTTACCTTCAGAATATGCGGTGGCAAACCACCTGGAGCAATGGAATTTAAGTATTCCTGTTGATATAAGTTTCTTGTGTCCCCTTAGACCTCAAGCCAAAGCCAAGCCAAACTTTTCTCTTCACCTGGGAAATGTTCGATAATAATGTCATTTAGTTTATGAACATCCTCATTTTTTGGTGTTTGTATCACTCTTTCCACCATATAAGATGCATCCCAACCATGATCTTCTAATTTGGGGAATGTTTGTTGTATAAGTATACGTATCGAACTTTCTCCTTCCCATGGAATTGCAATTTGTTGGGGTACCCTCACCATATCATTATCCTTTGTAGGTTCAACACCATCTCCTATCCGCATAAGATAGTCGGCAAAATCTTGATCTTGTAATGCTCGCATGTTTTGGCATAGATGCAATACCTTTGTATTAGCCCATAGATGAGATTTAACGATACATGCAGAAATCGTCTGTGTCTTAGTCCCTTTTGGAACAACAGGAAGTACTTGGCGGAAATCCCCTCCCATAATCATCACTTTCCCCCCGAATGGAGCATCACAGTCAAGAATATCCTTCAAGGTGCGGTCTAATGCTTCTATTGCATATCTACTTGTCATGGGTGCCTCGTCCCAAATGATTGCCGTTGTTTCTCTTATTAGTTTCGCGAGATCAGATTGTTTACTTATTGAGCAAAAGGACCCTTCTTCTGTATTGATGGGTATCTTAAATCGGGAATGTGCCATCCTACCACCGGGTAATAATGTAGCTGCTATACCAGATGAGGCTGTCGCTAAGACAATTTGACCCAAATGTCTTAATTTTCCAATTAAGGTGCGATAAAGGAATGTCTTACCCGTTCCTCCTGGCCCATCCACAAAGAAAACCCGACTATTCTTACGTTGGATAACATCCATAATGGTATTGTAAGCAAACAACTGGTCATCATTTAACTTCTCAACGAAACTCAAACCTTCAATACGAACTTGGACCGATAGCTCTTCCTGCATAACTCTTGGAACAAGATTACCTTCAGTGGTCTCCAATGATAATTCAGGCAAAGCATAATCTGTGATTTGTTTTTCATGTTGCAATAATTGGTCAGTCAAATCCCTTAATAGCATGTTAGTCAATGATGGCCCATTCACAGAGGATGTTGAAGGATGGTCCTCTACCATGTGGGTGTAAAACTCATCCCATAGGCTTCTTACATCTGTTGGTTCACAACAGACTAATATAGTAGCAAACAATCTCCGTAAAGTATATGGCATTTGTAGACTTGATGCTTCAACTAAGAATTCGCGAATACTGTTGTCTTATTCTAAAAAGCCCCATTGCTCGGCTTCTTTTTGGAATGTGGTGTAGCATGTGTTGTTTACTGTGAGTAAGTAATCCCAACTGGTTGGTCCTCTTATATGAGATAATAATGCATGCAAATAGAATTTCTCCTTGTCTGAAGGTGACACTGTATAGATTCGTCCAATAACTTTCCTTTGTATTCTTCGTCTGACCCATTCTTTATTTCCTTTTTTTCCATAAATAGTGTTCTGGAATCTCCCTGTACAGATAACACCTTGCTTGTGGATCTCTCCGGTTCATGGCAAATAATTGTGTGAGCATTGTTATGGAGTTACGCGCATCATTTAGTACATCGGCGATTCTTTGATTTGTACGGTATCACACTTGATGGTGATTTGGTAGGTGGATTTGTAATCTTTCAACACTTGGATACATTCGGTACATGGTGAATGAAAATATTCTCCATAACGCCTCTGGAGCACAAATCCATCTTGCATCAATATACTGCTTGACCTCATCCATATGAACCTCCATGGCAACTCGATCAGGACCTTTATAGACATATTTATACAGGTACTTGATACTCTTGATACTACTGCACACTTCAACATTTATATGACAGTCATACTTTAACAGCAACCATGGGTTATAAGGGACCGCCCATCTATTATCTATAGATATATGTCTATTCAAAGTTACCGGACCATCATTCCGTCTTCTATACCGTGGATATTAGTCAATACCTTGTCGTGTCTCTTGGATGAACTCTTTTGGGAACCCCTTCTTACATTGGCCATCCATCATACATGGTGATCTTGGATTCAGTCTACCGCACGGTCCATGAATCATGTGTTTTAGCACTGCGGCATGTAATTGTGGTTCTTCTTCAAATTTTGGTATTTACGCTCTAACAATGCTATCATATTCTTCTGGGTTACGTAATCTGTCATTAGGTTCCATGGTCAGTAGCATATGCACGTGAGGCAATCCTGGTTTTTGGAATTCAGCTACATACATATAACTTTTGACCTTTCCTAAGACGCCTTTTTTAATTAGGTCATGCTTCAATTGCTCGAACTTTGAATGGAAGATTCTTGTCAACAAGTCTGGACGATCTTGTGGAGTTTGAAATGGGCCAAGTTCAGATGATATTTCAATCCATGAAGGAGTGCATGTCATGGTAAGAAAAATATCAGGTTTGCCATCGTGAAGCACAATAGCCATACCATCTTCATACCGTTGTGTCATGTCTCGACGGCTACCAATAAATGATGAAGGCAATATGGTTCTCCGTCCGATATTTTCTACAAAGAGTAATTGTACGTGTTGATGGTGTTTGATGTATTCGACATATATTTTTTGTATAAATAATTTTGATATATGCTATGAAGAGTACCTGTAGCAGTTTCTACCACATGCAAAGCATCTTGCAAGCCTTGATACAATTCAGAGCGAATTTTACTTTGTTGAGTTTGGACCCACCTTAACCTTGCTGCTTTGATCTTGACATAGTTGTCTACAACATATAGTTGTAGTAGTCGTACCGATTTTAGCAATATGAAATAATCATTGGAACGAATCTACAATCCATGAAACAATTAATGACTAATGAAAATTTAATTTGTGTCAATTATTATATTTTATAAATCAAAATATTGTAGAAATTACATTATGTACCTGAAGCATGTAACTGTAATATTCTAGACATGTTATAGGTTGTCCTTCAACATTTGTGGTTTCACGGTCCCATCCAAACGTTCCGTAAGGGAATAATAGAGGATATTGTAATGGATCATAATATCCCATAGGTTCTTTAACATTTATTAGATTCCCAACATGACTCATCACGATGATATCCCTTTCAGTTGAGATTGATACTGCGTCTCCACCAACGACAATTGTTGCGACTTGGGAAGCAGTTGGCATATTATACTGTGGTTGATTAGCAGGGCGCTCCTTGATGAGTAGACTACAATCATGTACATATGGACGTCGTGCAAGTTGCCTTAATGCGTGCACATATGGATTGCAACCATGGAGAATTTGTTGCAACTTTTGAACAATATTTTGTTGAAGTTGAGGGTTTTCAAGCATCATGTTTTGTAACTCATGCTCTGTATCGTAGATGTATATTTGCAAGAATCATGGTCTTGAACCCTCAGTTGGATAGAATCCTCCTATCTTATGATAAATTGCACCTTGAGCACGAAAACTATATATGCCACGTCCAGTTGCAGCGACATTCTCATCAATATGGACACCCATTGAAGTGAATGAGAGCACATGATTGTAACTCCTAATGTGTTGTCTAAAATGTCTTCCTTCGGCTGAACTGGGTGAAAATATTTCTAGCAACTCTGGAGGTGCAGCTACTTGTTCTAATGATATCTTCCCACCAGAGCAGCACATGTCACGTGATTCATGATAAAATAATCGTGCATTGCAACGTGTACATGTGCTTGGGGGTGGCAAACGGGAAGCGGCCATTGTTGAAGTATTAAGAAAATCTCTAGTACTATTATGTTTTGGTCGGAAATAAAACCACAAATCTGCGTTAAAAAAAATACATAACAGTTTTTAAATGCAAATATTATTTTGTTTTTTTAATCATATAAGGACAATGTTCTAGATCCATTTTCATCAAATTTAGAAATTAAGATCACTGATTTTACATAATAAATTATTTTCAATGAATGAAATTCAATAATATCGTACAAATTACCAAAAATTTATAAAGTAATATTTCTGAATGTCCATCACTAACCGTGTACATCACTTGTTCCAGCTTCATGGTCATGTGTTCCTTGAAACCACAATACAGGCAATTTTAGGTTATGCATTACTTATTGGTGAAAAAGGAATTATTAAATAACGAAGGTAATAAATTTTTTATGTATAGAGACATTCAAAAGCATTAGAAATGCGGACAGACAGACACGACAATAGTAATTAATTAATATATAAAATTTAAATATAAAATATCAAAAGGTACAAACCGCCAAAAATTTAATTGACAAAATTTCGAAAAGTCCACAACTAACCATGTCCACCACTCGTTCCAGCTTCATTGTCATGTGTTCCTTGAAACGCTGTTGAGGCAATAATAGGTTCTACATTATTTATTGTTAACAAAAAAATAATTAAATAACATAAGGTAATCAAACTTATATGTATAGAGACATTCAAAATGAGAATCAGAGATATCACATTTATTTATTACAAATATAGAAACTTTTTTCTATACTAATATATATTTTGTTGGCAAATTACGATATCTAAGTGTTAATAATTAGTTGAAAAGGAATAATAATAAATGTTTTACTCTTTTAATATAAAATACTAAATTCAAAGATGGCATAAAATTTCAAGTTTATATTTTCTAAATGTCCATCACTAACCATGTCCGCTACTTGTTCCGGCTTCATGGTCATGTGTTCCTCGAAACCTCGTTGAAGCAATATTAGGATCTGCATGATTTAATTTTGAAAAAAGAATTATTAAATAACATAAGGTAAGCAAATGATTATATAAACGGACATTAAAAAATGAGAATGAGAATGAGAAATATCACATTATTTGACGTGCAAAAATAGAAACTTTGGTGATAATAATAAGTTCTGGGCCAGAACTTTATAGATAAACCATTAATATAAAGTAATATAGTTGCTAATTACCTTGATGATTAAATTTAAATAAAATTAATAAATGACTAAATTATTATATACCTTTTCTCAAATATATATATATATATATATATATTTTATACCTGTACTATTTTGTTGATCACTGGTTGATCGTGCAAGACGTCGCATAGTTGTCAATCTCATTGTTCTTGACTCCATAGCAACTATATTCCTTCCACGTCTATAATGTTCTCGTCGTCTAGCTGATTGTTCTTGTCGTTGCTCTGCGGTCATTCTCTGCCTTCTGCTTCTTGTAAAATGCCTCCACATCTCTCGTTGATGCTCTTGAGATCGTTGATTGTTAATATTTTCCATGTCGAAATAGAACCTAGTTATTTATAAAAAGGCATTAATTAAAGATTTTAAAATAATTATGTTTTATATTCCTTCCATGTGTATGCACTGGAAGTTGATTTACCTATAGTGACAATTCAATACAACAATACTACTATCTACAATCAGTTTTCTGCTCATAACATAATACTCCGAGTTCTCACTGGAGTTTTTTAGCCAAGCCTAAACACACGTGGGTATGGAGTTTATAACATGATGAAAAAGTGATTCGATCGTGGTCAATGTTCTAGTTGAACCCAACCCCTCGTCTTCGACAACGTGTGCACTGCACTTCAATGCTCTTCATCCACAAAGTTCAGCACTCACATTTTTTAAGCATCCCAAGCCAGCAAAATAAACATGCAACAATATGACATACTGAGTATTTACTTTAACACATGAAAGTTGGCCAACCAACAAATTGGCAGATTATTTGAGACCATCAATTACTCAATTCTGGGACATTGAAGTGTACCAAAATCACCCATAAGCGTGTACATTACTGATTGTTATGCAAATTATTATAGATTTGTTAGAATACATAACAGAAATAAGGCCATGAAAATGACTCAATATAACACTAAGACCCCAACCTTAGGAGAGGCCAAGCCAAAGCCAAGAACCACCCTTCAAAACTTTTCTCCTATTTTTCATACGTCGCTCCTTCACTGCCTTGACTCAGTGCCACTACTCTTGGAATAGATTAACATGAGTATCATGCTTATATGCATTATTGAAATTTATATTATTTGGCTTTTGTGGTTTGGGCTTACAGATAGACAGTTGAGCTTGATTTTCTAATCTTATTTAGTTTATCATTTCTTATAAAAATTAAATGATACTAAGACAGGTTTTTTTAATGAGCTTTGCTTAGTGAAACAAAGAAGTGTGAACAGAGTTTATTGAGGTTGATGATACCTTTTGATGTTACACAGTCACACATACACCATATCTCTATGTTAGGCTGGGTTTTACAATATTCAGGAAGTATGATATCAGATATGTGGTTGATAAGGTAGATGTTAGCGACAGTAGCATAATTCTTTACCACAAAAACACAGCGGAACATCGACAGTAGCAGAATTCTTTACCTCAATTCGTTCTCCTTCGTGGCTGCGTTTTTTCGTTCTACTCGGAACTCTCTATTTTCCACCTGCCCAGGGCAAACAATAATGACAAATTTAGAGTATTATAATTTGAAAAGTAACATAACTACATTCTTAATTAGAACTAAAACATGCAGATAACCACGCAGAACATCTAGTAGTTTCACCTATTTAAAATTTAATCAAAATTTGGTTATTCCCTCATTGTCTATTATGATTCGTAACAACGTTGGAACCTTGGCTAAATTAATTGATCCATTCTTACACTGCTATCAAATAACGTGTTATCATATCATCAACATACTTGATCCAACTCCAAAAGATTCACTGTTATTTGGGTCAATAAATATATCGGCTATCATAAGGATTTGTTATTATTCATGAATATTTGCTGCCTTGCCCTACTTGGAAATGGAAATTATAAGAAAATTTTAATTTTTTTATTTTCCAAATTCTCCTAAAAGTAAAATGGCATCAGAAGTACAAAATATAAAAGATAAAAATATATAGTGCAAAGTAAACCACTAAATCTTCTACTTGAATCCTATTATCAAATTTGTTTAATTAAAAAAAAAGTCAAATTAAAGTATCTTACTTTGTCAAGAAGGAAATGTCTTCTTGTCTGGAAGAAAAAAAAATAATTAAAATAAAACTTAAACAACTCAAATCAAATTAGATCCATAAGACAGGGGAATTGAGATGGAAGTTGAAAATGGAAATTTGGAATTCATACAGCTATAAACGCACCGCCTTCCGTGATTTCTCTTTAAATTGTATCATTTTGTTCAGCCAACCAATTGGTGTCGTGGATAAACTAAACTGTATTCTACATGTGCTCGAACATGGTGCTACAAAAACTGAAGCATGTATGCACAAATAATTATCATTTATCCACAATGGTAAAATACTAAGTCTCAAAAATTTGCAAGCGAAAGTAGCAAATGAATAACTAAGTACAATGAAAATAACAGAACAAAAACTTCTGGAAGAAGAAAAGGGGAGAAAGTGAAACTGGGGAAAGAAAGTGTAACTTTAAAACCAAAGAAAAGAAAATAAATCAATAACGTACCAGATTTGGTAGGGTCGATGTTGGTATTGGGCAGTGTGTCGGTAGGCACGTTTTGGATTTGCTTTTTGCAAGAAAGAGGTTGAATTAAAGAAACATTTATAGAAGAAGAAGTAGCAGCAGTTATTTAAGTTGCAATTGGGCTAAATGAAAATCATGTAGTTATTACTTTTCATAATCGGCGCTCAGTTATATAATTCTTAAAAACTGCCGCTAGTGAGATGAGAGGGAGTTAGAAGATATATAGTTTTAGGGGTATATCTGTAATATATAATTGTTGACACCAAAAAACTGTTTTTTTTTTTGCTACTCTGGCATTATATAATTGTATAGATACAGTATCTTCAGAAACGATGAACATCCTCGACGGGGTGAGCATGAAGGTGCACGCGAAGGTAATCGAGGTGGAGGGTCCATGTGGCAAGCTGGTTCGTGACTTCAAGCATCTGAACCTCGATTTTCAGCTCATCACAGACAAGAATGGACAGAGGAAGCTGAAGATGAGCATGAAGGCGCACCGCGCTCAGCCACGTCGAGAATATCATCACCGGCGTTACCAAGGGTTACCGCTACAAGATGAGATTCGTCTGTGCTCATTTTCCCATCAATGCCAGCATCACCAATGACAACTAGTCCATTGAGATCCGAAACTTCCTTGGCGAAAAGAAGGTACCCTTTTTAACAAATTACCCCTTTTTGTTTTGTCATTTCAATATCACACTTCTTTTTGTTGCTTTTATCGTTTTTTGGGATTATAAATTCAATAATTTATTATTATGGATTTTATTTTGAGATGATTAGTCATATTCTTACAATTGATCTGCATTCAGTAACTTGATTAGTTTCAAAGGATTAACATTTGGTGTATATTAACAAATAATGTGAATTTGCGAAGTATTAAATTTATTGGTTATTTAGTTAAGCGTGTGAAACCTCAATCAATAGTACTAAAGTGTCTGTGTGTGTGTGCAAAGATTGATCTTTAGTCAACAACTGGTTTTGAAAACTGCGTTGTAAGTTCTTTTAGAGAGAAAACATGGAGTCGCCACCAACTTTATTTTTTTATGTAAAAGTAGCTTTACCTTATGAAAATAGAACAACAATGAAATATTTTACTAAATCATTCAGTAAACAGAGACACAAACATCATAGTAAACTGACAAAAATGAAACATTTTACTAACTTATTCAGTAGATAGAGGCACAGAAACATCATAGTAAACAGAGACAAAAATGAAATATTTTACTAACTTATTCATTTTTCCAAATGACGAAACATACAGCACACATCATACCAACACATTCAGTTTCAATATCCATGGGTTTTTCTTTTGTCATAAATAGAGACACTGAAAAATAAAATGTCAAGAGAAACTTATGAATAATATCAACAGAGTGAACAAGGATTACCAAATGAGAGCAGAATAACAATGATTTTGTTTTCTCCCAGTGGTAAGATTCCAAGATCAAAACCTTTATATATATTCTATATATATATATATATATATATATATATATATATATATATATATATATATATATCTTAATATATATACAGTATCTTCAGAAACGATGAACATCCTCGACGGGGTGAGCATGAAGGTGCATGCGAAGGTAATCGAGGTGGAGGGTCCACGTGGCAAGCTGGTTCGTGACTTCAAGCATTTGAACCTCGATTTTCAGCTCATCACAGACAAGAATGGACAGAGGAAGCTGAAGGTCGGGGCCTGGTTCAGATCGCGGAAGACCTCCGCCGCCATCCGCACCTCACTCAGCCACGTCGAGAATATCATCACCGGCGTTACCAAGGGTTACCGCTACAAGATGAGATTCGTCTATGCTCATTTTCCCATCAATGCCAGCATCACCAATGACAACAAGTCCATTGAGATACGAAACTTCCTTGGCGAAAAGAAGGTACCCTTTTTAACAAATTACCCCTTTTTGTTTTGTCATTTCAATATCACACTTTTTTTTGTTACTTTCATCGTTTGTTGGGATTATAAATTCAATAATTTATTATTATGGATTTTATTTTGAGATGATTAGTCATATTCTTACAATTGATCTGCATTCAGTAACTTGATTAGTTTCAAAGGATTAGCATTTGGTGTATATTAACAAATAATGTGAATTTGCGAAGTATTGAATTTATTGGTTATTTAGTTAAGCGTGTGAAACCTCAATCAACAGTGCTAATATCGACTGAAACACTATAATATGACTTTTGTTAATATCTATCTTGTGGAGGCAACCTATTATAAATGAGCATAGACGAATTTATTGGTGACTGTTGTTAGGTAAATATATGTCGAATACATCAAACACCATTAACACGTACAATTACTCTTTGTAGAAAATATCGGACGGAGAACCATATTGCCTTCATCATTTATTGGTATCCGTCGAGACATGACACCACGGTATGAAGATGGTATGGCTATTGTGCTTCACGACGGCAAACCTGATATTTTTCTTACCATGACATGCACTCCTTCATGGATTGAAATATCATCTGAACTTGGCCCATTTCAAACTCCACAAGATCATCCAGACACCAAAATGAAGAGTCATATTCTTGTGGAGTACGACTTTTAACTATACCTTGTGGATTCACCTGTTATGACTCTTAACAAGATTCTATATTGTAATAAATAAATGTGATATCTCTGATTCTCATTTTGAATATCTCTATACATAAGAGTTTGAATTAGTCATAACCTTGTGGAGTACGACTTTTAATGTGGAGGACCTCAATCCACAAGATCGCCCATTTCACGGGAATTGTTGCCGAGGAATACGACTTTTATTTGCATACCATTAATGTCAGGTATGACTTACTCTACTTACGTAAATACTTTTAAAACAACACTATTCCCGTAATTGTGCAACAAAATTGCACTACTTAAGTAAAAAAGCCCATTCTGATAGATATTAAATAATAGGTGACTGTTGTTAGGTAAATTGGTAATTGTAAATACTCTAAATCAATTTTATAGATATATTTTAGGGGCTAATAAATTATTTGGAGTATTATCTATATCTTAGATAAATATTAGTGTAGCTATACAATTACTGTACCCAAAAATTCACAAATGAAGTTTATTCCTAAAACTATGATCACTACAAAAAAATGACTATATTGCGGCGGTTATTTTTAGGCGGTTTTTAAAAACCTCCTCAGATTATCATTAAAGTAAGCAAATATTAACATTTCTGCAAACCGTTCAAAATCATATAAAAAGAGACGGTTTTTATTTCAATCTGCCGAGGTTTATAACCTCCTCAAAGCAAAAATAAAAATTTGCCTTATTCCACCTTCCCTCCTAATAATTTTTCACCTTCCCTCCTAATTTTTCACATTCCCTCGTTATTCTTCTCCAAAACGCACCTACACTATCTTATTTTTAGAAGTCAGAAATAAAACTCCATATTCGAAACACTCTAACTCCTTCACGCCGCCTCATAGTTCGCCGTCGTCGATGCGTCGCTGCATCATGGTTCCCACTTCCCCGTCGCTGATGCGTTGCTGCCTCACTCCTTCATCTCCATCTTCTTGCTGGTAAGTTAATTTTTCTTTCATTTTTTCTTTCTTCTAGTGTTGTTAGGGATTTTGTGGATTATAGTAGTTTAGGGATTTTATGCAAGGGTTTGGGAACGAATTTTTTATTTTTGTGGCTTTATTGGGTGTTGTGGCTTCTTCATATGTTCTTGCGTTTTGGTTGTGCCTTTAATTTTCGTTAGAGTGCTCTGGATTTACTTTCATCTCAAAGATGATTGTTTAGATTAACGTGTAATGTGTTGAATTCAAATGCCATAAAACTTTAAATACCTTGATTTATTTTAGCATATGTCTGATCTGATACTTGTTCTTACTATGTATTTAACAAAATCACCACTAACTACCTATTTGAGAGTCTGGTACATAGGGAAATGATTTGTATCCAAGAGAGTTGTTGTAAACACAATGAATGGTGATTCAATGGGAGGCTGTCGTATAATGGTATTTTCTCACCCCTAATACTTTCAATTATGGTAATCCTTTGAAAGTTTCATACTTTTAACGATTTCATTTAAATTTAAATTTTATGCACAATGATATTTTCTTTCTATGCATATTCAGTGGTCGCAGATCACATCCTCTCTAGTTTTGTTTGAGGTTGAATTGGTGCTACTTGGTTTTGCCCATATGCTATTCGGTAAAATGCCAAACTTGTCATAGTAAAATCAGGGTCGATCAATTGCTCCAGTACACATGGAAAACAACTTCTACCCATTGGTGCTGGCTAGAGATGTTGAACATCAGGCGTTCCTAGTACAGATTTCAGATGATAAATGATAAATGCAAGAGGATCATCTGGAGCTAGCAATGTTTAATATTCTTTTTACGTTTGTTTAGTATAGAACTTCTTTTAGGCTATTATGAATTTAAGCTGTACTTTGTAAATTACACTTGACATTTGAACTACATTTGAATCATACTTATGTCATTATGATTATATTTTTAATAAAAATTTTGTGAATACTTCGAAAAATTTGTTAAATATAGTTCCATTGCCACAATTTAGCTGAATGCAAAATGATAGCAAATAAATACATTTGAAACAAAAATTGCCAAAAATGGTGGAATATAATATCAAGCAGGCGGTGCTAACAATAGTATCATCATAATCAAGGAGGTTAAAAACTTCTACAATTATAAATGACAATAAAAGTGATTAAAAACCCCTACAATATAGTGGAGGTTAAAGAACCCATTTTGATTGATTTAGTTTTCTTATATTATTTTATTGTTATTTTTTAAAAGTTTACAAATTTTTTGTTTTTAAATGTTTTTAGTCAGGAAAGATACCAAACCTAATGGTCATCGGTTCGGCTATCAGGTTCAGGAATTTTGGAACCGAACTAATTACTATATTTTAGCATCTATATATATTAATACTTAATATTTATTATATTTAATATATATATTTTAATTTTATATATATTGTAATATATATAATATTTTAATATATATTTTAATTTTATTATATTTAATATTTTAGCGACGTAAACCCGAACGAATAATTCAATGAACCGTTCCAATTAAATTGGTTTGTATATATATATATATTTTTATATTCAATTAATATCTATATCACTTTTTCAATTGACAACTTTTCTTTTACTGTTTCTATAACAGTAGAAGGAGTTGCCAACCGAACAAAACCAATTTTGATTGATTCAGATTTCTTATATTATTTTATTGTTAAAATTTTAAAGTTTACAAATTTTTTGTTTTAAATGTTTTTAGCCGGGAAAGGTACCAAATCCAATGGTCATCGGTTCGGTTATCATGTTCAGAAATTTTGGAACCGAATTAATTACTATATTTTAGTATTTATATATTAATATATAAATATATATTAATACTTAATATTTATTATATTTGATAATTTTATATTTTAATATATATTTTAATTTTTTGTATATTGTAATATTTTTGGGTCCAATTAATGTCAATTAAATTATTGTAAACCAATTAAATTCGATGAATCGATCCAACTAAATTGATTTGTAATTTTTTTGTGTCTGGATCTGAACCAATCTCAATGATCATTGGTTCGGTTATCATGTTCAAGAATTTTAAAATCGAATTAATTACTATATTTTAGTATATATATATATATATTAATACTTAATATTTATTATATTTAAATATAAATATTAATTATATATTAACATGATCCATGACCTCTTGATCCTTGTGTTAACCGATAGATAAATAAATTATAATTATCGTTGAGAATTGATTTTAAAATTATATAATAGATAAAAAAATGAAATATTCTTATAAATATAATATAATTTACATTTAAATAAATCTGTATTATATTGTTTTTGAAAAAAAAATATCTTTTAGACACCCACCCATGCGTATTATTACACTTGGTGTAAATTAATTAAAGATAATAAATGTCACGTAACCCATCCACCGAAAGGGAAAGGGTCTGGTTCACAAACTCAAACAGCTGCTGCTGCGGTATCACACTCTGATACCAAGCAACGCAGCCCCCAGATATGGAGACTTGAGACTACCCAAATCCGCATGCATGCTACTTTTATAATTAATATATATTAATATATTAATATTAATATAAATAGCATGCTATTGCTATCTCAGATCAGAGTCATCACTACTGTCTGTTATCTGTACCATATCATATTCATATGGCTGTGTTTCTTCTTCTTCTTCTTTTTGTGCTGTGTAGCTCAGGAACAGAGGTTGTTACCATTGATGTACATGCAGCCAAGGCTCTAATCCACACCGGCTACCTTTATTTGGATGTCAGGTACTAACAAATCTTTATTTTTCTTCTCTGTTTTGAATTAGGGAATTTTCATCTTTAATGTCTTGGAAATTAACACTTGATTCATGCATTTAATTAATTCGTATTTATTTATTTTTAGGTTTAAAACAACATTATTTTTTTTAGCTATGCATGTATTTTTATATTTGAAAATTTATGGTTTCTAAGAGTTGTAGTTTCAATGATTATGTTTAAGTTCATTAGATCATATACATCAGAAGGTTCTTAGAGCATCTACAAAACGTGTATACTAAAGCATTTGCAAGCAAACCAATTTAGTGAAAGCGAGAGTAAGGCAAGTGTAAGACAAAATAAGAGAGATCAGAAGTGCAGAAATTAATTCAAGTGAGTTTGTAGGAAATTTTGAGTGTTCTCCTTTTCTTTCTTTGAAGGAAATGATGAACATGATAGAAAGAGAAGGAGAACATGCAAACTTTCATACAAATTCACTTGAATTAATTTGTTGACTTTACTCTTTATTCTTAGATTTCTCTTACTTTGTCCTATACTTGGCTTACTCTTACCTTACTTTTAGTTGTTTTTCATCTTTTTTATCTTCAATAAGGTGAGTTTCTTCTGATTGCTCTTCGTGTTCTTTCTCATCAATAAGATGGGCTTCTCTTTCATTGGTGGGAACAACTGGACCAACGTTAGCTGGCATAATGATTATATTTGAAACAATTATATTTAATCTTAAATTCATCATACCTTCTCTCACATTCTCATTCTTTTAAACTGTCATGTTTTTTCGTTTTCTCTTTTAAAGAGAACATTGCATGGAGAATATCCCAACTTTCTTTGCCTTCGTTGCACAAATCACCTTCTCAAATAATGCATCATTCAAAATTACCAAGAGCAAGTTGATCTAATTTGTGAATTGTTTGCAAATTATTTCTTTGATACCGACTCAAAACTTCTTCGTTCTCCAATTTGCATAGTGATGTTTGTTTCTTGAGAAAGGAACCTAAACATTTTGGTAATTAATAGGACGGTGGAAGAGTTCGAGAAAGGGCATGTGGATGCAGCTAAGATCATTAACATTCCATACATGTTGAATACTCCCAAGGGTAACAAACTTTTATCTTTCATAACAACTTAGCCTATTTTGGAAATACATCTTCCTTTATTTATCAGTATGTTACTTATGATTACAAATTCTATGGCAAAAATGTAAGATCTTGTCTTTTTTCAAAAACAGGCATGGGGAAGAACCCGCACTTTCTGAAGCAAGTTTCATCTGCTTGCAATAAAGAAGATCAAATCATAGTGGTAACTATCTTTTTTTCCCTGTTGTTTTCATTCTAATTACAATGTACAATTTCTAACTGTCCTTGGTTAATGCTAGTTAGGGCCCAAATTTCCAATCTCTTGAATCAAATCTGTATTTTCAGGGTTGCAAAAGTGGGGTGAGATCTCTGCATGCAACTACTGATCTTCTGGCTGATGTAAGTTAATTCATGTCAATTTCAGTATATGCTTCAAGTTATTGAAACATATTAATTTCAACCCTTAATTAATAGAAAGCATTGAAAGCACCAATTGACATGAAATTATTACTCCTCCGCATACTCATGTATCTTTACAATACTCTAGCCATGGTTCCTGTGGTGCAGCTTATTATGCTTAACTCATTTGCTTCTTTTTGTTCTTTTAAAGAACTTCTTTTGGTTTGCTATGTACCAACCAATGGATGAGAAGACTAATGTTTATAGATTTTGCATGAATTTGGCAGGGTTTTAAGAATGTGAAAGACTTGGGAGGAGGTTATCTGGACTGGGTTAAAAACAAGTTTCCAGTGAAAGCATCAGTAGCCAAAGAGGAGCTCTAATCATTTATAGATAGTATCAATATGATCTGATTATCTTGATATTTTGCACAGGAAAAAAAGAAATTGGACTCATACCAAGGTCGTTGACCCTTTTCATTTTTTGTCTACATCTACAAGCGGGCTAGTGCTATGTCGTCCATTGTAATCTATGTGGCATTACTGGCCCTGCTAGAATAAATTTACGATGTCCTTGCTCAGCCAAATCAATAAAAGTTTGAGAGAAATGATAAATTAATTATATTAAGTAGTATTTTTATATTCGAAATTGTTTAATAATATCTTTTTTTTTTGACCGGATAATAATATCTTTAATCTTGTAAAAAACAATGAAAGACATTTATGTAAAAGGGACAGGTGGAGTATATGAGATTTAATGTGTACCAGTTTAATTATAACATTAAAGATATTGTTAAAGTGAGAGATTTGTCCACATTAACACATAAGGTGAACAGAAATGATTTTTTGACTCAAAATATGGACACTTGGTATGAGACACAGTAGCCTGTGCGGAATGTTGGGTGACATATGTTACCGTATCCGATAACTAAAAGTATATATATATACGGTGTCCGGCATCTAATGTGTATTCAAATAACACCTCTGTAAGGTGAAGTACTACATATTAAAATTAAATGTCCAAAAAACAAAAGGAGCCAACAATTTGCAGATCCAAGTTGAAAATGACTAGTTAACCGAACTTGAGATGGTTAGGATATCAGTTTAATGGGACCATTATGCCCAAACTGGTTCGTGACAGCATATGCATGTGCTTATTAATATTCTGAGTCCACGGTTTCAACATTTTGTGCCACGTCAAAGCCACCACCACCAACATCTCCACATTAATGGCCATAACCATGTTCTGCGTTGAACAGACCATACATACAACAATAGGGCTATGCCTATTTGTTCTTGTCTGATGAATGGCATTATAAGTCCTATAGAAGCACACAATTTTCATGACATCTTTTGTTTTGAGGAAGGAAGAAGAAATGGAGGAAAAAATTGGTGAAGGAAGATCCTTGACCGAAACCCCCACTTGGGCTGTAGCAACAGTCATCACTCTCTTAGTTTCTGTTAGTTTCTTGTTTCATAGAACATTAAAAAAAATTGTCAAGGTACATAAGAATAGTCTCTTACCCTCTTTCTTATTTCCTTTGAATTTGTCACATTAATGGGTTTCTTATGTATTTGAATAATACCACAGTGGTTGGACAGAACTAAGAGAAAATCTCTGCTTTCTGCTCTTGAAAAGATCAAAGAAGGTAGAGGGAGTTATAACCCCAAATGGGTTCCATTAGCATTTTTATATTATGTATAAAATAGGTTTTGATGAGTGGAACATTATAGTTTGAAATTTTCATCTCCATTTCAAGCAGAATTAATGCTTTTTGGGCTACTGTCATTGCTGATGGGTCATTGGACTATTTTTGTGGCAAAGATTTGCGTTAAGTCATCAGTAGTGAACAGCAGATTTGTTCCTTGTCCAATAGAAAGGTATTCTGGAAGAGTGGAACATATTTTCTGGTCGATTTCAGAATATTCAAATAAAACAGTTCTCAAAGAGCAAGTGAACAATGGTGTGCATAATTATTGTCCTGAGGTAGTTTTCCTACCCCTTCCAGTTCACTTCTGTTTCAATCATATATCAGCTATGCTTAAGCAGTTAGGCCAATTGGTATTAGCCATTGGTTGGCAACACAAGTAAACTAATTATTCTCAGTGGTTCAGTTCTGAATTCTGATCAATAGTTCAATTTTAAATGCCATAGACTTCTTAAGTGCACATTTCACTGAAAACTTTTCACTTGCTTCACAGGGTCATGAATCATTGGCTTCTTATGAAAGCCTTGAGCAGCTTCATTCCTTACTGTTTGTTCTCGGGGTCATCCATGTTTCCTATAGCTTTGTTGCTGTTGCCTTGGCCTTGATCAAGGTTAAAATAGCCATGATCAAACTTTCCTCCTACTCTAATTTAGGTGGTTTTTTGACAAGATTTCTTATTTTGGGGTTTATTCAGATATATAGCTGGAGAAAATGGGAAAATGAAGCAAAGACTATTGCTATACAAAGTTTACAAGGTTCTGAACAACTGCAATGAGCCAATAAGTAGTTTATTACTTTTTGCAATAATTAATTTTGGTGTCTTTTGAATGATAGTTCTTTTTGATTTGATCAACTTGTCTTCGTTTAGATACCCCACAGAATACATCAAGCATAAGAATGAGGCGGCTTTCTACATTCATCTTTCACCGCACATCCCATCCTTGGAGTCATCACAGAATTCTTGTTTGGCTGGTACTCTATAATCTTTCTTTGTATTGTCTTATTTTCTCTTCAAGTTTAAGATCTTTGGGAATACCTGAAATATTGTATCTATCCATGGTTTTTCTACTACGCGTTGTTCCTGTTTCATCGTGTGTAGGGAACTAAAAAATTATGGAATGGGTCAGCTATATTTATCATATCTTAATTGCAGAAGGGACAAATCATTCCAAATGTACTTCTCTTCTAGATAAAATTTTAGTTCAATAACAATGTTAACTTGATTAATTTGCCATAATTTATCATTTTATCTCTTGGATAACTTTTTTAATGGCAACATGGTGCTGAAAGAAAAATGGCATGCTTTTTCTTCATTTAATGAAATTTCTTCATACCTTTAGTGGCATTTTCCTTGGCTTCTTAGAATACCGACAAACTTATGTTGCAGTTATGTTTCAGCCGCCAATTCTGGAGTTCCATCAACCGAGCTGATTACATGGCATTGCGCTTAGGCTTCATTAATGTGAGTATTTTTTATGACAATTCAACTGCAACTTCCATTAAATGAAAAATTGTGTCTCATATGCATTAAGTCCATAGTTTTTAACTGTATGACACTTAACACCAAATTGATAGTGGGAACTGGGAACTTTGGATTTCCTCACTGTAGTAAATGTTATAGCTTTTTATACGATCCCATCTATCTGAAAACAGAGAAAGGGAAGCTCATGACTCATGAGATATAAGTACAAAAGTTTCACCCTTTCCCTGCTTTGTCATAGTGCAAAAGGAACGTGGAAGTGAAGATGACAAACTAAGTTTGGTAGCTCATATTTTCCATTTTCTTCTTTTTTCTGGTTTTCTGCAGAATCATGAGCTACCTTTAACATATGATTTCCACAACTATATGCTTCGAAGCATGGATGAGGAATTTCGTGACATTGTTGGTGTTAGGTATTGTTTCTATATTCAGATGAATTTGGTGGCTTTCTTTATTTAGTTATCATAATAAATTTGTTACTATAATTGGGCTTCCCAGATTGCTAGCTTAATTAAATGAAGGAATGGTGAGTACATGCAGCTTTTATAAATCAAATGATAGTTTTAAGGATTCTCTAAAGAGAATCTGTTTTTATATAATTCATGGGAGATAAAGTCAATCTCTAGGATGTAGGATGTGATAAAAATACGTTTGGTTTGGAAAGCCCTGGCTTCTGGTTGCAAAATTATTTAATTTACACTGTGAATCAATCCTTGAGCCCAACATCCTTGTAATGATTAAATTTCACATATCCTGATATGCAAAAAAGATGATAACACTGGTCACTGGATGCAGTTATCTTTATTTTTATTCTGATTTTATGGACAACATTATAAACAAAGCCAGAAGCTCAATGTCAAAGTTTGGAAATGGAACATGTTTCTGATTTGCTAACGAGGCCCAAAAGACCCTTAACTTCCCAGATAAAGGGACCTTTCCAGAAAAAAAATGCATTTCCGTGTAGTCATCATATGCAATGAGTCAAAATGTACTCTAAAACTTATCAGATTTTGATGATTAGCTTTATTTTGAAACCTTTTTATTATTGTGTTACTTTCTGATCTGGTTCTTGGAAATAAATTTGATAGCTTCAACTGGAATTTATTTTTACAGTGTACCTCTCTGGATATATGCAATATGCTGCATTTTTCTAAATTTTCATGGTAAGTTTATGTGAAACTTAAGCTTGAATATATGTTGTTCAGATACGATCTTAAGCTACTTGAGCAGATCATGTGTTTTGACTTGGTGAATTTAGCTACGAAAATTCTAAATGTCTGAACAGTGCTGATGTTAGTAAATGCCAGTTTGGATAGAAGATAGAATTTTCGTAGTTGCAATTTGCAAAATATTCTAGCATGGACAACCCTTCTGCGACAAACTGTAGGATGAGATATTCTTTTATCATGGGATGAATGATTGGTAGTTTAGACATGCAGACATCAAATGCCACATCATGTTTTTTTACCTACTTTTGGCAAACATTCTATTCGCTGGAATTAGGACAAAAATTCAGTGAGCTATCCATCACCAGAAATCATATCCTTTTAGCTACTCCTTTATAAAGATGCTGGTGAAGTTTTCTGATAATGTGCTGCTACTGCTGCTAACTGCTAACAGCAACCATATGGCCTAGCATAATATGGACATTGTAGAAGCTTCACCATGATGATGAAAATATCAATTTTATTTTGGACTAGCGAACATGCATATGGCCTAGCATAACATTGACAGTGTTCTGGTCTGAAATAACTTGCTGCTTTTATTCGTGGACCTAGTCCCGATGTAAACTCCATAATTTTAATTTTCATTCAGGAAGCAACTTTTACTTTTGGCTTTCCTTCCTTCCAGCAATTGTAAGTCCTGATGATTTTTGCTTTGGCCTTTTCACTTACCATCTAATATCTATCAGTAGTTGCATTACACTAATGGTTTTTCTTTTAAAATATTGACTTGCATTTTAGTTGATCCTCATAATTGGTACTAAATTGCACCGTGTGGTGGTAAAGTTGGCTGTTGAAATAATGGATTGTTGCCCATATATGAAACCTCTTCACTTTAATTTAAGAGATGACCTCTTTTGGTTTGGAAAGCCCAGGTTTCTGTTGCAGTTAATACATTTGATATCATTCTTGGTAAGTAATATTGGGTTTCCATTTTACTTTTCGTCACCGATACACTTCTTTTAATTTATTTCCCCCTTTTGTTATCTTGCAGAATGCGTTTGAAATGGCAACATTCTTATGGTCCCTGGTAAGAAACTGGAACTGTTTTCATATTGCAGTACCTAATTCAAAGTCTTAAACCTCCAACACCATTCCTTGTTGCCAGATCTGAAGGGTTTGGAATATGAAAATATATAATGATCTTTGAATGTATTGCTTCCCGGTTTGTAGGTTATAATGGACTAACCATAATATCTTTTGGTTTTGGTTGGATAAGGATTTGGCCAATGGTTTTGTTGTTGATTCCCTTTTTTCCCCTTCCTGTGAAGGACCGAATATTTGGCTACATAATCTTTAATATTCGCCTTATTTTGGGTTACAGTGGGAAATTAAAGAGGCTTCTTGTTTTATGAAGAACCGAACGTTTATCGTGATCCGCTTGTCATTTGGGTATACATTAGTTGTTAATGTTCTTACATTTTCTACAGATTACATGGAATCACAATTCCACCCAATTCATAATATTTTTTGCTCTTTTGTTGCCACAGGGTCATCTCCCAAGTCTGGTGCAGCTTTATAACGTTTCCTCTCTATGTTATCATCACACAGGTCAAGCTTCTTGTTCTTAATGCTACATATTATAAAAATCATTTTGGGACATGCACCTAACAGTTTAAGCTGTTGAGACATCATGTTTCTTGACCTTAGTAGTGTCTATATGATCAAGTGGTTTAAGAATTTAACATCTATGTGAATGCAGATGGGGTCAAGGTTCAAGAAGTCTGTGATCTCTGAAAATGTTAGAGAATCACTCTCTAAATGGCAGAGAAGAGTGAAGGACAGACAAAATTCCTCTTATACTGCAACATCATCAACAACATCGGATTCTATGATGTATGAAATGAACAAGTCGAATTATTGTGCCTTAACCAGTGAGGAAGGAAGCTCCTCAGGAACTAAAGATATTTGTTTCTCTCGTATGGATGACGTGTTAAAAACCCAACGAAATGGAACATTTCCAAATTGTGAAGATCATCAAGACCATGATGTAAAAGATGATTCATCTTCCCCTCCACTGCCTTGATATTACTTTGCTTGTGTTGTGGACATTGTGATGAATTAAATTGGAATACTTTGTTACAACATCCTCTCACCTATTATTTAGTGAATTGCAAACATATCATATCTGCCCTTTATCCTAATTCTCTTCATAATGTTCGTAATGGTTTGGTTTGGTGTCTAAAATTTCTCTAGTTTATCCAAATATAAATGTACTAGTACAACCTAAATATAATTAAGCTTATTAAATGACGCATAAATGTTAAAAGTAAATATAAAACTATTTTATAATAACAATAAGTTAAAATTAAACTCATAAATTAACTCTTTTTTTTTCTGATGAAAGAAGGAAGAAACTTCAACAATTAAACGATACCATAGCGTCCTCCCAAAGGCACAAGCCTAATAATGGGGGAACACTATCTATTATAGTCCAATGAAAAGAACCAATATGACCTAGATTTGTAAGAAGATTAGCACATCAATGGGCTTCCCTGTAACCTGAGAATCCATTTCAAAAGTTTTTTTACTTTTTATGTCATTGAGTTGTGAATAATTAAAATAATTATGAGATGAAACTTAATTGTGATTACCAAAAAAAAAATCTAAAAAATCTTTCTATCATTTTAATTCAATAAAAATATCTATCTTTGATCAAAACATGACATATACGATTGAAATTACTTTCTTCTAAACAATATTATCCATGCCTTGAACCGTGCCACCATCCCCTCACCCTAAATTTTGTTATATAAAAAAATGTTATAGTTTGTAAATATATTGATTTTTAATTATTTGTATATTTTTTAGTACATTTTTTTATATTACCCCATAAAGCAGTGAAACTATAAAGCTAATAATATTTATTTTAGGTTTTAATTTGGTCATTCTTTTATTTATTTTTTTGTTCCATTTTGATCACTTATCTTTATTTTCGGTTTTAATATGGTTGTTTCCGTTTAAAATGTGGCACGAAGATGACCAAATTGATATCATTTTTTTAAAATAAGCGACCACTTCGAAACAAAAAAAAATAAAAGAGTAACCATTTTGGAATCAAAAAAGAGACCGCATTGGTTTAACTTTTGCAAAATGAGGGACCATTTCGGAACAAAAAAATAAAAGAATGACCACATTGATATAATTTTAAAAAATAAGGGATCATTTTAAAATAAAAAATAAAAAAAGGATCAAATTAAAACCTAAAATAAAAATAAATGATCGAAAATATAACGTAGCCTTTAATTTTTCATTAAAGTCTTCGTTTATTGAATTCATTGTTATTTTTGTCATTGTGCTGAAATACAAGGGTAAACTGTCCGTGGAAAAGGAATAGCAGGCTTAAGTTTAGAACACGCCAGCTTCATCAGGCTTAGGCCCAATAAGTTATCTTATGTGGCGTTATATTATTGGCCTAAGAGAAAAGCGCTCTGTTATGGTCACAGCAGATAATAATAACCCTGTTAAACCCATTAGCAAGTTAACCTCACACCTCTCTTTCTCAATTCTGATTTCATACAAACATTCACAGGAACCCTCTCTCTCTCTCTCTCTCTCTCTCTCTCGATCCTTCGCTTCTGAATCTCCAACAATGGTGCTTGAGGTACGCCTCGATTTTTACTATAGCGTTGATTTCGACTCACCATAGCATCTCAATTCTCTTATTCTTCATTTTCTTCTCATATCTAATGAAATTAGGGTTTTGTTGCTGTTATTGGAACATTTTTTGATTTTTATTGTTTTGTTCTTTAGGCTACAATGATCTGTATTGACAATTCCGAATGGATGCGTAACGGGGATTACTCTCCTTCTCGGTTTCAAGCTCAAGCTGACGCTGTCAATCTTATTTGTGGTGCTAAAACCCAGGTAGGTTAACCTAATCATACCTTATTCTTCTCCTTTGCCTTTTTAATCTTTATGTTCTATTTTGTTTAAGGTTTTTGGAAAATTAGTTAGATATAGAGAAAACTCTGAATGTTATAGCTGGCTTGAGATAGTGTGAATTATGCGTTATGTTGTATTTCGGAATTGGTTTTTAAATTTGAGGTTCACTTGTGCTCTTGAATGTATTTTGATTTTAATTATTTTAATTATACAGTCTAATCCAGAAAATACAGTGGGAGTTCTCACAATGGCAGGGAAAGGCGTTCGTGTTTTGGTCACCCCTACTAGTGATCTGGGCAAGATCTTAGCTTGCATGCATGGTCAGTTTTTATTTTTGAGTGTATGCTTTTCTTTGAATCTTTTTTATTTTTTTCTTCTGTACTTTATTATTTGACCACTATGCTATTGGAAAAGTATTTGATGAGTGATAATTGAAGCTGACTGCCTTATGAATGGATATATATTTCTGTGTTTAATTTTATTATTAATTATTATTGGAATATTGTACCTATAATTTCTTAATGAGCCAAGCTTACTAGAGTTATGCCTTAGCAGATTACAGCCTATTCTGTTAGAGGCAGTTAGAAGAGGTTTGTTAGATTAGAAGAAGTTTGTTAGATGTAGTTAGCAGAGGTTAGTTAGAGGCAGTTACACTCCTCTTATATAAAGCTTATTCTTGTATGAAGTTCAGTTAAGAATGAACAATTCATTTTTCAGAAATTTTCTCTGAACTCTTCTCTCTTTTCTACTCTTTCTGTTTCTGCTCTGTTTCTAACATGGTATCACGAGCTTGAAACTCGGCCATGGCTTCCGCACCTAATGTTGATGACATTCCACCGCCACCTCCTCCTCCTCCGCCACCGCCTGCTCCTGCGGTACCAACACCGAATCTAAACACTGTACTTGTGACGAAGTTAACGGACAAGAATTTTCTTCACTGGCGCCAAATTGTTGAGGCAGTGATTCGAGCTAATCGACTCGAGAAATACGTCGCATGTCCTAGGGTTCCAGTTTGATATCTTAACGAAGATGATCGAGTGAACGATCGAGTGAATCCAGAGTATCAGGCTTGGGAAGCGCAAGACCAGTACCTGTTCATCTGGCTCCTGAACTCGATTTCTGACACGATTCATGCGCGTGTTGTTGGTTGTACACATGCATGGGAGTTATGGGATGAATTACACGCCTACTTCAACTCGCAGACGAAGGCGCGGAGTACTCAGCTTCGTGCACATAGTCAAAGGCGATCGCACCATTGGCGAGTACTTGCTGCGAATCAAGGCTCTGGTGGATGCCTTGATCTTGATCGGGAACCCTGTTACTCGTCAGGAGCACATGGATGCGATCTTGGAAGGTTTGCCTGATGATTATCACATTCTATTTCCCACAATTGAAAGCAGAATTGAACCATATTCGATTGCTGAAATTGAATCCCTATTGTTGTCGCATGAATCTCGGTTGGAGAGGTTGAAGTCTAAAAATGCCGTTACAGAGGTGTTCTCAGCCAATCTGGCTCAAAGCAGTTCAAATCCTAACCCTAATTCCATCTCTCGTCCAATTCCTTCACTGAATAGCACTAATCAAGTGAATTCTCCTGTGATCTCTAATTTTCAAAGAAGGTTCATCTTCTTTTCCAAATAATGGAGGTTATCACAGTATAATCCCTCAACCAATTTTGGCAATGGCTTTCGAGGTGGACGTGGAGGACGCCGTGGTCGTGGTAGGACCGGGCGGATATAACTATGGAAGGTTTGGCAATGGAGCCGAGTGTCGATTTGTGGCCGTAATAATCACAAAGTGCTCGTGATTGTTACTATCGATTCAATGAATATTACACAAAGACCACCTCCTAGTGCTAATTCCTTGTTCTTATGGTAGAGGACGATGATCGTGGCCAATCTTCTTCAAATCAGTATCATCAACGTGCTCCTCATGCCAACTATCACTATGCTTCGGGCGATCAAAGACAAAATTTCATGCCTCAACTTCCTGCTCAAAGAATGACCTCCGTTGCCTCTTCCATGGCATCCCAATAATGTGCGAGATGTCTCACCCTAATGGTCATGTCGCCAGTGAATCAGCAGAATGTAACCCTATGGCTATGATGGCCTCAAACTCGGTTCGATTCTAGTGCCTGGTTTATTGATAGTGGGGCAACACACCATGTTATCATGCAGACCTCAACAACTTGAACCAACCTGTTGCACCAAGTGGCATTGACCAGATTTACATGGGTAATGGTCTTGGCTTATCTATACTCTCAATAGGAACTGCATGTGTTAGGTCACCTTTTGATCACACCCGCACATTAAACCTTTCTAACATCCTTTATGTTCCAACTATAACCAAAAATCTGTTGAGTGTTAGTCGTTTTTCAACAGATAACAATGTCTACTTTGAGTTTCTTCCTCATCTTTGTTTTGTTAAATCACAGGATAATCATAAAGTTCTTCTAGAAGGTTCTGTGAACTCTGCAGGTTTATATGTGTTTCATCAACTCACTATAGTTTCCAATGCTCAATCAAATGCTGCTGGTCTGTCAAGTATCCCTGCTTGTCTAAGTGTTTCTTCCCCCACTCCCTTGACAAAGTGTATCTCTTCCAATTCTACTATAACCAATGTAAATAAAGTGCCCACATCTCATTACATTTGGCACTGTAGACTAGGACATGCCAATGATTTGGCAATGAAATCTATACTCCACAAATGTAATCTCTCTCATATTAATAAAAATACTTTGGATTTCATCATCGCTTGTTGTTTTGCCAAGTCTCATAGGCTTCCTTCTCACTCATCCATGACTACTTATGAGCATCCTTTTGATTTACTCTTTCTTGACTTATGGGGGCCAGCACCTGTTAAATCATCTATGGGATATCAATACTATTTTTCCATCATGGATGCATGCTCAAAATTCACTTGGATATTTCTGTTAAAACAAAAATCAGACACTCTAAACACCTTCAAACAGTTCTTTGAACTTGTTAAAGTCCAATTTGGTGCATGCATTAAAGCGCATTCGATCGACCGATAGGGTGGGGAATTCAGACCCTTTACTAGGTTCTTGGCTGATTTGGGTGTTCGGCATAGAGTCATTTGCCCCCACACCCATCATCAAAATGGTTCTATTGAACGTAAGCATCGTCACATATTTGAAACTGGCTTAGCATTACTTGCACATGCCTCACTTCCTATGTCTTATTGGGATCATGCCTTCGCACAAAGAACCTTTCTCATTAATCGCCTCCCTACACCTGTTCTTTCCAATCAAACACCCTACTTTGTTCTGTATAAGTCTGATCCTGACTACTCTATATTAAAGGTGTTTGGTTGTGCATGCTATCCGTGTCTTAGACCCTACAATAAGAACAAACTTGAATTCAGAACCAGGGAGTGCACTTTTCTTGGTTATTCTTCCTCTCACAAGGGATACAAATGTCTAGCTAAAGATGGCCGCTTGTATATCTCTAAAGATGTCCAATTTAATGAACATCAATTTCCATTTGCAAAAGAAGTTCTCAAGCCACCAGTTTCAGTAACATCCAAGGTTGTCAGACTCGCGAGTCTACGTAGACTCGTGGAGGGTACCTAAACTCGACACGTAGACTCGACTCGTAGACTCGTAAGAGTCTACCTAATATAAAAAGATATATATAAAAATGACATATATACATAACATAAAACAGTAACATCATAATCCAAATTCAGCTAACATCATAATCATAAAATAGTAATTATTATTATTATTATTATTATTATTATTATTATTATTATTATTATTATTATTATGATGTAATAGGACTCCCTTTATCTAAATAAATAAACTACTATGTAATAGGACCTATAGAGTTTACCAGCCCAAACCTAAACTATTTGCTGATGCCATAGATTTTAATTTTGACTAGATGGGCCTTTAGTTTAAAAAGGCCCAACCCTCCTCTTCTTTCTTCCCTGACCTAGAGACAGAGAGAAAAAGTAACTCTAATCTCCAACAAAGATAGAAACGGCGCACGGCATGAGGGGCCAACCCTTCACGCCGCATTTGCATAGGTGAAGGACAGTGGGCTCGCGACAGGCTCAGCAGGAAGCGGAGACACGGTCTCTCGTGACAAACTCGCAGGGATGGGGAGAATCAGCTTCGCGCGGTGGTGATCCGAGGTGGTGTGCCGGTTTGCGGCTCTGTTCGCGGTGGAGATTCAGGTCGTGTTGCAAACTCGGTGAGTCGACCTAGACTTGCGAGTTTGAGCGAGTTTGACCGAGTCAAACCGAGTTTGCTATGAAACCGATTCTACATGCGAGTTAACCAGTTTTGCCTACCTAGAAACGTAGACTCGGACGATTCTACGAGTCAACTCGCGAGTTTGACAACCATGGTAACATCCACTAGTCCTAGCAACACTCCTCTTATAATTGTTCCTCCTATTCCTAGTTCTGCTCCTGCATTTCCATCCAGTCCATATGGTTCAACTCAATCTCCTCTCTTAGTTACACCTCTTAATCAAGCTTCTCCTCCCATGTCCAGTCACTCTTCTCATCATACAGACCAGCACTCCTTCTCTTCTCTTCATTGTGGGTTAACACCTAGTGGTTCCTCTCATCTGTCAGGTAGATCCTCTAGTCCAGCACCTACACCTCTTAATGTCCATCCCATGATCACTAGGTCTAAAGCTGGCTTGCTAGCTCCTACTTTGTTGCTAACACATGCAGAATCTTCTTCACCTATTGAAGCTTTGACCATTCCTCACTGGTCTGAGGCAATGAAGCAGGAATACAATGCATTAATGCACAACAACACATGGACATTAGTTGATCTCCCACCTAACAAAAAGGCCATAGGTTGTAAGTGGGTGTTCAGGGTCAAAGAGAACCCAGATGGCACTATAAACAAGTACAAGGCCAGGCTGGTTGCAAAAGGTTTTCATCAGCAGTTAGGGAGAGATTACTCAGAAACATTCTCCCCTGTGGTTAAACCTGTCACAGTCAGAATAATTTTGACTCTCGCAGTCACCTACAGCTGGTCTATACAGCAGCTAGACATTAATAATGCTTTCCTAAATGGATTATTGTCTGAAGAAGTATACATGGAGCAACCTATTGGGTTCAAAAGCTCAAATTCTGCTCAGGTATGCAGGCTGAATCGTGCCATCTATGGGCTTAAACAAGCCCCAAGAGCCTGGTTTGAAAGATTAACAAAGGCACTTGTGCAGTTTGGATTTCAAACTAGTAGGTGTGAGCCATCTCTCTTTATCCATACACATGCTGGCCACTGCACTTACATTCTAGTTTATGTTGATGATATTATAGTCACAGGCTCATCTCTTGCCCATATCTCAGTCATTATTCAGAAACTAAGCTCCACCTTTGCTCTCAAGCACCTTGGAAACCTAGACTATTTTTTGGGGGTAGAAGTAAAGCACTTGGCTCACAATAAGGGCATTCTTTTATCTCAGTCCAAGTACATCCGGGACTTGCTTGCCAAGGCCAACATGAGCAATGCAAAAGGATCACCTACACCTATGGTTAGCAACAGCAAGTTAACTAAAATTGGAGCCAACTACATGAATGATCCTACATTGTATAGATCCATTGTTGGGGCATTACAGTATGCCACCATAACCAGGCCAGAAATTTGTTACAGTGTAAGCAAAGTTTGTCAGTATCTTTCTCAACCTCTAGAGGATCATTGGAAGGCAGTGAAACGCATCCTAAGGTACCTAAGAAGTACTATTACTCATGGTCTAGTCATAAAACCTGCAAATCCTGGTGCATTCTTCTCCATTCAAGCCTTTACTGATGCTAACTGGGCATCAGATTTAGATGATCGAAGGTCAACATCAGGCTCTTGTGTCTACTTTGGACCCAATCTAGTATCTTGGTGGTCTCGCAAACAGCCTTTAGTAGCAAGATCTAGTGTAAGGCAGAGTATAGAGGGTGGCAAAGAACTACACTTTGAAGTTCTTTGGATCCAATCTCTGTTGAAGGAACTGCATATCAAGTTTCAAACACCAGTGGTGTATTGTGATAATCTAAGCACTGTTTCACTATCTCATAATCCTGTTCTTCACTCAAGAACAAAGCATATGGAGCTAGATATTTTCTTTGTAAGAGAAAAGGTCCTAAACAAGTCATTCACTGTCTGTCATCTTCCTGGAGTTGATCAAGTGGCTGATCCAAGGTTGTCAGACTCGCGAGTCTACGTAGACTCGTGGAGGGTACCTAAACTCGACACGTAGACTCGTAAGAGTCTACCTAATATAAAAAGATATATATAAAAATGACATATATACATAACATAAAACAGTAACATCATAATCCAAATTCAGCTAACATCATAATCATAAAATAGTAATTACTATTACTATTATTATTATTATTATTATTATGTAATAGGACTCCCTTTATCTAAATAAATAAACTATGTAATAGGACCTATAGAGTTTACCAGCCCAAACCTAAACTATTTGCTGATGCCATAGTTTTTAATTTTGACTAGATGGGCCTTTAGTTTAAAAAGGCCCAACCCTCCTCTTCTTTCTTCCCTGACCTAGAGACAGAGAGAAAAAGTAACTCTAATCTCCAACAAAGATAGAAACGGCGCACGGCATGAGGGGCCAACCCTTCACGCCGCATTTGCATAGGTGAAGGACAGTGGGCTCGCGACAGGCTCAGCAGGAAGCGGAGACACGGTCGCTCGTGACAAACTCGCAGGGATGGGGAGAATCAGCTTCGCGCGGTGGTGATCCGAGATGGCGTGCCGATTTGCGGCTCTGTTCGCGGTGGAGATTCAGGTCGTGTTGCAAACTCGGTGAGTCGACCTAGACTTGCGAGTTTGAGCGAGTTTGACCGAGTCAAACCGAGTTTGATCGAGTCTGCTATGAAACCGATTCTGCATGCGAGTTAACCAGTTTTGCCTACCTAGAAACGTAGACTCGGACGATTCTACGAGTCAACTCGCGAGTTTGACAACCATGGGCTGATCTACTTACCAAACCACTCTCACAGACCAGATTTGAAGAACTGAGAAGTAATCTAGGAGTTCTAGATTATCTAGCAATTGTAAACCCACCTTAGTTTTCAAAGGGGGTATGTTAAGCAATGGTTGTAAACCCACCTTGTGTTTCAAAGGGGGTATGTTAGAGTAAGCGAAGCTTACTAGAGTTATGCCTTAGCAGATTACAGCCTATTCTGTTAGAGGCAGTTAGAAGAGGTTTGTTAGATTAGAAGAGGTTTGTTAGATGTAGTTAGCAGAGGTTAGTTAGAGGCAGTTACACTCCTCTTATATAAAGCTTATTCTTGTATGAAGTTCAGTTAAGAATGAACAATTCATTTTTCAGAAATTTTCTCTGAACTCTTCTCTCTTTTCTACTCTTTCTGTTTCTGCTCTGTTTCTAACAAGACCTTCCTGAAGATTTAGAAGGAGATAGGGATTAACAGATTATGCTGAAATTCTTTAGCCGCGAAAACGATTTTGCTTGGTTTGGTTAACTGATTTCAAGTTTGTTGATCTTCTTCTCTTTTTGGATTTTACTAGCAGCTGTGTAAGGTTGCTTTTTATAGGGCATGTCCATTGATGAGGTTGATGAACTTTTTTGTAATCTCATTTCTGAAATGTTGAACAAGAATTGCAGCATATCCTTCTGCCATATTGTGTTACTTTTTGGTTCTTCTGTTCATCAAAAAATTGATTTTCTCCCTATTTTCTTCCCAATTTTTAGGACTAGAAATAGGTGGTGAGATGAACCTAGCTGCCGGAATTCAGGTGGCACAATTGGCTCTTAAGCATCGGCAAAATAAAAAGCAGCAGCAAAGGATTATTGTTTTTGCTGGAAGGTATGCTTAGCTATATTTCAAGCTTTATCAAAATTGTCTTGTTTGTAGTCGTTTTCTGTCTAACTGTCTTATTCAATGTTTTATAGTCCTGTCAAGCATGAAAAGAAAATGTTGGAGATGATAGGGAGAAAGTTGAAAAAGAATAGTGTAGCACTTGATATTGTCAATTTTGGTGAAGAAGATGAGAGCAAGACGGAAAAGCTGGAAGCACTCCTTGGAGCTGTTAACAATAATGACACCAGCCACATTGTTCATGTTCCACCTGGTCCAAATGCTCTTTCTGATGTACTTATAAGGTTTATGGGTTCAATTTCATCTTCTTGTGTTTTCCTTCCTATCCTGTTTCTCTCTCTTAAGATTTAGATCAATGTAAGGATTTGTGATCTAACTCCTTGTTATTCATGTAACATTGTGCTGTGGCAGTACACCTATTTTTACTGGTGATGGGGAAGGTGGAAGTGGGTTTGCTGCTGCTGCAGCAGCGGCTGCAGCTGGTGGTTTATCTGGATTTGAATTTGGGGTGGATCCAAACTTGGACCCCGAACTGGCTCTTGCTCTAAGAGTTTCAATGGAAGAGGAGAGAGCCAGGCAGGAAGCAGCAGCAAAAAAGGCTGCAGAGGATGCTTCCAAACAAGAGAAAGGAGGTGAGCAGCAAACCAGCTCACAAGATGCAACAATGACTGAGCGTGCAGCAACTTCTGAAGCTGAGAATAAGACAAATGATTTGGTGGTTGGTGTTTTTGTTGCATTTATCTATGTATTGCATGTTTTGCTCCTTGCTTGACCGGAATATAATTATCAAAATGCATATTATAGTTTGTAGGACAAATTTGTGAATTTATGTTCATTCTAAAATAATTTAATTGCAAAAGCATACTACACTTGAAACTTGCCATTACTTATCCTTAAATATCTTTTTCCGTTGACATTATTCACTACTGTAGTGCTAGCAACAAATTGATTGCAGCCTACCTGTTCCGTGATGTTAATATCTGAAATGCAACCAGCTTCATCTCTATCACTTATCTTCTGCATAGCACCATCAACTTGACGATTTTTGCTTTCTCCACTGTATTACAGTTATCACCATCTTTACCTTCATTAGCACTAATGGATTACCATACCACTGATTTTCTCTTTGCCATTCCTGGAGTTACAACACGATTCACTCACTTTCCCAAACTAGCCACCATCATAATTGCCTGTATACCAGTTTTGGTGATACCTCTAGTCACTGCTGTCTTTATACATCTGTTGTTGTATCCTGTTACAAACCTTGAAATAAATTTGATTTCCACTCACTCACTAGCAATGCTTGTCTCTAAATACACTTAGTGCATGCTGGTTTAACTTTTAGAATGTCAAAACCATGGTTTGGGCAAAGCTGCAGGAGACAGATTTTGTCCAAGTCATGCATTGGGGCTTTCAAGGCTAAAACAAACATGCTTTTAATTTGTAGCTACTGGCTGATTTGAAGTAAAATAGATGAAAGACATGCTGGTTCAAAACTAAATTTTCCCTTTCATCGTAATTTTGTTCTGCATTTTAGCCCATGTGGTGTATCTGGGAGAAACGTCAAGAGTTATGGCTATACAGGAAGTTTGGAAACTGTTATTTCTAGCAACATTTTACTTTTCTAAGTGCATCCTGACATCAAAATTTCTTCCCTTTGCTGATAGGGCATACATGCATTATAATTAACAAAAAAGTTTGCTTCATGCTTTGCATTTGAATCAGTTCTCAATTATCTTTATTTCATTCGTCCCATAAATTGACTTCAAACAGTAATATTTTCACTGTTTCTGCCGACCTTGAACAGGATGATGAGAATGCCCTGCTACAGCAGGCGCTTGCAATGTCAATGGATGATCCAGCCATTAGCCATGATGTGAAAGATACAGATATGTCAGAAGCAGCTGGAGATGATCCCGATTTGGCTCTAGGTGAGTTTCTATGTTGTTTATGCACTCTTCATGTTAGAAGCATGCAGGGTAGTTAATAGCGGCAAATTGAGATCTCCCCACTATGCAAACCGCATATCTTTGCGTTGTTTCAGTAGTGGCCATTGCGACCCGCTATTATGGCAAATAGTGGCCAAGATCGCAGCCATCGGCCACAACTGTGGCTCCATAAATTCCCATCTTTGCCCTCTTTTTCAGTAGTTTCCCACCGTTTTTTAGGAGAATTTCGTCATTTCTCTCCCTTCTTTGGGTTAGAAGTGATTATGGTTTAAATACCTTCTCCTTGGGGGCTTCAACTGCATTGTGTGCCTCCACAGTGCTTCAAACACCTTTCAACATCAACCAAACCCAACACACCGGCAACCCAGCTGTATTCTGGTGATGCTGGTGTGCTCAGGGATCTTCACAGCCCCTTATTTGAACTTCAAACTCCCTTCAGGTCTGTGCTTTGCTCTGTTTTCCAACCCCCTTTTTTTTCGGTTGTTACTTGGTGTGTACTTTGCACTTTTTTTTTTTATTTACTTCATTCCCGTGTTTAAACTTCCATTTAGTTATATTAAGCCTTAAAGGTTTAAACTTATTTAGAAGTGTGTTGTACTCTTTGTTTTCCTTATGCTCCTTGACTTTTGGTAGTTACTAAACTTGTTAATTATGCCTTAAGTTGATGGTGATTATATGCCTAAACTATGACCTTGATTTTTAATGATGAATGTCTTTATTTTCAGTATTTTTTTTAGCATTTGTATGCGTGCATTATAATTTTTAAATCGTATTCCTGATCTTCGATATAGCAGCCATCTGCCTATTTGCTATACTGCTATAGCATTTTTGGGGCTGACTATCCAGGAACGACTTCCTTGGAACCTGCGTTTTTGGGGCTGACCGCTCCGTGTTGCTATAGCAATTTTTGGGTCGGCTGATCCGTACTGCTATTTGGGATCAACTTCCTTGGAAGCATGGACATGGGACATGACATAGACATTGACATTGAAACATAGAAAAATTTAAGTGTCTGTTATGAGTCCCCACATTGAGTAAATATGGAAGCTCAATGTGGTACTTGCTACTTAAGCCATGAGGCACTTCAGCCTGATGGACTAGTCTTTTGGGTTGAGTTCTCCCTATGGGCTTAAGTCATAATAATTGGTGCCTTCGTTGAGATGTGGAGCCACATAAAGGTTACGTATAGGCTGGATTAAAGTGCAATACCGGATGCTGATAGATGAGTGAAGCTGCCAAAGGGGAAAGGGCTACCATTGGGTTAGTGTCGATAGAGTGAAGCTGTCGGGGACATCGGCCCTTATAGGGGATGGCAATGTTATGAGTCTCGTATTGAGTAAATATGGAAGCTCAATGTAGTACTTAACATGAGGCTCTCCAACCTAATGGGCTAGTCTTTTGGGTTTAGCTCTCCTCATTGACTGAAGTCATGACCAAGTAGGCATTGAAGACTGAAGAGTCGCTTAATGTCTGATATGTATCCAACATGGAAACATGGACATGGCTCCTTTTTGTAAGTGTCCTAATGTTTCCACAGTTCTTCCATCAAACATGGGCTAGTGTGTTGAAAGTCTGTTTTTACATCTTGTCTTTTCTATCTGATAGATGCCTTGTTTATAGTTATATTGTTTGAGATTGAACTAGTTCTGGAATTCAGAAAATTTGATCAACTTTTCAAATTTCAATGCTTTGGGTTTGTTTAGCACGCATTTACATATTTACTCAGCGAACTCATACTTGTTTTGAGGGTTTGCCTTAGTAGAATGGTAGTATTCTCTGATTCGAGAAGCTTAGTATGATCTGGACATGAGGTTACTTAATTTTCATCTTCTTAGAATTTATAAGACTTGGCAAAGCTTTGGTGATTGTTATAACGTTTTGTTAATTTCTTGTTATTTGTTGCTTGGAGCTCTCCAATTGTCCGTAGCAGATAGTACGAAGGATGCAGATAGTACGAAGGATGCAGCGAGCCAGTCAGACATGAGTAAATTGTTAGCAGATCAATCCTTTGTATCTTCTATCCTTGCATCGGTATGTCTGATAAATCCTGGAATTATCCGTTTTGTTTGGATTGATATGCTATATTTTCTGTATTAAGTAATAATTTATTGCATCTGCAGCTTCCTGGGGTTGACCCGAATGACCCTTCTGTCAAAGATTTACTGGCCTCCATGCAAAATCAGTCTGAGGTAAGTCTTCCTATGGAATACATACATTGGATTTGAGAGGAATGTTGTAGAAAATTTCAGCGGAGGCATAGTCGAATTACTTAGCCTACCCATTAAACCTTGAATCCTTTCCCTCTCCCCCCTCGTCTAATTGATACTATTAGTTTTTTTCGTCTATTCAGCAATAGTTGGTTTTGCATGGTGTTTATCTTGCTAGTCTTGGGCAGCCTTTTTGAAGTGCTTATGTCATCCTTGTTAATTGCTTTAGAGGATGGTAGTTGCCTTTATTATGAATATAAAAACATTATCAGAAAATGCGTCCTTGAATACTAGGTTGAGTAATAAAATAAATGTTTTTAAATAACAAAACGTTATAATTATCTCACCCTCGTTAGTGTTTGTCTGCTCCTCTCTTTTTTTTTTTGAATTTGTTTGGAGGGTAATATTGTGTTTGAAGGACAATAAGAAACAGTTCCTTCAAATAGCATAAGTAAATATGCTTGTGTTTGGCCTGAAATTTCTGATGGATCCATAGATTTTTGTATTAATGCTAATTTTCTTCCAAGCCTATCATCTTTTATGCCTAGTTCTAGCTTCTTCAATTTATTTTTTTAAAAAAAAAAAGATATTGTTCCATTTTCTGCGCTACTATCTGTTTTCTGATGTATTGTATTGTTCATCCAGCCTCAGCAGAAGAATGACGACAAGCCATCAAATGAAGATGAGAAGAAATAATCTTCAAGAGCCACATTGCATTGTCAGATTTTATTTTGTTCCTTTTGAGAGACAGTGGTAGCATTGTAGATGGCGGTGCTAATCGGGGAACTATTTTACGTGTTCCAATTCACAGCTGATTGGAACCAATGCGTGTCTCCATTTAGTGTTGGCTGTCTATTTTACTGAAACATGCTCTCCTGCTGTATTGTTGGTCAAGGTGGTGCATATCGTGTAACGGGCTAAAAGGTCGTGCAATCACATTGAGCGAAGTTCTATTTAAATTTATTTCAATGGCATATCATATTTATAGTAATCCTAGAATCTATTTCTAGTTGTTTTTTTTTTTTTATAATATCTTTTTCTAATTGTTATTCGTTTTTCTACGGTGCATTTACATCATGTTTGAAAACTTTTATTTTGAGAAATAACCGTTTTTTACAAAGCTCACAGTTTTCGAATATAAATTATCTTGAACATAAAAAGTTATTTTAAACTTGCGTGTTTGTATTAGTTTTATATGCATTAAAGAAACAACTTATAAGGCAAAAATATGGAGATAATGCCCTAAAAAATTACTAGAATGCTGCTCCCTAGGAATTATTTCGGGTCTGATTATATTAGATTCCAGAAAGGGAAATCTCGTTCAAATTCTCCGTTGGCCAAAAACTTGCACTTGGGAGCTTTGGTCAAACCTAAGTTCATGTGCCTCGGGACGGTTGCGTCGGAGGGAATTTAAATCAAACATGCTTCCTTTTCCATGACATTGCTTGCCTCTAACCGACTACTCAATGGTTTATTTTTTTCAAATCTGAAATTCTCTGAAAGAATTTTAACATTTAAATTGAATTATTTTATGGGGATTGTTAACTAGTGTCTCAAAAGTATTGGTTAAGGAACCCACAAAAGAAAAATGGGTATTAAAAAATAAAGTGCAACACTTTTCAATAACTTAAATACATCATTTCCCATACAAATTTTTCTTTCTTGATTCTTTAAACAATGCCCTAATGATACTCGTTAGCATTTTCTTTATTTTATTAGTGTAAATTGTAATTAAATTAAATTAAATTATATTATATTTGCTTAAAATTAAGCCTATATTTTTTATTGTACAATAACAGTTAAATTAGTAAACATTATTATTATTATGTAAATAATGCAATGATGCAAATTAACTATAAACTTGTTAATAAGCTAATTTATATATCTATAATATACTAATTAGGGGGATCCACTTTTCACTGTTGGGTCCCCAAATGGCGACATGTTTTGCCTCCTAATTTTTTTTTATTTCACCTTTTTTTTTTTTAAAAATGTATTTAAATTGTTTTTCAAATTTTTTTAAATAATAGTATTTTGAAAATTTAACAAAATTTTGTTAAAAAATATTTGTGTATTTAAATTTTTTGAAAGAACACGAATTGGAACTAAATAGATTGAAAGATCATGAAGATAAGGAGAAAAAGAAGAAAGGACTCTCACTCAAGGCTCATATTTCCAAAGAATCAATAGAAAGTGATGAAGATGAACACCTTGATAAAAGTGAAGAATCTGAAGAAGAAGACATGGGATTGCTTGTGAGGAAATTTTAAAGATTCATCAAGAAGAATAGAAACAAGAAGCAATTCAGTTTTCCTACCAAAAAGAACACGAACAAAGGTGAAAGCTCTTCCTCAACAATCAAATGCTTTGAATGTGGAATTCTTGGACACTACAAAAATGAATGTCCAAAGCTACAAAAGAAAGAAAAGTATGAGAAGAATGACAGCAAGGAAAAGAAAGGAAGAAAGTCTAGAAGAGCATACATAGCTTGGGAAGATAATGATATGGATTCCATTAGTAGAGAATCAGAAAATGAAGAAGTCAACCCATGTCTCATGGCAAATCATCACAGTGACAGTGAAACCGAGGTAAATGATTCCTCTCCTGCTTATGATGAGTTACAAGATGCTTTTGATGAATTGCATGAAGAATATGTTAAAATTGGTAAACAACTTAAATCTTCTAGAAAGATCATCGCAAAACAATGTAGTGATAATGCATCTTTACAAATAAAGCTTAAAGAACTAGAAGATGAAAATTCAAAATTACTTGCATCTAGTTCAATTTGCACCAAATGTACTACACTAGAAAAGGAAGTTGAAAAACTGAATACAACTTTACTTTGGGTAGAGATAACTTGAATGCCATATTAGGACAAAGAAAAGGGTGTGTATGACAAAGTCGGAATTGGATATAAGCCAATGGTACATGAAAAATCTTTTAAGAAGCTTTTTGTTGCACCTATTTCCTCAACTAGTCCTTTTGTAAAATGCTATTTTTGTGCTAGAAAAGGTCACACAGCCTTCTACATGTCAATACAGAAAATCAAGATACAATAAATCTAAGTATATATGGGTTCCTAAAGGAACTATTGCTGCAACTAACTCAAAAGAACCCAAACAGATTTGGGTACCTATAGCAATAACATGAAATTCTGTTCTGCAGGTGTGGTGGAAGGTCAAGAGCAAAAATTGGAATCATGGCATAGAGCCTTCACCAAACACAAAATGGGTAACAATAAAGAAAAAAATATTGATTGAATATGTTTTCTAATTATTATTATGATTGTGAATCTTTGTGTTGACTTATATATCATTGTATAATATGTCTACATTGTTGTATTAAAGATATTTGATCAATCATGGAATAATCCTATGGCGTTTGTATCTCAAATAGAACCAAAATGTGTTGATGATGCTATTAATGATGAACATTGGATGATTGCAATGCAAGAGGAGTTAAATCAATTAAGGAACAAAGTTTGAGATTTAGTTCTAAAAACCAAAAGTAACCAAATAATCGGAACTAAATGGGTGTTTAGAAACAACATGGATGAGAATGGAATAATAATAAGAAACAAGGCTAGACTAGTATCTAAGGGATACAATCAAGAAGAAGGAATTGATTATGATGAAACATATGCTCCCGTAGCTAGATTAGAAGCCATAAGAATGCTCTTAGCCTATGCTTGTATAATGAACTTTAAACTGTACCAAATGGATGTGAAAAGTACCTTTTTAAATGGAATAATACAAGAGGAAGTATATGTAAGCCAACCCCCTGACTTTATTGATAGTGAGTTCCCAAATCATGTCTATAAACTGACTAAAGCCCTCTATGGACTCAAGCAAGCTCCTAGAGCTTGGTATGAGAGGTTAAGCAATTTTCTCCTAGAGAAAGGCTTTAAAAGAGGAAAAGTTGATACAACACTATTTACTAAAATAAAAGCACACAATATCTTACTTGTTCAAATATATGTTGATGACATTATTTTTGGTGCTACTAATGAGTCTTTATGTAAGGAATTTGGTGAACTAATGCAAAGTGAATTTGAAATGTCCATGATGGGAGAGCTTACCTTCTTTCTTGGACTTCAAATTAAACAATGCCAAGATGGAACCTTCATAAGCTAAACAAAGTATTGCAAGGAACTACTAAAGAAGTTTGGAATCAAAAGTGCAAAGGAAATGGCAACACCAATGAGTCCAGCCTGTTACTTGGATAAAGATGAACATGGTAAATCTATAGATGTATCCAAGTATAGAGGTATTATCGGATCCTTACTTTATCTCACTGCTAGTAGACCAGATATAATGTTCAGTGTGGTATGTGTGCAAGATATCAAGCTAATCCTAAAGAATCACATCTTACTGCAGTTAAAAGAATCATGAAGTACCTCTTAGGAACAAAAGAAATGGGGTTGTGGCATCCCAAGGGATCCACTTGCACATTAATAGGATATTCCGACTCTGACTTTGCTGGATGCAAGTTAGATAGGAAGAGCACAAGTGGAACATGTCATTTATTAGGAAATTCCCTAGTGTCCTGGTTTAGTAAAAAGCAAACTAGTGTGACCTTATCCATAGCTGAAGCAGAATATGTTGCAGCTGTGAGTTGTTGTGCTCAAATCCTATGGATGAAACAACAATTAATTGACTATGGTGTTTATCTGGATCATATACCAATAAAATGTGATAACACTAGTGCAATTAATCTAACAAAGAACCCAATTATGCACAAGAACCAAGGATATTGAAATTAGGCATCATTTTATCAAGGATCATATTCAAAGTGGTGATGTTGTGATTGAACATATAGATACAACCAAGCAATTAGATGATATATTCACCAAACCACTAGATAAGGAAAGTTTCTTCTTTATAAGAAGAGAACTTGGCATAATTGATCCTCAAAATAATTAATAACAGATGGCACGCAAGGCAGCACAAGTTGCTGAAAATTATGAAGGACATGGGCAAGATGCTAAGCGTCCTTAGGTGTCTGTAATTTTTTTTGGTATTTTGGATGTTATGATGAATTACATAAGTTCTGAAATGCTTTATTATCAATGAATGGAAGACTATTTATTAAGATTGATTTCAATATTTTCCATAGTTTCTTTTTGATAATGACAAAGGGGGAGAAAGATGAACGAGAAAGATGAACCATACATCTGAGATGAACTAAAAAGATGAACCACACATCTGAGATGAACTAGAAAGATGAACCATATATCTGAGAAATATGAACCATAAAAATGAACCATGTATTTTCTAATATGCAAATTTTTTAATTTTTATTTCTCTGACAAAGGGGGAGAAATATGAACCATAAAGATGAACCATGCATTTGCTGTAAATTTTTTTTTCTCTAATATGTAAAATTTTTTTTTTGCTCTGATACCTGAGTATGAACTGCTTTGAAAAGACATACTTGAACTTGTAATAAATGCAAGATGATTTTTTTTTGATAATGATATGATAACACTTGATCTTTTGAAAGATATCAATGTCACAGGGGAGGACGAAAATAACAAAAGAACCATGCTTACCGAATAGCTGCACTCTGATTTCTTAATAACTAAGGTTAGGTATGGTAAGGTTTGTCATAACAAAAAAGGGGGAGTTTGTAAGCTAAGCCCTCATTCATGTTTTGATGTATGACAAACAAAGTGTATTTTGCATAAGATTTTTAATTCTGACTACGTACTCATTACGTGTTGAGTTGCATGCAAGATCACTCGTCCAACAAAGCAAAACTAGCGCACGTCCAACACAGGGAAAATATAAGTGCTCGTCCAATGAAGTGAACCAAGAACGATGTCCAACAAAGTAAAGAGCTGAAGTCCAATGAACAATTAAAGAGCTTGTCCACTAAAAGAACAAAGTAAAAGGTTGTCGTCCACTGAAAGAGCAAGGAAGCGGGTCTACTAAAAGAAACAGAAGATCTTGTCTGCTAACGTGGCACAAGAAGCGCGTCCACTAAGAAAAACAGAAGATCTCGTCTGCTGACATGGCACTTGGAGCACGCGTCCACTGATGTAAAAGAAGAACGCGTCCACTGATGTAAAAGAAGAGCGCGTCCACTGATATAACAGAAGCACGCGTCCACTGATATAACAGAAGCACGCGTCCACTGATATAACAGAAGCATGCGTCCACTGATGTAAAAGAAGCACGCGTCCATTGATGTAAAAGAAGAACGCGTCCACTGATGTAAAAGAAGAGCGCGTCCACTGATATAACAGAAGCACGCGTCCACCGATATAACAGAAGCACACGTCCACTGATGTAACAGAAGCACGCGTCCACTGATGTAAAAGAAGCATGCGTCCACTGATGTAAAAGAAGAGCTCGTCTACTGATGGAAAAAGGAGAGCTCGTCGACTGAAAGTAACAAGAGCGCGCGTCTACTGATAGTAACACTTGGAGAGCTCGTCTACTGATGGAAAAAGGAGAGCTCGTCCACTGAAAGTAACAAGAGCGTGCGTCTACTGATAGTAACACTTGGAAAAGCTCGTCTACTGATGTAAAAAGGAGAGATTGTCTACTGACAGTAACACTTGGAGCTCGTCTACTAATGATACACGCTAAACTAGAAGCTCCGTCCACTTACATCATATATAAAGCTCGTCTACAAATTGGAGCCCGTCCAATTGCCTTGTGTTAGCACTCTCGTCTACTAGTTGGAGCCTGTCCAATTACCTTGAGCTAATACTCCCATCTGCTGACGTGGCAAATGGACACGGATATTTTTCTCTTCAAAATAACTTGGATATTTTTCTCTTCAAATAAACACGGATATATTACTCTTCAAAAAGATATGATAAATTAGGCTTTTCAAGAAGATATTACTCTTTCAAGAAGGATGCAAACTCTGCAAAGATCAAACAGAATCACATTTCAAGATCAAGAATCAAGAAAGCAGATTTGATAAATCAGATCCAAATCTGTCTTAAATGATCCCAACGACTATAATTTGTCTTCTATATAAAGAGGGATCAGAGGAACACTTTTTAACAACAACACACAACAACAACAACAACAACGCAACTCATACTAATTGTGAAACAAAGTACTTTATCTCTGAGAAAAGTGTGATAGTTAGAACTTCAATTTGTTTTATCAGGCTTTTAGAGTCTTGCTTCTACTCAATTCTTTTCGTGAATTAGAGTGACTAAGAGAGGGTATCTCTTAGGGTTCAACAAGGATAGAAGGGATCCTTGGGTAAAGAAAGCTAGTGTGCTTTCTGGAGATTTTTTAAGCAAGGAGGGTAACCTTGTGTTGCTGTAATTAGAATTGTGTAAATTGCTGATTATAGTGAAGAAATCCACAGAGGTGTGGGACTGGATGTAGGCTTACCAGAGGAGGTAGTCGAACCAGGATAAATTCGGTTTGCGTGTTCTTCTAATCCCCAAACCCCATATACTTGTTTAAACTTGAATCTTTAAATCTACAATCTGTGTTAAAATCCGTTGTTCCTACTTATAATTCTTGTTGTCATCATTACTTGTTCCATAACCTAATTTTTGGAATTAAAATTGAGTGAAAACCAATTTTCTTTAAAAGAAACACTTTTTTAATTGTTGAATAAGTTTTCACTATCTCAATTCACACCCCCTCCTCTTGAGACCGTAGCCACTACCAACAGTTTCCACCTTCGTGTTTGATGAATTTAACAATTTAAATATAAAATTATTAAATATTAGAAAATTCGTTTAAAACAAATGGTAGCTTGATGAGCCTTCTCTTATTTTTAACTGTGTCATTCTTTTACTGTGGACAAAAAGGTCGGCACCAAATGTCACGAGTCGTGCCCACTTGGTTTCTTGATTTTTTAAAATAAAAATTATTTAGATTATTATTTTACTTATTGTATTATTATTTATTATATTGCCTTCTTTTTTTATTTTTTTTATTTCCACATTCGTGTTTGATGAATTTATCAATTTAAATATAAAATGGTTAAATATTAGATAATTTGTTTAAAACAAATGGTAGCTTGATTTTTCATGGACAAATAAACAGGCCACATGTGTCACCGACGATATCTGACATTTTCTTTATAAAATATTATTTAATTAATTATTTTAATTATTGTGTCATTCATACTAGGGTCTTTTCTTAAATTTAAATTGTAGCATGATTTATTGTGGACGAATAAACGGGCGACACGTGTCACTTTCTTATGAAAAAATAAAATCATTTCTCAGATTGGTAAAAACTTAAGGAAAACAAAATAAAAATTTATGGAAAATAAAAACTTTCGAAAAACGAAAAATTAATAAAATAAGAAATAATCTGATATTGAAATTGAACATAACAATCCAATAGTATAACATATATTAAATAACAGGATCATACATATTTATAACAGGATCATAACAATTCAAAGTATGATTGTTTTATTTTCATCAAAGTATCTTCTATTGTTGTTGTTATATAAATGTTTAATACAACAACATATAATATCATGGAAATGTATATTCTTTTTATAAACTTAAAAGATTAACATATTGCATATCATAAATTCATATCCGTAATGAAAAGTCAAGCTTTATAAAACCTACTAAAAATTTTATCATACAAATTTGTCATGTAGCCTGTTATTCATTAACTATTGAATATATGAATCCAAGTGTTGCACATAATAGTATTATTTTATATTCAAAAAAATAATATATTTAATATTATTCATGTTGAAATTATTTATAATAAACTATTATAAAATAATCATCTAACGGATGCTCGTGCATCTCGCACGAACAACTATACTAATAATAGTACGATATGTAATAGCTAGACCGATAAGAAAAAAGTACATCAAATTTAATCTCTAGAATGGTGATTAGTCTCCACGTCATGGAAGATGCATGACTCATATAAAGTGAGTTTGTTTCTAAGTGAGTAAGTAAAGATGTGACCACTTTTATATCATGTAACAAGTTGAAATCTGAATTCACTTTATCAAATCTAGGATAAAGACATTTTTACTTGTTAACTTCAATTGAATTGTTTTCGATTGATAACAACATATGAACATATAGACTAAAAATAGGAGAGAGAAAAAAAGCCATCACCTAAAATAAAAAAAAAATAAAAAAAACTACTACCCAAAAAAAGTATTCTATTCAAATCGCATATATGTTCAAATTTTCAATATCCGACATTAGATATAATTTGCCACTTTTATACTGAGATAGTGCCATATGATTCATCTCGTCAATACAGCATAATTCACCTAAGTAAATCCAATAAATAATCAGTAATGATATTTAAACATAAAAATGGTATCCAACATCATATAAAAATACTTATTTATACTTAATTATTATTTTCTTCTCTCTCACTATATATTTCATCACTCCCAAAACACTCAAATTCTAGATATCTATATAATATGTCCAAATTATATGCAAAATATCTTTACACATAAATAATTGAATAATTGAGAGATTCATATCCTCTGTTAGGAATGTGTTGAGTTGTGATTATTCCTATATTTGAAGCTTCAACCCGAGTATACGAAATCCCAGCGCCCTACTTACAGAAACCAAATCAGAGTTTTCTAAAAATATTGTGATATTTGAACATCAAAATATAGACATCGTATATATTTATTTTTATTTTCAATTTTTTTTATATACAAACATCTCAAAAATACATCAAGAATCAAATGAGACATCATATTATGTCCATGTTTTGATGTTCAAAAAATATTATTGTTTCTAAAGACGAGATAAGACAATTTATTTCACATTTGTAATGGCGTACGTGGAAAAATGTCATCGTCCCATATATCCAGTAACCTTCCAATAATATAAAGTGTCGTGTATGCGCGACTTTCTGGCCATTTAGTAAATTGCAAGTGGAGCTTCAACTTAATCCACTCATGATAACATTGTATGTTTTTTTATTTTTTTTAGTATTCTTGAAATATGTGTATATAAATATGATAAAAATAAGTGATAGATAAAAACAAAAATATACAATATCATATACGATATCAAAATTTTATGATCAAATAACCCAACTCTATGAACAAATGGTAACTAGGATGCAATGATGGGAAGCGGGTTGGCAACAAGAGGTGTCAATGAGTTAAAACTCATCATATTATTCTAACTTTTGTCTAAACAATTATAATTATAGTATACCACTTTAAATAAACCTATATTACACAAGCTAAGATTCTTAAAATCAAACCAAAAAGCAGGAAATAGTAAAAAATAATAAAGACATATAATGAGAACAACACCAGAAATAATATTTTTATTAAAGACATACAAAGAGAACAACGCTAGAAATAATATTTTCTCGAGTATGAGGGGTAATATTTAATTTATCTTTAGGAAGCATTAAATCTTTCAATTTATCACTACTTTTTAAAAAAAAAAAAAAAATTCACGGGGCATTACGGAAAATATGCTTGCACAGAGGGCTTTGTTTTACACAGCACACAAAGTTTAAGACAAACTATTGATGAGGGAGAGAAAAATGAAAATAAAAAGAAAAGGAAATAAACAACTTGTCTCTGCACTTTTTTTTTTTTCCGGAACCACCCTAATAACTCTTTTGGGTTGAGTGAGTTCACCGGAATATCTTCAAGCCTTAGGTCCTTCGGGTTCATTTGGGAACTAATATCTGGTTTGATTAATTGAGTATAGTTTTATTCCTTGGTTCTTAATCTCCTAATAGGATGATTCCACAAATATTCGAACTTGGGTTCTTTGGGTACTCCTCCTTATGGGGGCAAGTTACTTCCAGTCAACCAACACCCCATTGATATCTCACCACTTCTTTATCAGATCACTTTTATACCTAAATTCTTATAACCATAGTCTATCAATTGTTATTTTGAAAATAAAAATGTTTTGATCAATCATTATAAAATAGGTGTAAAAAATATAAAAATATATATATAAAAAGAGAAATAAAAAAGACAAGAGTACGTGAATTCAGGGGGAAAATTTTTGGTTATCATAAATTCTATCAGTAATGTTATTTGTATATACGGCAATTGACAACTTAATTAGTGATGTTTATTGGATGATTAATGAGTTATTTGTCTATCATAAATATATCCATTAATCAAGTCCAATATATAATTAATCATGATTGTGATGAATTTAAGCATGTTGACTTATCAATATTATAAATTGTTGAATTTGTAATGTGAATTTTCATTTGAAATTTCGTTTTAATATTGTGATCCATTATAATTTGTTATATGATTTAAATAATAAATATCTTTAAGAAACCGAAGTTAAAGGTTTATTTTTTAAAATTGATATATCTAATATTTTGAGAAGTAATATTTTTTATTTTTTTATTTATAAAAATTTTATTTCTATTTTTCAATTTCTTAACCAAAATCTTAATTCAATATGACCTTTTTTCTATGGACAAAACTTACGGTTTTTTTATCAAACTGGGTTCCTTTTAGAAACTATTTACCAGTTTAGGGTTGTTCTGAAACTATATACCAATGGGGGGTCCTTTTGGACACGTGGCATATTTTATTTTTTTTCACTCTGACGGGTCAAAGGCGCCAGTCTGACTGGCGCCTTCCAAGTCAAAGGTGTCAGTCAGACTGGTGCCTGCCAGTATTAAAAAAAAAGACAATTGATAACAATAATAAGAGATATAAAAAAATAATAGCAATAACAATTTACACCAATAAATATTAATCAATTATTACAGTAGTAAATTTTTTTTTACCTTGTAATAGCATTAATGTCATTGTTACTCCCTATACTTATAGTATAATTTTTTTTAGCAGTGTTTCTTTAAAATTGCTGGTAACTTTCTTTTAATTCTTACAAGGTAAATTTTTTTTTACTACTGTAATAATTGATGAATATTTATTGGTGTAAATTGTTATTGCTATTATTTTTTTATGACTCTTGTGATATTATTTGCTACTTGTTATTAGGGGATTTTTTTTATTGCCTCTTGTTGTTTTAAATAGATACTTTATCATTAATGTCATCGTTACTCACTATACTTATAGTATAATTTTTTTTTAGCAGTGTTCCTTTAAAATTGCTGGTAACTTTCTTTTAATTCTTACAAGGTAATTTTTTTTTACTACTGTAATAATTGATGAATATTTATTGGTATAAATTGTTATTGCTATTAATTTTTTATGACTCTTGTGATATTATTTGCTACTTGTTATTATGGGATTTTTTTATTGCCTCTCGTTGTTTTAAATGGCTTTTTGACTAAAATGAGTTTCTTTTAGAAACTATTTATCAGTAGCAAGTAGCAAATAACAATGACAAGTAGCAAATAATATCACAAGAGGCATAAAAAAATAATAATAATAACAATTTACACCAATAAATATTAATCAATTATTATAGTAGTAAAAAACAATTACCTTGTAAGACTTAAAAGAAAGTTACCTGCAATTTAGAAGGAACAGCGCTGCAAAAAAAAATTATACTATAAGTATATGGAGTAACAATGACATTAATGATAAAGTATCTATTTAAAACAACAAGAGGCAATAAAAAAACCCCTAATAACAAGTAGCAAATAATATAACAAGAGTCATAAAAAAATAATAGCAATAACATTTTACACCAATAAATATTCATCAATTATTACAGTAGTAAAAAAATTTTTACCTTGTAAGAATTAAAAGAAAATTACCTTCAATTTAGAAGGAACATTGCTACAAAAAAAAATACTATAAGTATAGGGAGTAACGATGACATTAATTCTAAAGTATCTATTTAAAACAACAAGAGGCAATAAAAAAATCCCATAATAACAAGTAGCAAATAATATCACAAGAGTCATAAAAAAATAATAGCAATAACAATTTACACCAATAAATATTCATCAATTATTACAGTAGTAAAAAATTTTTTACCTTGTAAGAATTAAAAGAAAGTTACCTTCAATTTAGAAGGAACACTGCTACAAAAAAAAATATACTATAAGTATAGGGAGTAACGACGACATTAATGCTAAAGTATCTATTTAAAACAACAAGAGACAATAAAAAAAATCCCATAATAACAAGTAACAAATAATATCACAAGAGTCATAAAAAAATAATAGCAATAACAATTTACACCAATAAATATTAATCAATTATTTCAGTAGTAAAAAAATTTACCTTGTAAGAATTAAAAGAAAGTTACCAGCAATTTTAAAGGAACACTGCTAAAAAAAATTATACTATAATTATATGGAGTAATGATGACATTAATGATAAAGTATCTATTTAAAACAACAAGAGGCAATAAAAAAAATCCCCTAATAACAAGTAACAAATAATATCACAAGAGTCATAAAAAAATAATAGCAATAACAATTTACACCAATAAATAATCATCAATTATTATAGTAGTAAAAAAAAATTACCTTGTAAGAATTAAAAAAAAGTTACCAGCAATTTTAAAGGAACACTGCTAAAAAAATTATACTATAAAAAAAAAGTTTTACTACTGTAATAATTGATGAATATTTATTGGTGTAAATTGTTATTGCTATTATTTTTTTATACCTCTTATTATTGCTATCAATTGTCTTTTTTTTTAATATTGATAGGCACCAGATTGACACATTTGAAGGTGACAGTCTGACTGGCGCCTTTAACTTGGAAGGCACCAGTCAGACTGACGCCTTTGACCCGTCAGAGTGGAAAAAAAATGTCACGTGTCCAAAATGACCCCCATTGATAAATAGTTTCAGAACAATCCTAAACTAATAAATAGTTTCTAAAAGGAACCCTGTTTAGTCAAAAACCCCAAAATTTACGTACAGGATCATAGGTACTTGTATGGTACTTGTATAATACTGTTCCCCAATGATAAAATGACACCTGGAATATTTTTCCACATCAACACATCACACTTGACACCGTTATTTTCTTATCCCTTCTTTATTTTTTTCACCTACTTCGCCTCTTCATCAACCCAACACTCCTCTTCTTCTAAGAGGATAGGCAGGGATGGCAGACTTATCCGTACCTACAAATATTCATATAAATTATCTGTAATAGATAGTAAATAGATATATACTAAATAGATATGGGGTTCATGATACCCGTCCTGCGGATACCTGCATATTTATAATAAATATTTTTAATTAAATATATAATATATATTATGATAATTTGTTTGATTTTGAGATACAATAAATTTTATTTTTTATGTTATTTGATACTTTTTAGTGGTTAAACTCTTAATAATAAATTTTTTAGAATATATATAGTATACTATATAATGTTAATATAATATATTGTTATATTATATAATTTTATTTTATTTTAGACTCTTGAATACCCACGAATATCCATAAATATTAACTACTCGCATGAATATCCATGAATATAAAAATAGATGCTGGGGAAGCACTGCAGTTACCCACCCGTTGCCATCCCTAGTCGTAGGCATCATCTCACTTTCCCTCCTCATTTTCACATTTCACATTTTTTTAATGTCAAATTTTAAAAGACAAAAGTCGAAACTTCAAAACTCTCGTTTCCTCTTTTATACTAGAGAAATTGTTTCATTTCAAAAGTTAGTAAATGGGAAATAACCTAAAACCAGTAAAAAATAGTATGAACAATTGGGTACAATACTATTACTTTAAGAAGAAAGGCTTTTGGACAAGATCATCTTTTTATACCCTTCAAAGCTGTAAAATGTTTGAAAGACTGCAACTTTAAGGTTTGCAGCTTGGGAGACACTGAAATCGGACCAAAAGACATTAAAAAGAATAAGAAATGAAGCAAGAGAGATTTGGTGATGCCTGCAACAATGAGAAAGGAGGAGTCGGTGGATAAAGGGCTACGAAGATGAGAACCGTTTGACGGTGAAAACAAAAACAACGGATGGAAAAAAATTTACACTTAACGGCGTCAAGCATCATATATGCTAATGTTGAAAAAAATTTCAGGTGTCATTTAATCATTGGAGAACAGTACTACAAGTTTCTAAGATACTGTACTTTTTCTATACTGCCAAAATTCGAAATACCTCAATCTTAGCCATCTGTCTTATTGATGGCTTCTTTTATTTTCATTTTTTTAATTTATCTTTTTCAATGTTATTCTCCTTTAAATTTACCCAAAATATCTCCAAATTTTAAGTTTTAGACTACACACTAAATTAATATTTTATTTTATAAAAAATAAAACAAAATTATAGTTTATTATTTACAAATTTATTTTATTTAAGTATATATAATACTATATTATTCTTTCTTTAACATTTTGACTTCTTTGCATTGTAAAGAATGGAATACTGTTTTTTTTACTGGGTATGCTGCTTGTTCTTATCTAATTAGATGTTGACATTTTATTTAATATATTGTTGAATTTTGTAATATTTTTTATTTATTTAAACAGGTTAACCCATTTAGTAAAAACGTAACATAATCGTTAGGCAAAAGATGTAAATTGGCCTTATATATTTTTATTTTCATATCAGTCCTATAAGTTTTATTTTTTTTCAAATTGATCATATATGTTATGTTTCGTTTTCATGTTAGTCCTTTCAGTCAATTTCAACCTAATGTCGCCGGTTTTAACTTGACGAGGTTATCACGTTAGTCTGACATGTGCTTTTTGATATGACTTTGTAAGGTCGAAATTGATTGAAAGGACTATCGTGGAAACGAAACATAACATATATGACTAATTTGGAAAGAAATAAAACTTATAGGATCGATGTGGAAAAAAAACGTATACGACCAATCTACCTATCTAAAAGTAAATTTGGAAACTAAGAGAAAATAATTTAAAATAATTATTGATGTAATTTTAGTTTTTTTAGAAATGACAAATAAAAAAGAAAACTCATTATATAAAACCAAAGTTATTTTTATACAGATAAGTATCAGTTCATTAGGAGTCTTCCTCATTTTATCGTGTGGAGACATCATGAGACATATAAAAGAAAAAAAGTAATTAAAACTTCATTAATTTTATAAAATAATAAATAAGTTAAAAAAAACAACTTTTATATGAACTCATATTTTGAAATAGAGACAGCATATCTCATTGTAATGCTTTGCTTAGAGTTATTATTATTTTTGGTACAGAGTTTTTCTTGTTGTTATATTATTATTATGATGATGATGGATATAAATACCTTTTTAAGCTAAATAATGTTTTCAAATAATTTTTCATATTCATAACTCTTGTGTATGAAAAAAACTTGATTGGGAGGGGAGAACCTACCTTGTGTGCCCAACAGGTTCCCTGACGGAAATTAGTTACTACTAACGGTGGTGGATATTTCGTACATATGTCATGGTCACCATTTTTTTTTATATTTTAGTAATTTAAATTAACACCTAAAAGTGATTTTTTATATAATAAAAGCAATTATTTTCGTACAATTGAAACAAAACTCCTGATTCTATAATCTTTTCTAAATTAATAAATTTTATAAGTGATTTTATTGAAAATAGATTATATACATAATTAATGTTTTATATAATATTTTTATGTAATTAATCAAAACGAAACTTAGTACTTTTTTTAAGTAATTAGAAAGACTCTATCGGAAGATATAAAACTGTTCTATTTAACTATTCAATTGATGTTATATTCTAATAAATTTTCTTACATTTTCAATTATTAAAATAATAATAATTAAAAAAGTTAAATGCATTCAAAGACTAATGTATTGGTTGTTACAAAAAAAGACTAATGTATTGGTTCTGATAAAAAAGAATCAATCTGATCAACAATAAAAACTAATGTATTGATAAATTAAAAAAACATTTCATGTACGTCAATTCATATATATTACCTCTCCAACAAATTTGATTTTTATTTTTTCAAGAACATTATACACTCCCAAAATAGTTAAATGATAGTTTATTACAGTTAAATTAAATTATTCAATTTTTTTAATAAATATGAAATTAATCAATTTTGTTTATAATTGGGAGGGAGTATCATCTTAGGTGTGCATAAAACCAGGTCCATTGCATTGACAGCATTGGCTTGTGTCCACTACCGTGTTTGGGGGCTGGAAATGGAGAAGAGAATGCGTTTAGTTTCAGAGTATCTTTCTGCTTTCCTCTTTCTTTGTTTCTATGGCAGCAGAGTAGTTTCTGTCAAGTACAATACTGGAGCTGGTGTTGTGCCTGCTAAATTGAATGTTCATCTGGTTGCACATTCCCATGACGATGTTGGTTGGCTAAAGACCGTTGATCAGTACTATGTTGGCTCAAACAATAATATTCAGGTTAGAGCTAGAGTCATATATAGTACAATGTTGTGCATTGGTTTTTTGTTAGTAAGCATGTAACTGTTTATTTTCGTATTGTTTTTGTAGAATGCATGTGTTGAGAATGTGCTGGACGCCGTGGTCATGTCCCTGCAGCGTGATCCAAACAGAAAGTTTGTGTTTGCTGAGATGGTAAAATCTGGGACCTTAATGTCTAAAAATGGTGCCAAAATCATAATCTATCTTATTGGATTGAAATGTTTTGGTACATGAAAAACATAATTTGAACTAATTCGAACAACTTTTCGTGATAGATGACAGTTTATCAATTAATTAACTATCACGAGTTGCAAAAAATCATAAGTTGTTAAAATAATACTGCTCTAAATTTTTTTTACTTCAATGTGCATATTCATTAATCACTATGGCAGGCGTTTTTCCATCGATGGTGGGTAGAGCAAAGTCTAGAAACACAGGCACAAGTGAGAAAGCTTGTGGATGTTGGGCAGCTAGAATTCGTGTATGTAGTGTGTGTGTGTGAAAAAGAGAGATTACTACCCTATATTTATATGCTTTGTGCACATTTTGTAATGATGATGTGTTTAATTTTTGTGTGGTTCAGAAATGGTGGTTGGTGCATGCACGACGAAGCCACGACCCACTACATAGACATGATTGATCAAACCACTCTTGGTCACCTTTTCATCAAAAACCAATTCAACAAGACCCCTCGTGCAGGGTGGCAGATTGATCCATTTGGACACTCTGCAGTCCAAGCTTACCTACTCGGTGCTGAGGTTAATTTCTCTATTCACTCAATATCTTATGATTATCACTTATCACTTTTTCAATGTTTTTTTAATTAATTGTACCTAACATTTAATTTTGGTATTTCCAAACAAAAATTGAATGATCTGCTTTGGTACTTTCCCTGCAGCTTGGATTTGAATCTGTACATTTCGCTAGGATTGATTATCAGGACAGAGCTAAGCGCAAAGTTGATAAATCCCTTGAAGTTGTGTGGCGTGGGTCCAAAACGTTTGGTTCTTCAGCTCAGGTTTGGATTGTAACTTATTTTACTGTGATTCATTTCTTTCTTTAGCTAGAATGACTAATTGTGTTGCCTATTTTACCCTTTTGGGTCTTCTGCAGATTTTTGCCAATACTTTTCCTGTTCATTATAGTCCACCAGGTGGTTTTCATTTTGAAGTTGGTGATGCCTTTGTTCCTATACAGGTTCTTGCATTCTACTATTAAAAACTTAAACATTGCAAATGTCATGCTACATATTTTGTCAAAGCACATGGCTCAGCAGCCTGTATTATTCAATTTACAACTGCAGGATGATCCTCTTCTATTTGATTACCAAGTTGAGCAGCGAGTCAAGGACTTTGTTGATGCAGCTTTTACACAAGTAGGCTCATTCACCCCAAGATCTTTTGCCAATACACAGTGTAGTTTTCTTAGTATTCATTCCTGCTACAAATGAATGAGTGAATTAAAAGAGTTGTGCATGTTTGTAATTTGCTTGTACCTGTAATAGGCAAATGTGACTAGGACGAACCATGTCATGTGGACAATGGGTGATGATTTCCAGTACCAATATGCAGAGTCTTGGTTCAAGCAAATGGATAAACTAATTCACTATGTTAATAAGGTTGGTATTTATAATGCATACATAGCAATACAAATAAAATATAGCATGATGAGCTCAAATACACATTTCTATGTTTTTAATCTTGTCAGGATGGAAGAGTGAATGCTCTATATTCTACTCCATCTATTTACACAGATGCAAAATATGCAGCTAATCAATTATGGCCAGTGAAAACTGATGATTATTTCCCGTAAGGATCTGTTAAAAGTCGTTTTGATAACGAAGTAGATTATGCCCTATTAACTGCTTTAGGCACATGATTGATGATGATTTCTTATAGGTATGCAGATGGACCAAATGGTTATTGGACAGGCTATTTTACCAGTCGCCCATCCCTTAAGCGATATATTAGAATGCTAAGTGGATACTATTTGGTATAACATTGCCTTTGCCCTTCTTAGATGTTTTAATCAAAATGAAATTGTGTGCATTTATCTTATCTTTTTTTCTTCTTCAACAATCCTAAACAAACCTCAAACCTTGCTAATATTTCTATATAGGCAGCACGCCAACTTGAATTTTTGGCTGGAAAGAAATCCACCACAGATCACACTTCTGATCTTGGAGATGCTCTTGGAATTGCACAGCACCATGATGCAGTATCTGGCACTGCCAAACAGCATACAACTAATGACTATGCAAAAAGATTGGCCATTGGAGCCTCAAGGGTGAGGATCTTGAACTTTTTCAAGATTAACTTTTGATAATGTGTTTTTGTCTCCTGCATTATTGGTATTTTTTTGTCAATGATAATTTTCCCAAACCAATGATTTCTTGTAGGCTGAAGCTGTTATTAGTTCTTCTCTGGCTTGTCTTGCTAGCAAGAAATCTGGGGTTCAATGCTCAGCACCTGCATCGGCATTTTCCCAGGTAATATTTCTAAAAGAATAATAAAGAACATACCTACATATCTCTATTCTTAAAATTGAATTTCTTAGACATTCAATTCAGTTGCTCTTGTCTACATGTCCCACAAAATCTTTATAAACATGTTGGATTAGTTTATTTTGTGTTCAAAACAGTTTATAATTAAAAGCTAACCAGAAGACATTTTATTTAACAAAAAAACTATTATTGTTTCTAATTTCATCAAAACCAACATGCTAGAAGTAGGCTCTGGCATTATTTGAGCTATTGATATACTTTTAGGACTTATTTTCCATCTTATGTAAACTCTGTCTTCGTAGATTATGAAGTTAATTCTGCTATCCTTAATTATTAAATAGTTTTTCTATTTTTTTATTTATTATTTGATTTTGGCAGTGTCAATTACTCAATATCAGTTACTGCCCACCAACAGAAGACAGTATTCCAGAAGCAAAGAGTTTGGTAATGTTGCCATATTTTGTTTGGGAATTCTGGTTAAACCTTTATTTATCATCTGTTAATGGCTGCTTCCAGGTAGTAGTGGTGTACAATCCATTGGGATGGAATCGCACTGACTTCATTAGAATACCAGTGAGTATCTATTATTTGCTTGTGGCATCATTAAATAAGTCAAGTGCAATTCCACATAAAAACTTCATGAGGTTTCCTGTAATACGATCATCTCCATATGTTAGTTAAACTGTTGCATATAATTATAATTTACTGTGTATTCCATCTTGTGACTAGATTAAAGACTCAGATGGTTGTACTACTACTAGGAAACACAACATTGTTTCCTTCAATCAAACTGGTACCTATAGGAAAAACTTTATTTTAAAATCCTCATTCTAGACATAAAATTTAACCCTGTTCCACTGCTTTACTTTCTAAGTCCTAAACTCCTAATTTCAAACTCTTAGGAAATAGAACTGAAGTTGTTGTTTTTTGATCTCATAAAGCATCAGGTCAATTATGCCCTGGTAAAATTATAAAGAATTTTTTGTTCCTTATTTTGAAGGATGATTTAAAGGAAGTACAGAAAATCTATTTGGTTTCCTGTGATTCTAGGAGGAGAGTAGGGTTTTGAGTGCATAAGATGGCTTTTACTATGAATACTAGCATTTACTTTTAGATAACTAAGGGGGAGAGAATGTTTTATCAGTTATAAAACTAATAGTTGATCATAGTAAAAGTGGAGCACTAGCCTGTGTAGATCTTAACGGCTTTGGATTGCTGTCTCATTTTACTATATAACACTTTATCCCCGTGAATAATATACCGCCACATATTCTATCTTTTTAATATTATATAAAATTTTAACTTAGGTGATAAGATATTATTGATGAAAATAAGATGTGATACAATAAAAATGTAACAACAAATCTTCATCTAATCTCAACTGTAATGTTAGATTTCAAATCTTAGATTTGCTAATTCGGAAAGGATTTTATCTAATTATCACCGCATTCTAATATTATTTTTGTAGCAATACCAAGGAGGATATTTTGGTCAAAGAGTAAAAAATAGTTATAAACTTGAACTTTACATTAAGGCTGTACCTGTCCCCATGAGAACTAAACATCTTCCTTCCGCCAATACACTTCAGATGTTTCTGCTAATTCTTTCATTGAATTGTTCGTACTTTATTCAAATTTCAAATACAAGATGGGGATGTTGATTAGAACTGCAACATTACTGTATAATGTCTGCTTATACACGAAGGTGACTGTTTTAGGTTAATGATGCTAAGCTCGTTGTCAAAGATTCATTGGGCAATAACCTTGAAGCACAATATGTCGAGGTGGATGATGTTACAACAAATTTAAGAAACCTCTACGTCGAAGCCTATGTGGGGTTGTCACCAAAACAAGCCCCAAAATATTGGCTTCTGTTTCAGGTTTCTGTGCCTCCACTTGGATGGAGTACGTACTTCATTTCTAAAGCACCAGGAAAAGGTAATGCACCTTTTTTCCTTTGGTTTTTAACATGATAACCATATAAGATATAAAAATAAGTATTTTTGTAAATATTTGCACAACTAAGGTGGAATCAATAGTGACATTCTTTCTTTATTATTTATTAATTTTCAGCATTTCATTTCATATGCTTTATTTGTTTTTCAATTTGATTAGGCAAAAGTAGAAATGGATTTCTCTCACACCTGAGCAGTCAGAAAAACGAGACCATTGAAATAGGACCAGGAAATTTAAAGATGTCATTTTCTTCACAGTCCGGACTACTCAAACGAATGTATAATTCCAAAACGGGAGTAAGTAATTTTGCATTTCTATATGGCACAGAAGACTGTTCGCCACTTGTGTTAATTGAATTGTCATTCATGATAAATTGCCAAACTACATCCTCTAATAACGCATAAAAAGGTTTTGTTTGACACATAAAGGTTCGAATTGTGAAGGAGCTACAGATTTGAATGCATATCAAGCATGTGGAAGGAATATTTTGGCATCTACCACTTAGGTTTAGTTTTATTGGTATCATACATATATCAAGATATGATTTTAAGGAAAAAGTCTAATTTATCCCTTCCAATTCCAGGTCGACATACCAATTCAGCAAAGCTATCTCTGGTATGGTTCAAATGGAGACCCAGATCAGGTGTGTGACTTTGTTGCACAGAGCACTCATTCTTCTAACAAATTAAACTAGTATAGAGTATGCTTCAATATCAGTTGTGTGATTTCTCCAGCCTTCTGGTGCATATATATTCCGCCCTGATGGATCTCCACATATTGTTTCAAGATCAGTAAGTTTCTTCCTCTAATCAGTTAGCTCAAATTAAAATATTTCAATTTTTTAATGCTTTAGTAAATAACATAAAAAGTGTATTATGTAATAATTAGTAAATTAAATAAGGTCTTTCAAATTACCTTGTGTTTGCTAGTCTTCTTTCTCATTTTTGCACTAGATCTCGTTTTTAAGTTTCTTTCCTTACACTATATTTTTATCTCGATAGATGTATTTTGATTTATTTTATATAATACAGGTGCCCTTCAAGGTAATCCGCGGACCACTAGTTGATGAGGTTCATCAGAACTTTAGTTCTTGGATTTACCAGGTTAGCAAGTCTGGTATATTCTTAGTTGCAATATATGTATGGATTTCATGACACAATATCATGGATGCCGCATGCAAGAGGAGAAAGCAACGAGCATTTAGATTAGAATAGCCATTTTGTACCTTTCACTTTGCACTATTATTTAGATTAGAATAGCAGGGGGCTAAAAATTCAAGACAAGCACATCACAGAAAGAGCATTGTAGTAGGGGAATTTGAAACTTATTTTGTATTTGTTTATTTTTAGGTTACTAGGCTTTACAAAGACAAAGAGCATGCTGAAATCGAATACACTGTAAGTCACATTGTCTGCCCTTGTGGAAGACCACCCTTACTTGTTGTACCAGTCAAATAGAATACTGTGCCAGTTAATTTGCCTAATCTGGATTCTGAAGTTATAGAAATAGCAAATAAGGTTCTGACATGAATTTGTTTTTGAAGATTGGTCCAATTTTTATGGAGGATGAAACTGGGAAAGAGGTGATCATGCAAATGACAACAAATATGGTTACAGAAAAGGAGTTTTATACTGATTCTAATGGAAGAGATTTTCTGAAACGGGTAACTCTTGTGCAAAATACAAATTGTCTTCTGTTTATATTGAAGTCCTCCAGGGAAAAAAAAATGCAAGATTGACTTTAATACTCATTACTCATAACAATGGTTATGCAGGTTCGAGATCATAGGGAAGATTGGCCCCTTCAAGTTAACCAACCTGTAGCTGGAAACTATTATCCAGTAAACTATTTTTTCTCTATTTATTATCTGGAATTTGGGTTTTTGTTGCTGATAACCAAGGGGAAAAAATGAAATGAAAAACAGCCTAGAATTTTCTTGGGCCATCCAATACTAGGGAACAAACAAGTCACCAGAATTTGAGGGAGAGAGTTGCATGCTAGTTCTGATTGGTTCATGAGTTTAGAAGAAACTTGATTTGGTTTGGTCTAAAACTACTCGTCTAACTCATTTTTTCACATTCCAGCTCAATCTTGGAATTTATCTTAAGGATAAGAAATCTGAATTCTCAGTCTTAGTCGATCGTGCCACTGGTGGATCCAGCATCAAAGATGGTGAGGTGGAACTAATGCTTCATAGGTACAATACCACACTACATGCTATCTTTTATTTAGTTCAAAATTATTTCATTAATATATACAAACTATTAATAGCTGATTTTTACCACACAAGGCGTTTACTATTTGATGACGGCAAAGGAGTTGGTGAAGCACTTGATGAACAAGTTTGTACAAAGGATACATGTCAAGGACTAATAGTATGATAATGCTACCAATTAGTTTATACTTTTATATTTCTAACTAATTAATATTGATTGCATGAAAAATTTTGTTTGTTTTTCAATAAAGAAATAAATTGAAACACACCCCTTTGCCCTGGTGGGTGCAGAAAAACTTGAAATGAACTGTGTTTTTCCATGTGTATATATATGTTTGCATGCTGACCAACGTGGGATTGATTAGGTCTGCATCTCACCCTAATATACATACAGAATGAATATAATTATAAATAAATTGTTAAATTTCAGAATCAGACATACTGCAAAGTTCAATTATGGGCTTTTGCTTCAATTTCTATTTTCCAGTTCAAGAACTTCTGGTTTTGAGTGCTAGTTAGATACATCTCCTAGTTATACCTGTTTCTAAGAAAGCCATAATTGTATGTGTGTTTTTGAATTAGCTTATTTCGTATTTAAAATAACTTATAATTGAAAGATTTATGAAAAAACTTTTGAAAAAAAAAAAAAAGGATTATTTCTTAAAAAGTAAGGGTTACCAAACATGATTGTGTATGGAATTCCTATTCCCTTTCTGTAAGATCTCATTCTCTGTATCAGGTCAGAGGAAATTACTACATGAGCATTCACAAAGTTGGAGGTGGTTCATGCTGGCGCCGTACAAGTGGTCAGGAAATTTACTCACCACTCATATTGGCTTTTACACATGAGGTATGGCTTAATATTAATTAGTAGTTACTTAATGGATTAATCATCACCATATTACATATTCTAAGATATTTATTGATCAGAACTTGGGAAATTGGAAGTCCTCTCATTTGACCAAAGGAACTGTCATGGACCCAAATTACAGCTTGCCTCCCAATGTTGCTCTGATAACTCTTGAGGTAGACTTAAACTTCAGCTAGCAATGACTTACTACAGTAATCTTCACTATCTTTCTCCCTCAAACTCAATAGTTTTTGCAGGAGTTAGATGCTGGAACAGTGCTTCTCCGTTTGGCACATCTATATGAGGTAGAATAAAGTAACTAAGTATCATTAGTTCATTAATCATTACCCTCTTCATATGTACTCTCTTTCTGTGGTTATATTATCTGTAATATGCTTCTCATCAATTGTTTATTTCTTTTAATGTTTTCGTTGTGGTTATAGTCTGGTGAAGATGCTGAGTATTCAACTTTAGCCAAAGTTGAATTGAAGAAAATGTTTGCCACAAAAAAGGTACATAAAGCTCTCTACCCCACTCCCCCTTCTTGTGAAGCATGATTTGGATATTTTTACACTCCATGTGAGTAGTTAGTTATGTTATGGGTGATTGGTGGTTTATTATGCAGATAAAGGAGGTGGAGGAGGTAAGTTTATCAGCTAACCAAGAGAAGTCAAAAATGAAGAAGACATGGAAGGTTGAAGGGGACAAAGGACAAGAACCTCGAGTAGTTAGGGGTGGTCCTGTCAGCAGCTTCAATTTTGTTGTTGAGCTTGGTCCCATGGAAATACGTACTTTCCTATTGAAATATTAAAAAAAAGAAGAAGAAGAAATCAACATTTTTCCCTATTAACTGCAATCGTCGATTTCTAATTGTAAAATCTAAATGTTGTTAGGATTCAATTGGCACTCAGTGAGATGTGAACCAATTATAAATTGCAACATCACTTAAAAAAATCTTTATCATAATTACCCCAAGTCACATGTAAGATAATTTATGGTCCCTGATTGATAATTGATAATATAAAAAAATTTACATGCAAAACATATCAAACTTTTCATTGTCATGGAATGTGTCCCAACAAACTTTATTTGTAAGGTCAATGTTCAAATCATAAAGTTGTTATTTTGAGAAGAGTTTTACCCAACTATCACTTCGACCCAAGGGTTAGTTTTACTGTTTGATTCGTGAAGATACTCAATAAAAAAATAGTTATAGGGTGTGTATAATTCAAATAAGACACATTACATATATCTGGATTTTATTTGAGGAAAAGATGGATCTCCATCAATAATGTGGATAATTCTAACACGAAGGCCATTGGTTTTTAAGCAAATAAATAAGCATGTGGAAATTCATTTCATTTAAAAAATAATAATGAAAAGTCTTTTTTTTAAAAAAATTATTTAATATATTACAAATTCAAAAACACCAAATTTGATAAAAACTTTTTATTTTCTCATGGCCAAATCATGTTGATGCTCGTATTCCATTTGCCATTTGCCATTTGCCTTTGTCTGCAGGATGCTTGTATCGCTAGTTTTATTTTATGTGAGATTTTATTAAAAACTTAAATACGAAGCTGATGTGGGTACCCGGTAGTCGGTAGTCGGTATTAGCGCGGGAAGCTTTGGGAGGAAGTCAGGAACTGTCCCACCATGCAGGCGTCGTTTCTTGATTGGTTGGCTTTGGGTTCCCTCTCAAAAAAATATCCACACTATGATTTGATCACACTGTTCAAACTTCAAACTGTGTATTCAATTCATCAATGGCTTCTCAAATCCCAAATCACAGAAATTCCCTATACCCACAAGTCATCCAATCCAACCCCGATGCTCCCTCACCTTTCCTTAACCCTAATCCATCTTCCTCTTCCTCTTCCAATCTCTACCCTTCCCTCGACCTCGACGCTCCCGATTCACCCTCTGCTCCTCCCACCGCCACCGAAGAAATCATCATCAACATCCCCGGCGCCATCCTCAACCTCATCGACAAACAATACAGCGTCGAACTCGCCTCCGGCCATTTCTCCGTCATCCGCCTCCGCCAGGGCGACAACGCCGTCGCTGTCTATGCCCGCGTCGCCGACGAGATCCAATGGCCATTAGCCACCGACATCACCTCCGTCAAGCTCGACGACTCCCATTACTTCTTCTCCTTCTGCGTTCCCAAGGGCTCCGACGAACGGAATGGTGGTTCCGATTCAACGGATTTTCTGAGCTACGGGTTGACGTTTGCGTCGAAGGGGCAAGAGGCTTTCTTGAAGGAGCTAGATTCGGTTTTGGAGAGTTGCAGCAGCTTCTCCGTGCAGAGGGTTTCGGAGAAGGCGAAGAAGAAGGGAGAAGCTTTGGATGGTTCCGTGGCGAAAGAGGTTTCGCCGAAGGAGTTGGAGTCATCGGCGAAGAAGAAGGAGTTGATGGAAGGGCAATGCGCTGCGTATTGGACGACGTTGGCTCCGAACGTGGAGGATTATAGTGGAAGCGCGGCGAGGTTGATTGCTAGTGGAAGTGGAAAAGTGATTAAGGGGATTTTGTGGTGTGGGGATGTCACGGTGGAGAGGTTGAAGTGGGGGAATCAGGTTATGAAGAAGAGGATCAGTTCTGGTGAACAAGCTGAGGTGAATCCTCAAACCTTGAAGCGGATTAGAAGGTGTGGTATAGTCACATGTTTGGATTTCCTTCAATTTTAAGAAGAAATATAATAGCTTGTGAAATATAATTTTACTTATAATTTATAAGCTAATTTCAACTTTAAATAAGCTAATTCAAATAATACACATAATTATGGATTTGGTTAAGTCAAGTATCTACTGGTTAAGTCAAATAACACACTCAATAGTTGCATTTTTTCCTCTCATTTTCTGGTTGGTTATTAAAAGTCAAGTATCTACTGTATGAGAAAAACTCATAACAGCTGTGAGAGATTTTTTTTTTTGTTTAAATGTTGAATAACATATAAGTTTAATTTTGATACTAAGTAAAGATGTTTATATTGTCAACTAATCATACACCATTCCATGTTTTACTTCTAAGATATTTATTATTAGAAAAGAGGTTAAATATTTTTAATGATGTGATAATTCATGATTGGTTGATACTTGATAGTGTAAAAGAAATAGTTGCATTTACTTTTTATCCGATGTTAGTGTGATGAATTTAATCATAATGTAGGTATAAAGTTTTTTAATACTGTCAACCTATTATTTATTGTCATATCTTTAACACAATGTTTCGTTGGAGGGGAATGAAAGGGAGGGGAGGGAGGGAAGGGATTTTTTTTTTAAATCTTTCATGTTTGGTTCAATTTTTGTGGAGAGGAGAGGAGAGGAGAGGAGGGGAATGGAGCATAGCAAAATCTCTCCTCACGCAATTTTGGCTCCCCTCCAGCATTGGGTGAATTCGAGGAGAGGGGAGGGGGTATTTAAAATATTTTAAGTGCATTGACCAAAATATTCTCACTTGTGTATTTTGAAATCCAAAATTATAAGGGTGTATTATATAGTTGACACTTTGACTTTTGGTTTGAATTTTTTTTCCTAGGGTTAAGAGAGTGACTAAAATGACAGAAAAAGTAGCAAATGGGGTCCTTTCTGGGGTCGTGACAGTCTCTGGAATTTTCACCAGTTCAGTGGTAAACTCAAAAATTGGAAAGAAGTTTTTCAGCCTTCTACCTGGAGAAGTTTTGCTTGCATCATTGGATGGATTCAGTATGTCAGTTATGTTAATCATTGTATTTTATGTGGCTTGTTAACTTGCATCACTGAAATGTTGTTTGAGCCCCATGTTCTAAGCCGAGGTGACACTATTGACACTCTTAATTGTTTGTTCACACTCCTCGTTATAATTTTGTAAAATAACAATTTAAAACAATGATTGATTAATAAAGAGCGTAATTAAGCAATTTGGAGTGATAGTAGCAGTGCCTCTACCAGTAGCCAAGTATTAAACATATTCCATCGTAGGAAGTAAGCAAGAAGCAGACAACCCTTTACTTTCTTTAAACAAAGGAAAGAAAATAAGATAACAATTCTTCTAGCTTCTTAAGTTTTTTTTTTTTTTTTGTGAGACTCGAAGTTTGTACTTTCTTTGTGGTGACCCCGGATTGATCTTTTAATATTTCAGTCTGTGATCTTTCCGGTGAAGGATTCCATTCTTTGGGTGTTGCTTCATCATTTGCTAATATATTACTGGGTCTTTCTCTTGTGGTATTGATATTCAAATCTAGGATGTTCTTCTAGATAGATAGAAATCCAATGCATTATGTTCAGTGGATATAGTAAATTTTCATTACAGAATATTTTCGCTAGGCCTTAGCTTTTGTAAGGTGGGGGTGTCTGAACTGTCCATTTATTGTTTGGACTACAGAGTTGAAAAAATTATCAGATTTAAATACAATCTCCTGTATGAGTCTAATCTAGCCCGTTTTTGAATAAACATGCTTATATGGTTATACCTTTAAACGTGCTTAGGGGAATAAAACGAAGATTGAATGAGATGGAAATGGGATGCGTTCTCATTTGAGAGTTGTTTTGGGTTGGAACTGGCTTGCTAAATTTGTAAATTTGTTTGTTTCTTCGTGTGTCTTAATGTGCAAACTAGTAGTGTTTTAAATAGAGAAATTCTTGCATGATTCCTGTCTTTTTTTTTTTAGTTCTGTAGTTAATCTAATTGTCCATATTTAATTGTTTCTCCAAATGTCACCATATGTTTGTTTTGGGTGTATGCACTCAGCTACATATTAGATTTTCCCTGTCATCGTTTTATTTGCCATCTGAAGAAATTGTTTTTTATGATGAAGAAATGCTATTTTTGTTCTATATATTTTAACAATTACGGAATTTAGTGTAAGATTGGAGAATACTTAAGTGCGGTGTGCAGGCGCTTTTACTCAGTACACACACGCACATACATATATAATTAATTAGATATGGGGGGGGGATCGACAAAGGATGATAGCATTAGTTTTTCATCCGGCTGATTCATGTGATGTGCTCAGTCAGCCATTCCTTTTGGTGAAAGTTCTTTTGCAATAATAGGATCTATAAGCTGATTATGGAAATATGTAACTTCGTGAACTATTTTGAGTTTGAGAACACCGATCTTTTTGTCTGTGAAGTGAATTGTTAGATCAGATTCGCTAAGATTATGCCTCTTTTTATATGACTTTTTTTTAAATTTAGTCTCTCAATGTCATTTGCCTTTCGTCCAACCTTCTTGATCTGTTTATGTGCATATTGTTGCGGCCCACCGGCCCTATCCAAAATCAGTCTTTTTTAGACATTTATACATTCATTGTAGTCCACCGAGTAGTGACTTTGGAGCTTTGGATACAAGCCCAACGGCCGTTTGACCGCTGTTCGGACATCAAAATCCAATTGTTGCAATAACAGGAGGTGTTTAGGTTCGAAAGTGTGTCCAATAAAATCAATTTTGGGTAGTTAGGATTGAATTTAAGAAAATAAAGAATTTATAGGTTTTTCATTTAGTAGAATTAATTGCAGATGTAGGACCCACATTTTTTTTCACTTTAAAAGTAATTTTATTTTATTATCCAAAGTCCAAACATAATCAATTATTCTAAATTCATTTTTTAAATATTATTACTAAACATAAATCAATTCTTTTAACATCAATTCTTTCGATATTAATTCTATCAAAATCTGAAAAAAATAGACTTGTTATACATGATTGTTTAAACATTTCCCGGGAAAGTTTGAATTTCCAAATTTGCATGATGTTTTATGTTTTAATGTTCTTGTAAATAGGTAAAGTGTGCGATGCTGTTGAAGTAGCTGGAAAAAATGTGATGTCAACATCATGCACTGTGACAACCGAGCTTGTCAATCACAGGTAAAGCTTAATAGATGCTTCATCTAGAGCATAAATATCTGTACATTAGGAATTGAATCTGGTGATAGTGTTTTCTGTTTCCTAAACTAGTAATTAAAAGTTTTTGTTCTCTGGCTGCTTTGATGATATTATGGGGTTATGTATATGGTGCACCAGTAATTTCATAACGGTCTATAGAATACCTGCATCATTTGCATGTTTAGTGTATACCAACCATAGTCTTTTCCCACTAGGTGGGACGACTGCCTAGATTAAGGGCCTGCTTGGGATTTGAAAGGAAAAAGAAGGGGAAGGGTTTGAGAAAGAAGCGAGGGGGAAAGGGCTCCTTGGTTTATTGTTTTTGACAAAAGAACCAAAATTCACCAATTTGGGGAACTAAAAAAATAAACTAGGGTAGGGTTTTGGAGGCTATCATCCCTTTCTCATCCTTTTCACCATCCCTCCTTCCTCAAACTCTTCCCCTCCCAACTTCCAAACATGCCCTAAAATGAAACCATTGAGTTCTATCAACAACCGACTTCCAGTAGGGTGTCCATGTTTAGTATGGGAATTAAAACTTTATTATGGGCGTGATACCTAAGAGTGTGGAGACCTTGAATTCACAAGTGTCCTGTAACCCCATTGATGCCATCCAAACTACGGACTCAATTAAGAGAGAATCGTCAGCCTTTTAGATTTTATCGGGAAGACAGCATGGGGAACAGGGGATTTGAATTCCCACCAATTACCAATAAACTCGCGAAGTTGAAATGCATAAAAGAATTGCATTTTGAGTTAATTACCAAGTACCGGCCGAGAATAGAAGACCGAGAACTCGTCTACACGACCGGACCAACCGAGCTTACCCCCACGAATGGGCCTTGGCCCAAACCTCAAGGAGCCGAGAACATGTCAGCACGCCTGACATCCGAGGATAACTACTCGGCCCTGATCCATATCAGACCACTCGCGAAGATACCTCGGCCCCAGGCTATCCAGCCGCAGCTAACTCGGCCGAATATCTCGCTAGCCATAATGTCGCTCCGGATAATCAGGCTCCGGATATTTCTCCGAATGATCGCGATCTGATCCATATATTTCTCCGCTTATTTCGGAGCTTGATCCCGGGAGATCTCTATAAATAGGGGGCTTACCCCCTCATTCAGAACTACGTTTGCTTTGATTCCCATTTGGATACGTAGGAGCAGAATCCACATTCTGTCAAGCACAATCCAAAAACACCCCACTAATCCTCGTTCGGCCGAGTATCTCACATCCGAGGTATTTGGACGGAACATTTGGCGCCGTCTGTGGGAACGAAGCAAATATTTTCCCATACCACACAAAATGGTGAGGACGAGGAGCGGAAACTGCAGGAGGGAGGAGTCAGGGAATGCCAACAATGGAGTTAACGGGGATAATGGAGAGCAATCCGTAGGCCCAGCAGCAATGACAGACAACCCCGTGGTACAGGAGCTTCTCGTGCAAATTGCAGCGCCGAGAAGGGAAAACGAAGAGATCCGCCGGCAGAACAGCCGTCGCGAAAGAGAGCAGAGCAAGGAAAGGTCGGTCTCTTCTCCACAAGAAAGAGAACGCCGCCCACCGGAGATTGAGGGGTCCAGAAACTTGTATAGGGAAGGGGGTCCACAACTCCGGACTTCCCATCACACCAACCGAGCAGAGGAGGAGGGATTCCCTAGGCAGGCCCCAGAATTTTCACTCCAGACAAACAGACTTAATGACAGGGCCAGCATGCGGAGGCCGAGGCATCCCTTCACGAACGATATCATGGGGGTCCCCTTGCCAGCCAACTACAAGCCAATCAACATTGACAAATATGATGGCACCTCAGACCCTGAACGCCACCTTGACGCCTTCACCACGCAGATGTACCTCTTTACGGATGACGACGCTGTCATGTGTAAAGTCTTCCCAACCACTCGAAGGAGGCAAAGACGACGACTGGTACACCCGGCTACCCTGACCTCGGTAGACTCTTTTTGATACATTCGTGGCTAAGTTCAAGACTCGATTTGCCACAGGCGGGCCCACCAAAAACCTCGGCCTCATTGGTAAACTTGAGCAAGAAAAGAATGAGTCCCCTGCGCAACTTCATGGCCGATTCAAGAAGGAGGCGGTGCTCATCCCCAATCTCTCGATCTGCCGATGTTGCACTACACACCATCCTCGACCGGGTTAAGGCCCGGCCTTTTGCTAGGCACTTGGCTCGGAAACCACCAACCAATATGGACGAACCGAGAAGAAAAGCCGCGGGGTTCATCAATATGGAGGAGGTTGAGGAATCCAAGAAAAGGGAACGGACCGATGATCTTGATAAGCGAGAAGGTAAAAAAGAGAGGAAGGCAGGGGGTGATAAACCGAAATTTAAAGGCCCGTCCGAGCATTTTCCAGAGGGACCAAGTATGAGCATTATACTCCCCTCAACACAAACCGCGGCTCGGGTGTTCGAGGAAGCGTACAACGCGGAACCTGCAGCCTCCCAAATCGTGGCCACCACCCCCAAAACGCAGATCGCGGAAGCATTGTCGGTATCACCGCAATTATGGCCATACCACCGAGGAGTCTTTGGGTCCTACGGGATAAAATTGAAGAAGCTGGTTCAGTGGCCATCTCAACAATTTTGTTCGGAGAAACCACAACAACGGTGAGAGGCGTGGCGGAAATGAGAAGGAGAGAGGTGACCAAAGCCCGAGGAGGGTGGCGGTCAACGAAATAACGAGAGAGCGAGAAACGCAGAGAAGGCCGGAATGAAAGACGAGAAGAGGATAATGTCATTCGGGGAGTGATAAACACCATTTCGGGAGGATTTGCGGGGGAGGCACAACAAGTTCAGCTCGGAGAAGACACTGCGGGCCATCCGAGTCGTCAACCCTCGATATCCAGCAAGCCTCCCGAAGTTCCCCACCTATTATCTTTTCCGATGAAGATTTTGTGGGAGTAGATCCCAACCAAGATGACCCCATGGTGATCACTGACAGGTTGGCCAACTTCTCGGTCAAAAGAACCCTTGTCGACCGGGGAGCTCTGCGGATATATTGTATTACTCAACGTTTGAAGCTCGGGATCCCGGAGAAATCAATTCAACCGTCACGACAAGAAGCTCGCGCACGGCTCGCAGGGAACAAGTTGATACTCGGGGATATATTGACCTCCCGACTACTTTTGGTGATGGCAGAGCTTCTAAAACTATCATGGTCGGTATGTGTTAGTCAATCTTTGTTACATCGTATAATATCCCCGATCGGAAGACCGCCCTTGAATGAGTTAGGGGTCGTGGTCTCTACTCCCCACCTCACGATGAAATTCCCTTCCAGCTCGGGGGACATAGTTGCTGTGCGGTCGAAGATCGAAGATGGCCGGACAATGCTTTATGCGATAGTTTGCATGTGAGCAAACTTAAACCCACACCGTGAGAAACCCTAGACAGGGGAAAGACAAGGCGGTGAATTCCGTAAACTCCGTTGAGCTGGATCCCGGGATGGACATGCGGGAACAATGTCCACAACCTATTGAGGAGTTGGAGAAGTTCCGGCTCGGTGCGCGGCTGAGCAGTGCACTAAACTCGACGGTCACCTCGAACCTACTTTGAAAGAAGAAATAAAGCAAGTCTTTGAAGAATGCCGACTGTTCGCCTGGACCACATCCGACATGCCGGAATTGATCCCAACTTCTTATGCCATAAATTGGCAATTTGCCCCGAGGCGGCTTGATGGCCCGAGAGGAAAAGGAGACTAGGTGAAGAAAGGAGAAAAGTTGTGGAAGAGGAGACAAAGAAAGTTGGTCAAAGCCAATTTTATCCGAGAAGTAGAGTACACTACACTACATGGCTGGCCAACGTCGTTCTCGTCAAAAAGCAAACGGCAAGTGGCGCATGTGCACCGACACACGGATCTCGAACGAGCTTGCCCAAAAGACTCCTATCCTTTACCGAGTATTGACAGGTGGTTGTGGGGCTTCGGATACAGAATTCTAAGCTTCTTGGATGCATACTCCGGTACAATCAAATCCGAATGTACCCCGGATGAGGAGAAAACAGCCTTCATTATTGAGGGGTCAAATTATCATTTACGAGTGATGCCGTTTGGGTGAAGAATGCGGGAGCTACATACCAGAGACTCATGGATAGGGTATTTGAGAAACAAATCGGCAGAACTATGGAAGTATTTGTGGATGACATGGTGGTGAAATCCGATGACCCCAAAGAACCACCCTACGAGATCCTGGAGGAAATCTTTCAGCAGCTGAGAAGGTACAACATGAGACTGAACCCGGAGAAGTGTGTTTTCGGTGTCCAAAGGGGAAAATTCCTCGGCTTTATGTTGACGCACCGGGGAATCGAGGCCAATCCTGATAAGTGTCGGGCTGTGATTGAGATGAGATGCCCACAAAACGTTAAAAAAGTGCAAAGATTGGCAGGACGGCTTGCATCATTGTCTCGGTTCCTGCCCAAATCCGCAGAAAAAGCTCGGCCTTTCTTCAAACTACTAAAGAAGCCCCAAACCTTCACGTGGACCGAGGACTGCGAGAAGGCCTTTGTTGACTTCAAGGCCTTTTTGTCCTCCCCGCCGATATTAACACGACCCATCCCCGGGAAGGAGTTGTATTTATATCTGTCGACCTCCGAGAATGCCATCATGTGATCATTGTCGGAGGGAGGTAGAGAAAGCTCAAATGCCAGTGTACTTCATCAGTAGGGTACTTCATGATGCCGAAACTCGGTATCAAGTCATTGAGAAGCTGGTTTTAGCCTTGGTAACCGCAGCTCGGCGATTGCGCCCGTACTTCCAGAGTCACCAAGTGATTGTTAAGACGGATCACCCGATTAAACAGATACTCAAAAAGCCCGAGTTGGCGGGCGTATGATTGCTTGGTCGAGTAGAATTGTCCGAGTTTGGCACGAAATACGAGATGAGAGGACCTCTGAAAGCTCAATGTCTCTCTGACTTCATGGCCGAGCTCCATCCACAGCCAGTAGCCGAGGATATATGGTGGAATTTGTACGTGGATGGATCCTCGAATGTCAGGGGCAGTGGAGCGGGGGTGATTCTGGAAGGGCCGGGAGATCTGATCTTAGAACAGTCATTAAAGTTTGAGTTCAAAACCTCGAACAATCAAGCCGAGTATGAAGCTTTGATAGCAGGATTAAGGCTGGCAAATGAAATGGGGGCAAGGGCTGTTAGGTGCCGGAGTGATTCACAACTAGTCACCGGACAAATATCCGGAGGCTACCAAACGAAGGAACCTCGGCTCACCAAGTACTTGTGTAAGGTCAACCAATTAATCTCCGGCTTTGGAAAGTTCACTATTGAGCACATTCCCCGGGAAGAAAACACTCGGGCTGATTTGCTGTCCAAGCTAGCCAGTACAAAGAAGCCGGGTCACCATAGAACGGTTATTCAAGAAACCCTCAATGAACCGAGCATTGGGATAGAAGAGGTGATGGCCAACGAGTTGGTTGACCGAGAGTGGATGACGCCTATATGGGAGTATTTATCCTCGTAAACTCGCCTCGGATCGGCCGAAGCCGAGAAAGTCAGGCTCAGGGCAAGTCACTTTACTATAGTCTCCAGGGAGTTGTATAAGCGTGGATTCTCGGCACCATTGCTAAAATGTCTGACGAGGGCACAATCCAAGTATGTCATGGAAGAGGTTCACCGAGGAATCTGTGGTTTTCACTGTGGGGGCAGATCAATGGCCTCCAAGGTAGTCCGAGCAGGGTACTATTGGCCTACCATCCGAGCTGATTGCATGGAGTGGACGAAGCAGTGTGATGAGTGCCAAAGGTTTTCCAATGTAAATCATACCCCCCCTGAAGAACTTCACACATAAAACTCGCCTTGGCCGTTCGCTATGTGGGGAATGGACATACTGGGGCCTTTCCCTGTAGCCAAAGGTCAAGTCAAATTCCTACTGGTAGCGGTGGACTACTTCACCAAATGGATCGAAGCAGAGCCCTTGGCGAAGATTACCGTCGAGAAAGTGCAGAAATTTGTATGGAAAAGCCTTATCTGTAGGCACGGAATTCCCTTTGCGATCGTCACTGACAACGGAAGACAATTTGTGGATAAGACATTACGGGAATTCTATGACAACCTCGGTATTAAGCACCAAGTTACATCGGTTGAGCACCCCCAAACCAATGGGCAAGCCGAAGCAGCTAACAAGGTCATCCTCGGGGAACTGAAGAAAAAGGTAGGAAGATCCAAAGGAGCTTGGGCAGAAGAGTTACCGAGTATCCTCTGGGCCTACCACTGTACGCCTCAATCTACCACTCAAGAAACACCCTTCGTAGCGACGTATGGAAGCAGACGCCATGATCCCAGTGGAGGTTGGTGAACCGTCTTTCCGACGTATACAACACGAGCCGAATGATAACGAGAGCAATCTGAGGGTCGAACTTGACTTGGTAGAAGAAATCAGGGAGGAGGCCAAAATCAGAGAAGAAGCCTGCAAACAGAGAGCCACCAGAAGGTATAATTCAAGAGTAAAGCCGAGGGGTTTTCTACGTGGAGATCTAGTACTGAGAATAACAGGAGAGGCAAGGAAGGATCGCACGGAAGGCAAGTTGGCAGCAAACTGGGGAGGGCCATTCCGAGTAATAGAAAACCTGGGGAACGGGGCATATAGGTTAGAAGAATTGTCAGGGAAGCCTATCCCGAGAACCTGGAATGCTTCTCATTTAAAGTTTTATTATAGTTGAATGTACATAGTCGGGTGTTGTACTCTTTTTCCTACCTCGGTATTTTGTCCCAAAAAGGGTTTTGACCGGGGAGGTTTTAACGAGGCACACCACAGACTCCATCCAATAAAAGAATTTATTATGCATGTTGTTTTATGTTCTCTTATTTTACCGAAGTATTTATTTTGCAGGCATCTTATTCTGGTGGCCGAGTACGAGCCAATGGCCGAGTTCGAGCCAGTCAAATTTATAAGGCTAAGTTTGAGCCTAATGGCCGAGTTCGAGCCAGTCAAATTTCAAAGGCCAAGTTTGAGCCTGGTGGCCGAGTACGAGCCAATGGTCGAGTTCGAGCCAGTCAAATTTATAAGGCCAAGTTTGAGCCTAATGGCCGAGTTCGAGCCAGTCAAATTTCAAAGGCCAAGTTTGAGCCTGGTGGCCGAGTACGAGCCAATGGCCGAGTTCGAGCGATCAAATTTATAAGGCCAAGTTTGAGCCTAATGGCCGAGTTCGAGCTATCAAATTTATAAGGCCAAGTTTGAGCCTAATGGCCGAGTTCGAGCTATCAAATTTATAAGGCCAAGTTTAAGCTTGGTGGCCGAGCACGAGCCGCTAAATTAAGTCCGAATGTCAAGTATGAACCTATTAGCCAAGTCCGAGCTATCAAGTTATTAATGCTGAACCCGAACCGCGAGATTATTGAAATCAAATACAAGTATCGATCAATAAGGAACAAAGTTCGGATCAAAAAGGCCTTAGCACGAGCCATTATTTTATTAAGGAAACCGAGTACAATGAGTAAAGCAAAAATAAAGCCGAGTTTGACTCTTGAAAAGTACATTCAAGGGACCGAGCACAACGCTGAGATTGAAAGCCGAAATTGAAAATAAGGGCCGCTCGGTGGGACAAGAGTCCCCTTAATCGAGCGCCACCACTCTCTTAAGGGGAGGCCGTAGTCACTTCCCCCGAGAAAGCCTGGATGATGAGGTGCTCGGCCAACTCCGGGAGTAGACGGCCTCTACCCCTTTCTCCACTCCCGAAGATTATCTGTTCTCCCGGTTAACATCCTTCTTGAAGGACCGAATCATAAAAGGAATTCTGGATCCCATCTCCCACTTACATCCTTTTTGGTGGATGGGAAACCCAAAAAAGGATGTTAACTGGGAGAGGGGAACATAAACCCCTGAAACTAGCATAAAACCACTCGGGTGGAAGAGAAATAAGAAACGAATTTGGCTGATGGAAACGGATGAGGAATGAACAAGCAAGGCAGCGGAATAGCCCTGTTTATAAGCAAGGGAAGAAGTAGTATGTGTGATAAAGGGTTTGTTGGAAAAAACAGATCTCGAAACTAAGCAAAAGGCAGTAATTGCATGAACCCATTGTAGTTTCCAAAGCATTTAATGCGTGACTACATACGTAAAGAGTAAAAACATGTGTTTCACGTGCAACAACCACCGTCCATTCTTGATATGGACGGTAGAGCACCTCGGCCTTAGCCGAAGAGTTGGTTAACAAGCCAAATGCAACGACAGAAAGTCGGCAGAATGATAACAATTTTCATTCAGTAATATAAAGTTACAAGGGCATGGGCCCATTACAAAGGATGGACAAAAAACAAAAAACTACAATTACTCCCCCCTATGGCTTTCCTTGGCATCAATGTGGCCTTCGGGAGAGTCCCCCACCACGTCTACCTCTTCCTCCTCCTCGGGAATAATGGGAACAAGTTCCCCATTCACCACCTCTTTATTTACATCGACCCCCGAAAGATCAACACCAGGGGCTAGGACCTCAACTTGGGCAATGGCCTTGTCGAAACCTTTTCGGTGCTCGAGGATAATACAACTGGTGGCCTCATTCACATCCTCCTCGAGCGCCATCTTAGCTTTGGTCTCGGCCTCCAGGGCAGCCTTAAGTTTCTCAATCTCAGCCTGAGCCTCTTTAAGCTTTTCCTCAGCACGAGCCTTGTCCTCTTCAACCCGAGCTTTGCCTTCCTCGGCCGACTTTGCCCGGGAATCCAACTCGGAGTTCCGAGTATTAATCTCGGCAAGGGTGGCAGTCAGGCGTTCGTTCCCACGGGCCAGCTCCTCGCGTTCAGAAGAAATCCGGGAAAGATCCCCCTTTAACCTCTCAATAGCAGCAAATTCGGATTCCAACTGTTGGGACTTCCTCTCGGTCTCTGTCACCTCTCGGCTACAGAAACGAGCCAAAGCTGCAGCCCGAAGGCAGTAGACCGAGAGGGCCTCCATGCTAGATCGGGCCCCCTGCTGCTTGATAACCCGAAGATCGGCGGGCTTTAAGAAGCTTGAGTCAAAAGAAGGGAAGGGGTTGAAGTCTTCGCCCCAGAGAGATGAAGTCCCTGCCTTCAGGGAAGTGTTGTACCATTTCGGCTCGATGGGGGCAGGAGGTGGTTGTTCTCGCCCCGCGGTTTCCGTCCCGAGTAGTCGGGCGAGGGGAGCTTGGGCCAGGAAGGGGAGAATCTTCGGCGACTACTTCAACCTCTACCCTCCTCCTTTTTTGAGGGGCGGATGACGAAGCCCCCTTTGCAGAAGTCTTGGTGGGAGGAGGTCTTTTCTGCTTCTTCTCGGTTGAAGAGGGACCCTGACCCTCTTTAGCAGCACCAGCCCTTACAAGCTTTGAGAAGTCAAATTTCCCCATGATGACTGCCAAAAAGAAAAAAAAATTGTTAGTTCAGTAACGACGACAAAAAGATTCCATAACTAAAATGCCGAGTACTTACTTTTAAGGTCGGTCTTTGGGGTTGATGAGAAGGGTAGTCTCAGGAGGCGTCCACAATGGAGGGGCCGAGGAAGTGTTTCTAGTATATCTATGTCCCGTCTATCCTCGGCCGGGAGGGACTGGTACTCAAAGCCGACAAACTTGGTGGGGGAGGATTGCCAATATAGGGGAAACTTGGCACTGTTATCATTATCGAAGAAGTGGGAAGAATGAGGGCCCGAGGGGCGAACTCGGAAGAAGCCGACTTTGAAATATTTGTACGATGATTTGTACAAGCTGAGCAGTCCCCTCCGGTTCAGCCCGTTAAGGGAAATCCATCCCATTTTGTCACCGAACCTTGTTTGATAGAAATACAAAAATTTCGGGGTGGTGGGCTCCATCCCTATGTATTTGCATAGAATCTGGAAGGCTTTCATAAAAGCCCAACTATTGGGGTGAAGTTGAGTAGGAGCGACGTTCATGGTCCTCAGAACATCGCACTCAAACTCGGAAAAGGGAAGAGATATGTGCAGCTTATCGAATAAAGTTTTGTACATATATGTGAAGTGGGGCTCGGAGGGACGAGCCCTCATGAAGACACACTCGGTACCTGAGCAGGGGGAGCAAATGAACTCGGATTCGTCCCCCGACGCCGAGATATTAACTTGGGATCGAAGTAGGTCAATTGACTCTAGGGTTTGGAAATCAGAAAAAAAGGTCCCAACCTCACCTTTAACCCATGTGTACCCGGGAAGAGTGATGTCAGGAATGGGGTCTTTTGGAACCCTCAGGCGCTGCTTACGAGCGGCGGGTTTGGACACCGGGGGAGAAGGAGAACCAGACCCGGGGGACCCAGACTCAGAAGACCCAGACCCGGAAGAAGACGACCCAGAAGAGGACGACCCCACCGGACCAACGTTCGGCCCTTGGGGAGAAATAGGAGAGGCGGAAGGGGAGCTCCCAATGGGAGAAACCTCCCGTTCCACCAGAGGAGAGGTGTTTGATTCGGTGGAATCAGACGAACTCATGACCAGAATTCAAAGATAAACAGTAAAGAAGGAAGGAGGCTGGGCGTACCTGGAAAACGATGAAGCAGAAGAGGGAAGACGGAGACTTGGAAGACGAAGGCAAAAGGCGGAGGAACATAAACAGGGTAAGAGGGGAGCTGAAGCCGCAAAAGGTATTTATAGCCTGCGATTGGCGGCCCATCTCCCATCGGGCCCAAAAGGGCGCGACTTTTGATTTTTCCCCCCATTAAATGGGCGCGAAACTCTAGGGTTTCTTGTCCATAGCGTGCCGTAGAAGTATTAGGGGAATAATTGCTTCCTCTGACAAAGAGAGAAGACTTGATTGAAACAACAGCTGGGAATGTGGATAACTGCATAGCCGAAGAATAAGCTCGGTCTCATACTTATCAGCTCTTTCGCTTATTTAAGCTCGGAGCTCGGGGGGACTTGTGTACCGGCCGAGAATAGAAGACCGAGAACTCGTCTACACGACCGGACCAACCGAGCTTTACCCCCACGAATGGGCCTTGGCCCAAACCTCAAGGAGCCGAGAACATGTCAGCACGCCTGACATCCGAGGATAACTACTCAACCCTGATCCATATCAGACCACTCGCGAAGATACCTCGGCCCCAGGCTATCCAGCCACAGCTAACTGGGCCGAATATCTCGCTAGCCATAATGTCGCTCCGGATAATCAGGCTCCGGATATTTCTCCGAATGATCGCGATCTGATCCATATATTTCTCCGCTTATTTCGGAGCTTGATCCCGGGAGATCTCTATAAATAGGGGGCTTACCCCCTCTTTCAGAACTACGTTTGCTTTGATTCCCATTTGGATACGTAGGAGCAGAATCCACATTCTGTCAAGCACAATCCAAAAACACCCCACTAATCCTCGTTCGGCCGAGTATCTCACATCCGAGGTATTTGGACGGAACAAAAACAATCTTGCTTTCCCTCCTAATGTGAGTCCTTCGAATGTTTTCTCTTATAAGTTACAGCAGCTGCTGAGAGTGAAATCTCATTTTCTAAATTTATTGTGTTTCATATTTCATAACATGCTTTCAGAATTTGGGCATATAACATAGGGTGGGTGGAATCAGGAATGCATCATGTTTCTCTAACAGTTCAGAGGTAAATTTGGCAATTTGTACAGATATGGAGAACAAGCTGCTGAGGCAACAAATGAAGGGCTTACTGCTGCTGGTCATGCTTTGGGTACTGCATGGGCTGCTTTTAAGATTAGGAAGGCTATTAACCCTAAGAGTGTTCTTAAACCTACCGCCCTGGCCAAATCTGGTGCTAAAGCTGCAGCTTCTGAATTTAAGGCTAAAAGGACCAAGTAATTTATGGCAGGAGTTTTTCAATTTAGGTTTGGCCATCACCCATCATCATACAATCAAAGGCTGTTACTATCAGCTTTTCGTTACCCACTTATCTTAGAGAAGGCATGGCTTTTTGTTGCTGTTGATATTGTTGTTTTGTCTTCTTCTGTTTCTTTTTGGCTGTGCGCGTGTGACAACTGTATTTATTGCTTGGGTAGCAAGAACTTCACTCATGTTCAGTGACGAATGTTGGAAACTAATGAATTTTTTCACTTGTGGTTCTGGTCTCAATGACGTGTGTTCTTTGTTGGCATCAGTTGTTTCCAAAGTGCGTTTATAATCACATATCACAGCGGTGCTGGAAGACAGCGCTGATAAGTTTGTATTTTCATTTCATTGTAACTTCAGTTATATATAATTTTCTTGAGATGTTATTTTCAATCGTTGGAGCAACTCTAATTGATAATAAAATAGGATACACATCAGACTTTCTTACCTGACCTTAATATTTTACATTTTCCATTTTGATATTTTGCAGTGACATTTCTCGCTTTACTTACTACTGACTCACCTGCTCATATCTTGTCTCTTCGGTTTAGTGAAACTCAGATAAATATCAGTTGTGGCATTTCGGCATTTGTTGGAAAATATTAATGATTTAATTGATATATATTGACAGTGTAAAGATTTTTTATATTATCAATCAATCAGAAATTGATAAATCATTAAAAATCTTTAACTCTTATCCTAATCATCTTAAAAGTTATTCAAACCATGATTTTTAATTGGTTGACAGTATAAAAAACTTTATATTGATAATGTACAACAATTAAACTCAAATATTAATTGTTAAACCATTGTGCCAACAACCTAACCTTGGCTTCGTATTCTTTAGATCCGGATTGACAATCATGCTTATTGATTAACATTCATCTGGTCTAGATCCGGATTATGTAATTCGTATTCTTTAGCTTTTTTTATTCTACTTATTCTAATAGACTAAATTTTTTGGATTAGACTATTTTGAAGTAAGTTTGAGTGAAAAGTAAGTAAAGTTATATTTATTTTTAATTAGTTAAAATATAATGAGATCTTAATCTTCTTTAACTACTTTAAACTTAACATTTTTATTGTATTGCCTAAGGCCAAAATAGTTTTCATTTCGATTTTTCATCACCTTACCTTTCGTTGGTGTATTAATATTTTGTCCGAGCATCTCCATATGTCAACTTCTCAAAGTAAATTCAGAGAGAGGATCAAATCAATGGTGGACCAAGCTGCTGATGGACTTTGATATGCGCGATTGTGATTCACAGTTAGTGAATTGGGGATAGTTAGTGGCCTGCCTATATATGGAATATTTATCTGTTGCATATGCTTAATATTTTTTTTTTTTGGTGCACGAAAAGCGCAAGGCATTGTTGGATCACCAGCTTATCTTACGATGGTGACATTTTCTTTTAAATGAGTACCGCAAACTCTTAAATTTTCAATGGCCATAACCCTATTTGCAGCGAATCAAATGCTATTTTGTGTGGAAAGTATGTCCATCCTTGTTATATGCGATATGCATCTTTAACCCAAACCTGTGCTAATATTATAATAATATATCCGCAAAAGATGAGTTATGCTATAATGCGGTGTAGGTTTTTATTAGCAAAGTCGATTGCTTCATTCATTCTGGTCTTGGATTAACTGATGTTTTATCATAACACTAGAGCAAGGAATTTTATTTAGAGCGAGTTAAAGAATTTTTAGGAGGATAATTTTTTTCACAAACTAATTTAAAAGGAAAAAAAATGAAGGGTTGATGCATTAGACTTCCAACACCTAGTTCCGCTATTGAGAACACAGATTTATTATGAAAAATGAGCGGAATGTATCATAAGAGTTGTGTTATTTGAACATCAAATTTTATATACTGTGTGTGCTTATTTTTATCTTTCATTTACATTTTATCATCTTTATGACACATATTTCAAAAATACATTAAAAAAAATCATTCTGATGTTCAAAAAACTTTCCTCGTACCATAATAGGGCATTAGAATGATTGGTCTAACTGAATATGTTATGTGATTATTTTGAATTAACGATGTGCAGGAAATGTTTTAATAAAAACCCATGAATCCTTGATATGGCCTATGGTTATATATGATTATCAATTTTTGCAGTTATTCTGTACATGTGCTCTTGTATGACAAGTTCCCTCGAGATACTTCTGCTTTAAAAAAGTCATCCAGAATAAATAAAATGAACCGTCCAATTAATTAGCACAATAAACTGTACACTTTTTCTTTCCTTGGATGAAGATATAGAATCCACTTCATTCTCTACATTGAACATAATCTCAATTACTTGACTGATATTCAAGAGATTCTTGTCTCTCCTAATGAAGATGGCTTCTGTAATTAATTGCCATTAAAAATGCCTAAGATATCTTTTTACATAAAGTATAGGAGAATGCTAACAAATATCCTTAGGATTGAGAAATCAAAAATGAAAATTTGTATGAAAAATGATGTATTTAGAGTTTCAAGACCGTGACATTTAATTTTTCAATACGAATTTTCCTTTTATGAATTTCTTAACCAATATCTCCAGATGACACTCGTTTAAAGACTCTAAACTATATATCACTTCTTATCATGAAATAAGTCCCCTTATAATATATATTGGACTCTTTTTCTGAAAACCACAACATAGAACTTCCACTCTTATAGTTTATGGTCCTCAGGAATTTAATTCCTTCCTCTGACCCAAACATGCGTCCATGGAATGGTACTTCAAAACCTGTTTTGAATATATGACTGGGAATGTCACTGAATTTTTTCCTTTATCCACTCTTCTCTCTTTTGTTAGTGCCCAAAGATTTTGCATATCTTGCTATTGCTTGCTGGCTTGCTGCCAATATATGTTTAGCAGCCATGGTGTAAGACTAAAATTATATTGCCAGAACACATTTTCTAGTTCTAATTTTAATTAAGTGATCGAAGATGTCCATTTGGGAAATGCCTTCATATGTAATTTTAATTATTTTACGTTAAAAAAATCTGATAAATAATAATTTTAATACAAATAATAAATATTTTTCAAGATTTATAGCAGTTATAAAACTAACTAATTAAACAAAAAAACACACACACAAGTATTTACAGGGAAGAAAGAAGAAAAGGAAAGATGGGGAGAAAGAAATACATTAATAATTATCACATTTCTCTTAGAGAGAAGAAAGAAGGACAAAGAATTTGGTAGGAAAAGAAAAGTGTGCCACTTGTTTGTAAGTTAACGACGAGAATTTAGTATCATATCATGTATATATAATAATGTTGAAGACACATTTGTAAAGTTTTCTTGTCGCTATTTTTAAGAGTGGGATCAAGTATTTAATCAGTTTTTTTTTTTATGATCGGATATCCACACTGACAAAGTATTTAATGCTATACGGAGTACTTTCTTTTGGGGTTAATGGTTTGTTTGTAGACAATTTAGAGGTTCAACTCCTCGTGTAGTATATTTTGTTCATTCACAAATGCTAACTAGACACAATTCTTGGATATCAATACGTTGATATAATATATGTCGCACTGTGCGATATTGTAAAGGTATTGTACGGTATTGTAGTGGATTTAAAAAAAAAAAAAAAAATTTAATTTTTTTTATAAATAATTTTTTTGATTAAGTATGTGTAAATATCTGGTGAATCGAGTACAAATATCTGGTGAATTCAGTTCATTATCTGGTGAATGAGTTTTTTTGAGAAATAATTTTTTTGGTTAAGTATGTGCAAATATATGATGAATCCGGTATAAATATCTGGTGAATTCAGTTCATTATCTGGTGAATAGGTTTTTTTGAGAAATAAATTTTTTGGTTAAGTATGTGCAAATATATGGTGAATCGGTATAAATATCTCGATGAATTGATTCATTATCCAGTGAATGTTTTTTTTTTATAAATAAATTTTTTGGTTAAGTATGTGTAAATATCTGGTGAATGGGTTTTTTTGAGAAATAAATTTTTTGGCTAAGTATGTGCAAATATCTGGTGAATCATATACATATATCTGGTGAATTCAGTTCATTATCTGGTGAATGTTTTTTTTTATAAATATAGTTTTTGGTTAGGTATGTGTAAATATCTGGTGAATGAATTTTTTTGAGAAATAAATTTTTTGGTTAAGTATGTACAAATATCTGGTGAATCATGTACAAATATATGGTGAATTCAGTTCATTATCTGGTGAATGGGTTTTTTTTAGAAATAAATTTTTTATTTTTTTAAAAAAGTAAAAATTTTAAAAAAAAGTGGTGCTACAGTAGCGCTACAGTGCGCTACTGCAGCATGATGTCGCGTATGATGTCGCAAATTCTGTGTCAAATTAGCACATCTCTTTGTTCATTTATCTTGTTTTCCCATTTTTTCAACCTCTTTCGGTTTCATCCTTGTATTTGGATCGAGTATCCCTAGTGCTCTATTCAATACATTTTTTGCTTATAAAAAAAAGGATTTATGTACATCTATGTATTTAAATAAAAGTAGATTTAATTAATTCGGATTTTGAATACATTGATGTATTTGGTTGTACATTGATGTAAAAATAAGTTTTTACACAGATGTATCTTTTATTGCACTGATGTATATTTTAATACATCGATGTATGTTTAAAATACATTGATGTACATGTCTCTAAAACGTAATTTTACTGAAAATCTTTAAATACATTGATGTACTATTTAAATACATCGATGTACTTTTATTTAAATATATCGATGTACTATTTATGTACATCGGTGTACAAGTGCAAACTTTGTTTTTCTGCCCGTTTTTGAGTCGCCACTAGTACAGGAAGTGCTTTTTATGTCAGTCAAAATTGATTTTGGACGTTTGAATAATCCTGACGTTATTGGAGCAGTCGTTAAAAGTATAACTTTTTACGTCAGTTCAAAACTGAATTTAAAAGTACCCTTTTAACGTCAGTTGATTACATAACCGACGTTAAAAGTCATTTTTTTTTAAAAAAAAATAACTTTTAACGTCAGTTGTTTCATTCAAGTGACGTTAAAAGCTTAACTTTTAATGTCATTTTTATTACAACTGACGTTAAAAGCCAATTTTTTTTTTTTTAAAATTACTTTTAACGTCAACTGTACTAAACAACTGACGTTAAATGCTTTGTTTTTTTTTTAAATTCTGTTACAATATATCCCTTCCCCCAGTTATCCTTGCATTTACTAAACAGTCCAGTCCAGTAAACAGTCCAATATTTCACTTAAATTTCATTAATAAAATAAAAATATATATATACAAGGAACAAATGGGGGGATAAAAAACATACTAATTACTACACACCTACATATAAGCTTCTATACTAATTACTAACTACACATCTTCTATATACTCCCGAGGTATACTTGCGGACACCTCAAGAGGCTAACCACTTTGCCTAGCCTTTTCTAACTTCTTCAATGACGTGGCTTCTCTACCTCGTTTCCTCCGAGACTGTGATGTCTGTTTGGACAAAAAAAATGTTAAATTAGAGGGTTATGTATAATAAGGATAAATAAAGAATATATAAAAAAGAACTTAAACTTACATTATAAGTAAAGAATAAAGATAGTATATAACATGTAAAGTTACAGTATCATTAGGCGTAATCTCCACAGTGTCCTGCGTAGGCCCCATAGTGTCCTCCATGCATGCGGGTCCGAGTGATCCATGTGTATGCCTGTTCAGAAACGGTAAACATTAAAATATGTTTTTTTAACATGGATAACTAAAGATAAATACAAATGGATAAATAAAAATAAATCAAAACTAACATGGACAAATAAGACGTTTGTCTTAAAAGAACAAAATTCACACTATAATCAAGTTTAAATTACCTATACCAATATCCCTTCGTGATGATCATCACGGGTGGCATATACATCGTCCACATGTGTTTCTTCAATTATAAAAGGCATGTTTGTTGAAAAAGAAGGAGTCTCGGAAATATCAAGAGTTGAATCTTGATTTTCATCACTACCATTATGCATACTTTTTCATTGGAGAACCACAGACAACCTTTTGTTAGAAGGATCAATGATGTAGAACACTTGTTTTGCTTGGGAAGCCATTATGAAAGGCTCATTTGTATGACCTAACTTGCAAAGGTCTACCAATGTAAACCCCCATTTGTCGTTTTGTACACCATCTTTACTACCAACCCACTTACATTTAAAAACCAGCATCGTAAGCCTAGTGTAATCGAGCGCCCAAATCTCTTCAATGACACCGGCACCGTAAGACTGGAAAAGCGCACTAGCTAGTATTTAAACTTTATACATAAATCCACAAAACCAAGCAATAAACTTTATACAGAAATCCACAGAACCAAGCAATAAACCACACATTACCAAAACTCCTACTTAACCACTCCTACTTCTCATTCAAATCCAAACATAAAGCAAAATGAAGGAAACAAAAAATGAAGTTGTGACATGAAGACTTCTTCTAGTAAGACTTGTTCTTATATGAGTGTTAATGCACTTTTCTCCCAAGTAAATTTCTATATCATATAAAGTAACCAAACAGAAATCAAAATGAAAGAACTCAAATTTTTTATACAAACTTACATCTTTGTTTACTGTTCTATACAATAAATAACAAAAGAAGAAGAAGAACAAAAGAGCTTTAACATATTATGATTCAGTACCTGTTAAAGATGGGAGAGGGAGTTGTGACAGAGAGGAGCTCGGGTGGTGGTGGGGAGAGGAGCTCGCGTAGTGGTGGCCGCTGTTCAGAACCTGTTAAAGATGGAGAGAGATTAGGGCACGCACAATGCATAGAAGAGAAGGAAAGAGAGAGAGAGAGAGTAAGTACCGGACTGTGGTGGTGTAGAGTAGCTTCCGGTGGTGGCGGTGGAGAGGAGACCAGGGTGGTGGTGGTGGTGATCAAAGGAAGTAGAGGAAGGGTTAGGGTAGGAGTTATCAGAGGCAGAGAGTAGTGAGTGAAGGACGATGCGCGGGTATGTGTTAATGTATATTTTTCTAAAAATCTTGGGAACTCAACTTTTAACGTCAGTTGTTTAAATAACTGACCAGTTGTATTAAATAACTGACGTTAAAAGTTTTTTTTTAAAATACTTTTAACGTTTGTTGAACATTTATACTTTTGACTACTAACTTCCCATGCGCCTTGTAACTTAATCCAATTAATGAACATTAAATTTTTAGCAAGTAACCACACGAAATATTGAAGAAAATAAGAAGCACCATTCTTCCTCTATATGACACACACTTTCGTTTTCTAGCTATAGTTGCTTCACAATATGGCTCTGTCATATTGGAGATTATTATTCTTTCCTATTCTGATCCTAGGCTCAAAGGTTTTTGTCTTAATGGTCAAACAACTTCCGAGGTTGTGTAAATCACATAACAAGGATGATAAGGTTGCGTAAATCACATAATGTGATTTGCTCACCTTATCTATGTTTATGGTATCTAAGTACCTCTCTTCTAGTGCCTCTGTCTTCTCTTCTTTAGCTGAGCAAGTGACTCGTGGCTAGGAGATTTTTCCGGATGGAGCATCAAGGACTGAGGCTGGGCAGAAACTTTTTTATTTTTTAGTGTTAGGTTGTAGAAACTTTTTTATTTTTTAATCATATAACTTGTATCTTATGAATCACTTCAATGAGATCCGGTTTGAGTATATAGCTTGTATTTTAAAAAAATTTATTTTACTTTGCACGTGATTTTATTTATTAATTCAAGATTAGACAAACAAAGCACTGGCAAACATGCAAATACTGAATTGAATTGAGAAAGAGAGATGACACTACTGAAACTTTGAGGGTTTAAGGAGTTACCTGCATTCAGAGTGATGACAGTGTCTCGATTTTTGCTTTCCAGTACTGGAGGGACATTGAGGGTTGGGGCGGAGAGACTATATGGAAGAGACTTGAGGGTTTCAGATCAATGAGGGAGAAAGAAGGAACGAAAAGAGGAGGCGGAAATTAAGGGTGTTAAAGTGATAGGAATCACTTTTAACGTCAGTTGTTTAAACAACTGTCGTTAAAAGTGATTTAAGTGAACTTAAACAACTAACGTTAAAAGTGATTTAAGTGAACTTGATAATTACGGTTTCTGCCACCGCCTCCTTTGTTACGTCTCATTTTTGGTTAACAGACGTTAACCTTCCTATTTTGCACTAGTGCGTTTTTGCTCATTAAAGCTGATTAAAAACCATTATTACACGTTTTTATTTACATATGGAACATTTTCTAAGGTTTTGGCTATAAAAACTTGGTTTTGAGAAAAGTTTTGGATTAAAGAACATATTGGGAGAGCTTTTTTCCAAAACTTCTTTGAATCCCCTTTTTCCGAGCTTCCAAGCAGTAAAGTGTGTGAAGGTGTTTTTCAGTGGTTCTTCTCTGTGCAGGAAGGATCATATTTCTAGTGAGACTGTTTTGTGGGGGGCGACGGGGCAATACACTGCTGCACAAACCAGGAAGAGTTGCGAAACGTCTTAAAGAGAGCGATCTAGTCCGCGATTGAATCTTCTATTTCTTGTTCGTGTTCATCATTTGCAGCAACAGTATCAATATCTCATTTTGCTATGTCATAGATGTGAGGTGGTGTGCTTGATAGATATATGCACTAATTTTTATTTTATTGTTTATTATTAGGTCATCTTAGACATGCAACGGAAATGGAGTGCAGTCGAATTCTTTACACCAAGTAGTTCAATTTTTTGTTCACTATACACATTTAAAAATAGGTTAACCCTCAGCATAGTGCTAATTCAATTCGTCATCTAAAGCCTCAACGAGGAGGATACACCACGAAAGGGGATGTGGATTAATGAGTCGGAGCACCAAAGCAGTGTTCTAGAGGCTAATTCAGCAAAGTCAAAGACCAGTGCACGCCTAATAGACCCACATTAATTTTATCTTCGAATTTTTATTTTAATAGCCACCTTCGAATGCTTCTAAATAAATATTGTGATCAGAATCAGATCTCGAAAAAAGATAAACAGCTACAACCACTTAACACAAAATATATATAATGCCGACTATGGTTTTTGTTTGACATCTTTTGCATAGCTTTTACTACTTTTTTCTACTTATCTATTTATTTATTTATTCATACTTTAGTTTGAGTTAATTTAGTGGACATGTAAAAGGCCGAGGTAATAGTAGCAGCTTTGCTTTTACGTACCACAAGTACAAATACAATTTTTTCATTGTACAAAAGCACTTGGGTTCTTAACTTTTTTTTTATCCGGGATGAACCTAGTATCCCTGTGGTCGGAAGTCGTAGGACTAATCCTCCAAGGATGTAGAGTATCAGCTAAGAGACAACTCCTCTATCCACAAATGCAGCTCTATTCCCATCACCAGGATTCAAATCCTGAATATATGATTAAAGGGCCTAAGCTACTAGCTACTTGGACCATACATGTGGGTACTTGGGGTTCATAACTTAATATACCATAAGTTATGGTCTGAACCTTGATTGCCCAAAATTGAAATGTGGGCTTGATCGGTTGAATTTTAGTTTCCTATTTTCATTTCCTGATTTTAAGTATAATTATAATAATAATAATTATAAAATTGTTATATTGTTTTCGTTAGGTTTCCTGTTTTCTAAGATTTATACAGAAAACAATGAAAAAATATATATTTTCAATGTTTCGCATATAATTTTTTGAAAACAAAAAATACAATGAAAATAATGTAACATATTTATAATTATTTATATTGTAATTATTTATAAAAATAGAAATGAAAACAATTTCAATTAATCTAAATGACGGGACATGGTGCGGGGTCAGTTAGTTTGGACTTTGGAAAACTAATCTGTTTGCTGAGCATCAAATTAAATAAGGGAAAAGAAAAGAAAAAACCTTAATGATTTCTTTGGAAAATGCATGCCCTCCTTTTCTCCCGCCACAGCCCTATAAGTATATAGACACACACTTTGTTAACTTATTCATTTTTGTTTCATTGTTTGAAAGATTCGGATTCCATGACGTGCCGCCAAAGGCTTGCCTTGTCTCATACTTTCTTTACTCAAGTGGGGAGAACAATAATTGTGCCCTAGGAAAGAGACCTTCTTTTCTTGAGATTTTGAAGCAAATGCAAATAGTGGAAAGTTTGTACATGAATCGTTTCAAAGTTTACATAAAGCAAAATATATAAATTATATAAATTGATCCTATACATTTCTTTTTTCTTCACGTTGATCCTATAATTTTTTTTTAAAATTGGTACTACATGTTAGTTTCGTCTCCATTTTAGTCATTTCCGTCAATTTCGACCTTACGAAATTATATCAAAAGCCATGTGTCAGACTAACACGATAGCTATGTCAGGTCAAAATTGACGGCATTAGGTTGACATTGACGGAAATGACTAACATATTATGGAAACGGAACGGAACGTATAGGACCAATTTGAATAGGAAAAAAAAACTTATAGAACAAATATGAAAAGTAAAAAAAAATAAAAATTGGTATAAGATCAATCTACCTATTTTGTCTAAAATATATTATATAGTCTATTGGTTAAGGCAACTATTGGATAATAATCTTCAACCTTTAATCACCAGAAAGAAGTCTCCATATAGATTCTGATGGTTCGGTATGATTAGAATAAAAAAGGAATGGTCTTCGGAAGATATACATATCACAGTAAGTTCATTGAATTCAAAATTGATTCTCACTCATAATTTCTCATATATAATTTTTTTTATTCAAAAAACACTTGTTAGTATTCTCCTATGACATTTACTTGTCAAAAAGTCATCGGTAACTTCAACGGTCATGACAGATTACGTTGGGGAGTAAGTTAATTATTCAACTATTCATAAAAAAAAAATCGAATTCATAAAAAAAAAAAATGTTATCAGTCAACCTTGTTGATGTTTTATTCACTTGGTTGAATCCTTATTTTGTTTTCCCCATTGCTCATTTTTACTTTTATATATATATGGACTTGAGTACTCCTTATCTTCAGATTAATATATTTTTGCTTATTAAAAAATTTAAATTCTCATCATAATTAATTTATGTCTCTAGTTAATGATTATTGGTTATCCAAGTTAGTATTAGTATTATATGAATCATCTACAGCGGAGATGCATTATCGCTTAAATATTGACAAAAATCATGCCTTCTACATTTTCAATTTCTAAAATTTTAAGCTATACATAGTTTTAAAATAATAAAATTTGTACATATTGTTTAAGCTGCGGGAATCAATTTTAAGTTTTATCTCGGTTCTTCAATTAGTGGTTTGGGTGGTTGAATTATTTGGGACAGAGTGGTGGTTTCGATTAGGCTAATGTAATACTAATACTAGTTTATAAGAGTTAGTATTTAACTTATATTGGGTCTTTCCTTTGGTCTATTGCTTGAATACGGGTTAGAGTCCTCATTGTATTCTTTATATATATATATATATATATATATATATATATATATATATATATATTGTTTATAAAAAAAAACTGAGTCAATCTATATGCTACTTAACTAAGTTAAGGCAGAATTTAAATCTAGAAATATTGATTCGACCAAAATGTCATCCTTTGATCTTGCTAAATCTAATCAAACCCAACAACCATGAGCACCCGTAGAGAAGAGTGGAGGAAGCACTCACATTGACATTATGGTATTTGTTTCTCTTTTTAATATCATCATCTCAATATGATAGTGTATCCAAACATATATAGGAAGTTTCTTGGTCATGGTCTCTTTGCTTTTGTACGCTATTAATTGGTGGTTGTGGTTCAAATGATGGTAACTGCCGATTGGGCCAAGCGAGCTTAGAGCAACTCCAATGTAATGGTTTTTAAATTGGTCGTTAAGTTGCTTTTTTGGGCCTCACGATGTCACATCAGATTTAAGAACCTCAATTAGATTTCACTTCAATGCTATCGTTTTTAAAGTGGTTCTTAAGTTATTTTTGTGGCTTGTTCATTTGATTTTTCATCCCTCCTAGTGGTTTTCTCGATTGTTGAGTTTGAGATTGTGATTTTCGGTTTGAGGTTTTCTGATTTTCGTTGTATTTATTTTTTCAATTTATGTGATTTTTGTAAAATTTTCTGATTGAGTTTGGGCATGTTCTGTTTCATTTTTGAGTTTGGGTTCTTTAGCTTGATTCTTGATTTCTCATTTTCTGTTGAGCTTCATCTTCCTCCATCCCTATTCAGTTACTGAGCATAGCTGAAAAAGTGAACAAAATAATTGTATTTTAATCTTAAGCACCCGTTCACTATATAGTGAACGACTCTTAATAAGGAACGCCACGTTGGTTTGCTCCAACACTGAAAAATCTTAAGGAATGGCTCTTAAGAGTTAAGGAATAGGTGAGTCTCAGGCGTTGAAGTTGCTCTTAGTCACAAATGCCATAAGCATAACGGAAAAGGAGACAAAAAGAGAAAGAAAGAAAGAAAACTCTTCCAAACCAAAATACGCGTGCGCGCATTTCTTCTTCATTATCAGATATACGTTAGGTTATATATTCTTTTTCTATTAGATGCTATCACCAGAATATAGAATTGGGTTTAATTATAGTATATTGTGAGTCATGAATTTGCTCTTTTTTTTTCTTAGATGAGTTAAATAAATGGTCAAGGCTAAGTTGTTTAAAATTATTTTTTGCTTATAAAAAAAAATATATATATATTTTTTAATTTTGATCATCCAAATAAAATCCAATGATCAAAATTCACTATTCTTATATCTTACAATAATAAAAAGGTTCTCATATGAATATATATATATATATATATATATGAGGAGGGATAATCCATGTAAATCATTTCTCACTTACACCTAATTCCAACTGTTGATTGATTTTTTTCTTCCATTCAACAGTATTTGTGATTTTAATAGTTTAAATCGTTGGATCTTCAAAGCTAAATACTACCCAAGAGGTCAGTTCTTGGAATCGATACTTGGTCATAATCCAAGTTTTATTTGGCATAGCATCTGGAATTCCCGGGTCTTGTTGAATGAGGGCTTAAGGTGGAGGATCGACACTAGTCACAATATTCAAATCCTAAAAGAACCTTGGATTGGTAATGGTCAAAGGTTGTTTCAGGATAATTATCAAACTCTCTCGGCCCATAATTTGAAGGTTAGCGATTTCTTTGTTGCAGGAACGAAAATATGGCATGAGGGCTTAGTACGTGATATATTCTCTCCACATGATGCTGAAAGAATTTTAGCCACGCCCTTGGTAGATGTGGGTGATGACAAACGCCTTTGGAAGTTCAGCAGGAATGGTCATTACACAGTTAGATCGGGCTACAGGATTTGTATGGACATGGTGATGAATTCGGCTCTATTGAGGGTGGAGGGTGATTGGCCTAGTATTTGGAAGCTGAATGTTCCTCCCAAGGTGAAATCCTTTGCATGGCGTGCATGCAGGGATGTTCTACCTACTCGTTTTAACCTCCAGCTTCGTGGCGTTCCTTGCACGGCTCAATGCGTGTCTTGTGAGAATGGCCTTGAATCCCAGTGTCATGCGTTGATGCAGTGTGAGACAGCTAGAGGTAGTTGGATTGAAGCTGGGCTTTGGAATGTCATCGATCCTCTTACTATCTAGGTGAATTCCTTCTCCGATTTATTCTTCCAAATTTGTGGAGCTCTTGATCTGAATAAGAGGAGCAGTTTTGTGATGATTTTATGGAGCATTTGGAAGGCTAGGAACCAGAAGCTGTGGAATAATGAAGACATGAACGTAACTCAAGTCTTAATGGGTGCAAAGGAATCTTTGTCTAGCTGGTCTATGACGAAGAAGAGGAGACCCCCTAGTTTGTTGAGTGGTTCTGGAAACAATAAGACTGTAACACCCTGCTTTTCGTTGAGAGCTTTTCTTAAGCTCGTTTGGTTTCTTAAGTTGGTTTGGTTAAGTTTAAGTTGTTGGCTAAGGGCAAAGTGAGATTTTAGCCTAAAAATCCCTTTCTGAAGATTAAGCACGGTCGTGCTTAGTGTTCAGCACGCCCGTGCTTGGCCAGTGTCTTGTGACAGGTTAAGTCACAAGCACGACCATGCTTGTTAGTGAGCACGGCCATGCTTGTTAGTGAGCACGGCCGTGCACCCGTGCGGACCGCGTCTCGCTGACGCTAAGTCCAAAGACGGCCGTGCTTCGAGCACAGCCTATATATGCTTGTACGTAAACCGAGGGTTCATGTGGAAACCCTATTTTAGTTCTGCTTTGCCTCCTTAGTGCGGCCAGAATGGTTTTGTTCCTTTTTCCATCAAACTCTTCCAGTTTCTTGAGTGTTGGAGACCAGTTGGGGACTTTGTTTCATCTCGTGCTTGATATATAGAGGTAAAGTCTTTCCCTTTTGTGTTTCCTTTTCTTGTTTGGAATTGGAAACTGCGTTGTTTATGTTTACATTGACCAAGGCTTGGAAGGCTAAATCGAGCTACTTTGAGAACGCGTGACCAGTTTGATCGTTGGAGCGTAGAGCAACCTTCAATCCAGGTATGAGGAGAAGGGCAGTGTAATCATAGGCAGTGGGGGTAGTGTAAGGTAAAGGGTGCCCGTAACCCCGGTGTTGTTGGTTTGGTATGCCTATGTGATTAATGAACTATCTGTGATAACATGATTCGTTGGCTGTTTTTGGTATATGATGTTTATGCCTTATGTTCATAATAAATTATTAATGGTTATGTTGTTGTTGTTGGTATGAACATGATGATGAATGTTATCGTTGGATGATGATTGTTTGATGATGTTATTGAGACCATAACTATTGAAATGAGGTGAAATAATCTAGAAAATACGATGTTAAAATGATTTAAGAATGATGGATTTATTCCCCAAAAAATTGGTTAAGAATACTGAGTTAGTTTCATCCCAGAATAGTGCAGTCATGCGTTAAGTACGACCGTGCTGACAGGGAGCACGACCATGCTCCCAGTTCAAATTCTGGAAAATGGCTGCGCTTTATGCACGGCCGTGCAGCAGAGAAAGTACGACCATGCATGGAAGCATGGCCGTGCAGGACAAGGACCACAATCGTGCATCTGTGCACGGTCGTGCCTACCAGGAAGCATGACTGTGCTGCTGAACACAGCCGTGCATGAATGGAAGCACGACTGTGGTTCACTTATGTGATCAGCACGACTGTGCAGGGGACAAGCACGCCCGTGCTCTCCTATCAGACAGAGATGGAATTAAAGGTTTAAATAGGGTTTTTAACCCCAGTCTTCCCAATAACTTGATGATAACACTTTGAAGCAATTAGATAACTTTGTTAATGATTAACGAAGATAATTAAAAATGATGAATAACTAAGTCGGTATCCGTGGGTTACCGCGACGTTGAAGTCTTGGGTGCTTATTGGCCCAAGCATGTTGATGTTGAAGTCTTGGTTGCTTATGGGCCCAAGCATGTTGAGTCGATGTTGAAGTCTTTGGAGCTTTTTGGCCCGAGCAAGGAGGTGATTGATATTGTTTGTTGTTGTGCCATGTATAGAGCATTGGAGTTGATGGTTGAGGGGGAGGTTCGACATAGGGGAGATCGCCCGAGAGTATGGTGATCTGGCCATCCACGGTAGGTTACCCAAGGTTTGGTGACTATGCGCCCCCGTGATGAGGCATCCGATGGTTTGATGGGTTGGCTATCCATGGGGTTCACCCGATGATTTGGTGAACTGCCGATGTTAGTGCTTTTATGGCCAATACGGATATGTAACTCCGAAGTTGTTCATCCTGAGTTAGTTTGGATCCACATGCATAATTGAGTAACGGAGTAGTGTTGCATTGCACTGCATAGCATACTTGATATTGTTGTTGAGTCACCGGCAAGTGTACCGGGTCGTCGTAAGTAATAAACACTGTAAGTAATTACCGAGGTCGGACACAGGGATTGGGCTACCAATTTGCGAGAAATTCGATACGTTTGACCAAGTAAAAGCAAGTGGTTGAGAAGAGAGAGGAAATAGGATAGCAATTTAAATCAATAAATCAATTAGAGATAAAGTAGGTAGCGATAAGATAAGATAAGAATTAAAATCTGGATTAAACATCTAAGGTCACAAATCCACCTACCCAATCATGCATAGCACCCAAGTGATGATGATCCCCTCCCTAAGTTCAATTGCAATGTCAACCAGGACCCCCAAATTCTCCTAATGACATTATCGTGCTCAATAGGACGTATTCAACGATTGAGTTAATTACTTGCTACGGTCTCATAACCCAATCATCAAACTCTATTAAATCGTGTTCCCTATAAGGTTGCACTCGATCTCCTACTCACTCGTGCAATATTCAATCAGTGATCCCAATTCAAGTTCTAAACGCGAATTACCTATCAAGCCTCATCACGTTAACTAGTCAATCATGCATGCTTATGATCAACGCAATAAATTCAGAATTGGAAAACATGAATTGAGGTAAAGGAGGGAAACATACATCACATTGAACGCTACACCGTCGTGGGTGGTTTCATTGATCCCTTAGACAAGGGAATTAGTTCTTCATGCTTGTAACAACGCACAAACAATTGGAGTTCATCATAATTGTAAAATAGGAAAAGAACATAGGGAGACGCAGCTCCAGAGAATAAGGATTTGTCTCCAAAAAACGATCTAAAACAAGTGGTGAACAAAAGGTATCTCTCATCTGCCCTAAAACAGCCTATAAATAGAGGTTCTGAGTCTCGCCGGCTCGCGGGGTGAGACCTGGTTCGTGAGGCGAATCTTATGAATTAGATCTTCAGAGATTGGTTTTCTCGCGAGGCGAGATGGTGATTCGCGAGGCGAGACAGAAAGGGTGAATCTCTGGCACACTCAGGCCTTCAGGCTCGTGAGGCGAGATGGTGATTCGCGAGGCGAGACAGAAAGGGTGATATCTCTGGCACAGTCAGGTCTTCAGGCTCGCGAAGCGAGATGGTGATTCGCGAGACGAAACTTCCAGAATTGCTTTTCCACTGTTTCCTTCATTTTCCTTGACTCTAAGAGCTTCACTTTTAACCTGAAACAATAAAAGGAAACGAAAGCGTAATTCTACTCAAAATAAACTAAAAACTACTAAAAATGCATTAAACGAATCAAATTCTAACTTAGGAACAAAACAAGGCCAATTTGGGAGATTAGCGAGGTTGACTCGCCTGATTAGGCACAAAACCTACCCCTTTTCTAGCTGGAAACTAGATGAGCCAGAGGCTTATCAATTGTTGATGTTGATGTATGTTGATATATATGTTGAAGTATGTTATGATGATGACATGTTGTTTGTTTTACCTTGCTTTTTGTCTCCATGCCGTATATGTTTACATGATTCTTACTCCCCGCTCTTTGTTTGTTTGTTTGGCCTGATTGGCTTCTTGCAGAGGATGGCAAGCAGTCAGGAGAGGAGTTACTCTGAGGAGCCGCTACTCATAGTTAGGACTTTTCATTTTAGTTTAGTTAGTTTCAGTTGTTTTTCATGATGTACGGAACGGTTATACCAGCTCTGTTGTGACATCGGGTTTGGACGTTTGTTATTGTTTTTTTGGTTATTCGTTTAAACTTGATTTCATTTTCGTGTTTTGAGAACTCGTTCATGTAGGACCTTTCTACCCATGGAAAAATGTTTTATTTATCCCGTAAATGCAAGACTCGTTTATATCTTTATATCTTTTATTGCTTTATAATATGCGGGACAACAGGGTGTCTCATTTAGTGGTATCAGAGCAGGTCTGTCCTATCAGGCCGTGGTATGAGTCTGTTGTGAGTCTGTTGTGTGCTCTTGTTTGAATTGTATATACTTGTTATAGACAATGATGCTTTAAGTTAGATTGCCTATTGCTTTTGCTCGCTTAAGTTTCTGTATCTAAGAGTTGTGTTGGACTTGTACAGGAACTCATGGCAGGTAGAGGATGCAATGATCAGGCAATTAGGATGCATTTGCACTTCTTGCCAATGCTATCGGTCAGGCCAACCACAACAACAACAATGGTGGTCCAGATGAGTTTCAGGGCCTGGATAATTTCCAGAGGAACAACCCTTTGTCGTTCAAGGGAGCGTATGATCCGAAAGGAGCTTTGCTGTGATTGAGGGAGACTGAGAAGATCTTCTGAGCTATGGATTGTAATGATCAGCAGAAGCTCATCTTTGCTACCTTCATGCTGACTAAGGAGGCTGAGCATTGGTGGGACAACTGCAGGCAGAGGATGCAGGTTGAGGGCACAACGGTTACATGGGTTGTGTTCAGGCAGAGGTTTCTGGAGAAGTACTTTCCGGAGGATATCAAGGACAAGAAAGAGATGGAGTTCTTGGCCTTGAGGCATGGATCGATGTCGGTTGGTGATTATGAAGCAAAGTTTGAGGAGCTGGCTCGGTACTACACTCCGTATCAGCATGAGACAGATGACCGCTTTAAGTGCGTCAAGTTTGAAGCTGGGCTCTGACCTGAGATTAAGCAAGCCATCAGCTACCAGGAGATCAGGATCTTCCCGATTCTGGTCAACAAGTGCACAATTTATGAGGATGCTAGTCATCCCAGAGTTGCCAGATCCAGAGGACCGGATAGTCAGAGTGGCAAGAAGACTGATCAGAGAGACAAGGGTAAGCAGCGGTATGCTCCGACCGGCAAGGACTTCAAGCAGATTGGCAAGAAGCCACAGTTTCAGCAGGATAGGTTTAAGGGCGGGTTCTCTAATGCCCCTAGACCTATGAGTTGTGGCAAGTGTGGTGCTTCGGATCACTTTTCTTCCCAGTGCAAGGAGTCAGCTGTGATTTGCTTCAAGTGTGGCAAGTCGGGTCACATCAGTCGTGACTGTGAGAGAGCCAAGGCCGAGCCTCCCAGCGCTAGCAAGAATCAGGAGTCCCAGAACAACAGTTTGAAGACCACTGGAAGAGTCTTTACTCTTAGTGGTGCCGAAGCCTCCGAGTCTGATTGTGACACCCTAAACTCGATCATCACATGGTTACCCTTTTTGCGGAAAAGAACACATTAAAACGCTGGTCGCTTTCGGAAAATAAAACCTTTTGTATCAAATTACCGAAAAGGTACTTAATTTTTTTTTAAAAGAGGTTAAGAAAAGGTGATGAACACTCAGAACATGAATATAAACATCATACATAGATACATATATAACATTTCCCCATCGGGATCTTCAGTTTTTGGATTACAAAATGGGCCTTAAACAAACAGGCCAACTGCACTGAAAACATAAACTAAAGAAACAGATAAAACATCAAACTGGGAATGAGGAATCTGGGTACTAAACTCAAAAGGAGACTCTAAAAAACCAAGGACAAACAGAACTACTCCAAAAAGCCGACGACGATCACCAAAGCCTCCTACAGTCTGAGTGGCCACAAACACTACCTCCAAATGAGATATCAGACTCCAGATCGATAACCTCACCACCATCGTCGATCGGAACATTGTCCTCTCCGGGGTCCTGTGGATGGTACTCTGCCTCTAGGTCGTCCTCCCACCAGTCGCCTACCAACTCAAGAGGCTCCTCCTCCCGGATCCTCTTCAGGATCCTCTTCAGGGTCCTCCTCGATAGGTTCCTCCGGCTCAACGTGTGGATGAAGAAGTCCAGCCATCTGTAGAGTATGAAGGTACAGTCAGGGAGGTGGAAGTGCCACTGTCCATGTCTCGATCGTGTGAATCCTCCGGGTCGGTTCTCCATTGGCATTAGACTCCGTCGCCGTAACCGGTCCCCGATACGTAGCTGTCGTCGCATCATCGCTCACCGTCTAGTTCCTCACTAGCCTAACCTCGTCAAACACCTCATTCCTCGAAATCGAGGGTGCTAGGGGAATGTTGGGTTCCATCTAAAGCACGTACATATACCGATGCAAGAAAATGAAAAGAACATATAGATATGCAAGAGTGAGATACCGTCATAAGATATATCCCACAACAACCATATACATGATACATGCAACACATAATCAAGTCAACAGTTAAATCATGCATAATCATAATATAACCGTGTTATATCAAGGGATCTCAAGCCCGCACAATCAATTTTCGAAAATATGCATGACACTTCAATATCAGGCTCTATCCTAATCTCACGAGATCTCAACACCGTGTTTCACTGGAGAAGAATTAGAGTTGGTCAATCTTTAGCCCACCGGGCAGTTGCCTCCATACCCTCATGCATTTAAGGTCTCAGGACGAGCAACGTCACATGTGCCTCTGAACCGGTCACATGGACAGACTCCCAGATACCACCTTGTATCTGATATATAAGAAAGGCACGTCTGCTTGGTGAAATGCACATGGAAAATATTTTGTTTACAAGGTTTTCTTTGTGTTCATTCTTTTTCACTTTTGAAGCTCAAAGCTAACGACTAAATCATCATTTCCCCATCACTTGAAAACTCAAACATAGGACACACAGTCCGAATGATCAATCACAACGCCCTAAACCGTGGCCGCAGTCCAGGGTTGTGGTCATAAAAATAAATTATACTTTTATTCATGTTTTAAACTTAACATGATAAGGACAATAGCCCACAACAATGAAATCAGAACGCACTGTCCTCGATTTCGAGAATTGGACTCTCAGTCCATAACATAATGAATAGGACTCATGGTCCCGAATTAACATTGATCCAAGATCACGTGCACATAACTGAATACTAGAGGCGACGTCTCGCGTTCTAGATTCTCTTTCTTAAGTACTTATTTTTTTCGTTTAGTGAAAATCAAATTCAAAACCGAATCCTCGATAACCTATCCAGGCTATCGGAAAGTTTCTAAAATATTTAGGAAAAACCTTTTCTTTGAAATTCTTTTATAAAGCATCTTTGAAATACTTTTATCTTTGAAAATTTCCCCCCAATAGGACATTGCAAAATAGTTCATGAAAGTTTTCACTTGAAAACACATAGTTCGAAAATGATTTTTCTATTGTATACCAATAGTTCACCAAACCATTTCAACATTTAAAATAGTTCTTTAAGTTAAAGAGCTTTTGGAAAAGAACACCAATCCTTTCATCTTCAAAGCTTATTCAGGTTTTTAATCCTTATAACAGTTTAGCACAGACACAAGTATGGCTTAGCAAACTTTCAATCAACAGCAATATATATTCTCAGTTCAATGTTAATATCACGGTTGAAAATAGTTCATCACAGATATGCATTATAACATTTAGAGTAAGTATATTCAACATCAGATAATAGCATAACAGTTCAAGTACATCAGATCACCAAGTAAGCTCAATCAACATATAAATATCCAGTTAAACACTTACACACATGCATACAGTTATTGAATATCTTTAGGAAATCCCCTCTTACCTCACGTGGAAGTTAAGAGTTTCAGATTCGAAGAGAAAAGCTCACGAACGTCCTCGCTCCGCTTGGCGATGGAAGTCTAAGGTTACAAAACATGAAATCATGAGTTAAAACTTAATCAAAGAACACTAACCACAAGGTATAAGTTCGGTTTAGATAGTAATTTAGGATTAGGGTTTTTTTTCGAAATTTATGCAACTCATGGATTTATGATCCTTAAGTGGTAGAAGTTCTTAAACACCAATCATTTAAAAAAATTGAATTAAAAATCCCACTAAGTACTTGACTTAGGGTTTTCGGCCTTCACTAATAAATAGGCTAGAAATTTCTAAATTTTTCAATCTCTTTAGGTTAGCATCCATACATAGTAAGGAGCTTGAAACCATGATCATTTTGGAAAATGGAAAAAAAAAACAAATGTCTTAGGCCATGAACACCTAGGTTCGGCCTTGACATGTTTGTGAGACTAAAAATCTTTAAATCCTCCAATCTTTTGGACATAGCCTCCTTTAACATAAAGAAGCTTAAATCCTTAATCATTTTGGAAGGACAAAAGAACACATTCCTAGGTCCAAACATATGAGTTTCGGCCATCATAGGGAACTTAATGAAAAAGATTTAAACTTTCCAATCACTTTAGACAATAGCAACCTTTATTATAAGGAGCTTTAATCTATGATCATTTTGGAAGAAAACAAAACTTAATATTTTTGCCAAAAACCTTTAAAGTTCCGTCCTTGATACAAAATAAAGGTTAGAAATTTTCAAATTTTCCAATCCCTTGGATTTAGCATCCTTATACGTCAAGAAGCCTTAATCCATTCACTTTGGAGAAACATCAACTAAGCATCAATGTCTTAAACTACTTAAAGTTTAGGCCTTTACATGAAAATGTGTAAAATCTCTAAACTTTTCCAATCACTTAAACCTAACATCCTTTAGTACAAAGGAGCCCTTGGTCATGATCATCTTGGAATAGAACTCAAATACAAGTCCATACAAGCAAAGTTAAACAAAACCCACCAAAACAAAAAAGCATGGTTTTGACCTCATCAAGAAAATAGGGTTAGAAATTTTTGTTTTACACAACCTTTTAGTATGTTGTATTAGGAGTAAAAATAAGAACATATAAATTGGTTTCAACTCAAACGGAGTTTTTTACCATTTTTAAGAGATTTTAAAAGTTTGAAAGCTTAAAGGAAACTTAAAGCAAAACTATGAACATAAAGACAAGAACTTAAAAATAAACAACATAGGATCATTACCCTCAACAATTTGAAGAACTTTGATGAAGAACTTAAAGTAAAAAGCTTGATAAAAAGATGAACTTTAGAAGAGAGAAGAAGATAAAGTAAGGAAATAAGTGTAAGTGTGAAATGTGTGAAGTGAAGAACAGTGATTAAGTGTTGTAGGTTGAAGTTTATGCAGAGGGGGGAGAAGAAGAAGGGGTCACGACTGGAAGGAAGAAAGAAGAGATAGAAAAGTTGGTTTCCTTGTAGGGAAAGAAAGAAGGTAAGGTGTGGTAAGGTGGAGGTATGGTGTGGAGGTAAGGTTGTAGAGAGAATGTAAGAAAATGCGATTTGATGAAAAAGTGAAGTATGGCTTATTGAAAAGGTGTCATAACTTTCACATAAATCATTCCATTCCCTCTTTGCTCTGCCCCATTGCGCATCAGATGACTTTCCCGATTGTATTTCCCGACGATTTCGCCCGGGTAACACTCGGAATTTTGCCCCGAACAAGATTTTTTTGAAAAACTCCAAACCCACACAAAACATCAAAAAAACACTAATCGTCTCGTTCACGAGTCAAGATTAGGTCTCTAGCTCAGTAAACTTGTACTGGCTGTGAAAACCCAGGCCGACTTTCGTCTGAATTTTCGATCGAAAATTTTACTGTGACTTCATACAGTAAAACTGCACAAGAAAATAATTTTATTTAAAATAAAATCATCTTCTGAATTTTATCACAAATAATTACATTAAATCATATATTTACGAATAAAGAAGCATACGAAAAAACATGGTGTTACACTGATGACTTGATCCAAGGTACATGTTTTATTGATGGAACTCAATTGATTGTATTGTATGATTCGGGTGCTACTCACTCGTTTATATCACATGATAGGGTCAAGAGTCTTAAATTGCCTATCACTTTCCTTGAGTTTGATTTGCTTGTGTCTACACCAACAAATAAACCTGTTTCCACTTCTTATGCATGCAAGAACTGTCATATAGTCATAAATGATAAAACCTTTGTTAATGATCTTGTATGCTTACCTTTGAAAGACCTTGATATTATTCTTGGCATGAACTGGTTATCTTCCAACCATGACCTTTTGAACAGTTTCGATAAAACCTTGGTTTTTGGAACTCCAACGGAGTCTAAGAACCAGGACCTTCTCTCCGCTTGACCAAGTTTAAGCTTCGATGAAAAACGAAGCTCGGTATACATGATGTTAGCCTCCCCGGAAGTAGAGAGCAGCCCTCACGATGTCGCCATCGTGCCGATTGTGTGGGATTTTCTGAAGTATTCCGGGGGATGTTTATAACTTACCCCCAGAGAGAGATGTTGAGTTTGCCATAGATTTAGTGCCTGGCACCGGGCCAATATCCATAGCAACCTATAGAATGTCTCCTCTAGAGCTAGCCAAGTTGAAGGAACAGCTGGAAGACCTGATGAAGAAGCAGTTCATTAGGCATAGTGTGTCTTTGTGGGGAGCACCTGTGTTGTTGGTGAAAAAGAAGGATGGTAGTATGAGGTTGTGCGTTGACTATCGACAACTCAACAAGGTGACCATAAAGAATCGGCATCCCCACCCTAAGATTGACGATCTCATGGACCAGTTGATGGATGCAAGCGTCTTTTCTAAGATAGATTTGAGGTCAGGGTACCATCAGATTCGGTTTAAGTTTGAGGACATCCCAAAGACAGTGTTCAGAACACGATATGGTCACTATGAGAATTTGGTTATGTCCTTTGGTGTGACCAATGCTCCTGAGGTCTTCATGGACTACATGAACAAGACCTTCCACCCTTACTTCGATAAGTTTGTGGTGGTGTTTATAGATGACATCTTAGTGTACTCCAAGAGTAAGGAGGAACATGAGGAACACCTGAGGGTTGTCCTCCAAACCCTTAAGGAAAAGCAGTTGTACGCTAAGTTGTCGAAGTGTGAGTTACGGTTAGAGGAAGTGAGCTTCTTTGGACATGTCATCTCTAAGGGTGGCTTAGCAGTGGACCCAGCTAAGGTAAAGACGGTGCTCCAGTGGGAAGTGCCGAAGTCTATGACCTAGATTAGGAGTTTCTTAGGGTTAGCCGGATATTATAGGCGGTTCATAGAAGGCTTCTCTAAGATAGCTTTACCCTTAACCCGTCTCACCAAAAATGGGACAGTTGTTTGTGTGGGACTCTAAGTGTGAAGAGAGTTTTCAAACCCTTAAGGATAGGTTGACATCAGCACCGGTATTAGTTTTGTCAGATCCTAGTGAACCCTTCGTAGTTTACTGCGATGCTTCTAAGCAAGGGTTAGGTGGTGTGTTGATACAAAATGGTAAGATAGTTGCTTTTGCCTCTAGGCGGTTGAAACCCCATGAGAAGAACTACCCTCCCCATGACCTATAGTTAGGAGCTGTGGTATTTGCCTTAAAGATCTGGAGGCATTACCTATATGGAGCGAGGTTTGAGGTTTTTAGTGATCACAAGAGTTTAAGGTATCTCTTTGATCAAAAGGAGTTGAATATGAGGCAGCGTAGGTGGATGGAGTTCTTAAAGGATTATGACTTCGAGCTGACCTATCACCCAGGAAGGCCAATGTGGTGGCCGATGCCTTAAGTAGGAAAACCCTGCATGTCTCCGTTTTGATGGTTAGGGAGATGGATCTGCTAGAGGAGTTTAGAGACCTTAGTCTAGCTTGTGAGTTTACCCCTAAGAGTATTAGGCTGGGTACCTTGAAGGTTACCAACAGCTTGATGGATCAGATTAGAGAGGGACAAAAGTTAGACAAGTTTCTCCTAGACCAACGAGAGTTGTTCACTCGGGGTAGAGACCTTAGTTTCAAGGATGGAAGTGATAGAGTCTTGAGGTTTAAGAATAGAGTGTTCATATCAGATGTTCCTGAGCTTAGGAAGTTAATCCTTGAGGAATGACATATGAATGGGTTGAGTGTGCACCTAGGTGCCACCAAGATGTATCAAGACCTTAAGAGGATGTTCTGGTGACCTAGGATGAAAAAGGATGTGGCTGAGTTTGTGTATGCGTGCCTAGTTTGTCAGAAGGCCAAGATAGAATACCAAAAGCCATCAGGTAAGTTGCAACCCTTGAGTATCCCAGAATGGAAATGGGATAGTATCTCCATGGATTTTGTTTCTGGACTCCCTAGGACTCCATCTGGTTTTGAGACTATGGGTTGTTGTGGATAGATTGACTAAGTCAACCCATTTCATCCCGATGAACATGGAGTATCCTTTAGAGAAGTTAGCCAAGTTATACATCAAGGAGATAGTTAAGCTTCATGGTGTACCCTCTAGCATAGTATCAGATAGAGACCTGAGGTTTACCTCTAAGTTTTGGGAGAGTTTGCAGCATGTTTTAGGGACAAAGCTTAGGCTTAGTTCATCTTACCACCCACAGACTGGTGGGCAGTCTGAGAGGACCATCCAGTCCTTAGAGGACTTGTTGAGGGCTTGTGAGTTAGAGAAGTCTAGTAGTTGGGACAAGTTTTTGTCCGTGATATAGTTCACCTACAACAACTGTCATGACCCGAATTTTGGTAGCCATGACCGGCCGAAAGGGAAAACTTCATTTTTCCCCTTCGCAACCTCACAAGCATCCACAAATTCGCCTCATCCAAAGTAAAATGTTGTAACGCCTCCCTTGGCACTACATGTACTTACTTAATTGCGGAAATAAAATAGAAAAATCTTTTTCTGGTTTACTTTCGGAAAAAAATAAAATTTCTCTCATTCTAGTTCGAAACATAGCGCATAAAAAAATTGAACTAATACATAAACAGTACAACCTGTATATACTTTCATACTTATACCCATGCATCTATACATATCAAAACAATTACATCACAGTTTTTTTGTTGCTCACAGGGGATGGGTCATCAGTTAGAGTTACTAGTACTTGTAGGAAATATATACATAATACATACCATATCAACATAAAAGGGTTTAGTGGAGAACCGGGATTTCAAAAAAAAACATGGCTCTCATAAGCCTGATATACAGTAAGTAGAGGTTGACACTACCCCTAAAATACAAAACACCTATGTTGGTCAAACCAGTGGAATCCGTTAGAGAGATCTACATGGTCACCTCTAACTGGAGAAGGATCGGGTGAACCTACTCCATCATCCATCTCAACAACGGGACCTACAACCTCGCCATCTATAGGGTTATACTCCAATTTCTCACCATTGTCCTCTACTGGGTCTTCTTCAATAGGGTCGTCCTCCTCAGGATCTTCTTCAATCATAACCTCATCATCGTTCTCTCCTCCTACTACGACTATAGGTGCAGGCAACTCCTGTACGGGAGAGGCATGTCCAGATCCAGGTACTACTTGCAGAGGTGGAGGTTGATGATGAGTGTTCCAAGTCTCGATAAAGTCCTTAAAAGAAGCCACATTGGGGGTAATGGCACTTCTCTGATCTTTTAACTATGCGCATACAGTGTTGCTCATGCTTCACTTCCCTTTGTCGTCGTCAGTGACCCGATGTATCGGCGCGCCCGGCCCTCTGGGTGAATTACCCAAGCGCATTCATCCTCTCTCTTCTCAAATGCGAGGACCAGAAACCCCGAATAAGTCAGGTGATGCATCGGATCCATCTATATACCCATGAAAATGAACCATACAAGCGAAACACCGAAACAAAGAAAACAAAGTAAAGGTGAGATACCAATATATGAGTCATCATAAAAGTCACATACATGACTCCCACACAATATCATGCAATATATGTTATAAATATAAACACAGGGATTCATTCCCGACAACCAAATGCAATTTGTGAAAAACTGATTATGTCACTTCAATATTTTCTATCTAACTCATAGTTCTCCGGAGATCCTAACTTCCCTTCGCCGAGCATGATAGAATCGCGATAATGCCTATAACACAATAGTTTCGCGTTGGATTGACCTCTCTAGGGTCCAAATCCTCAATTGTTCTAGGGTATCGCATCTCACCTAAATAATACAGAATAGTTCCTGATTGAGTACAGATGGGCTCCGGCAAGTGTACCGGATCGAAGCAAGTAATAATAAAAACGACAAGTAAATTACCGAGTATCGAACTCAGGAATTGGGAAACCAAGTACAACTTCACAAATTAAACAACTATTTTAGACTAAGAAATAAGTGTGAATAGATTTCAAGAAAATAAAAGAAACAATAAAATAAAATCAAATATTTTTGGGATTTTAAATATAAAAAAGAGATTTTCAGGAATTGGGTTACCAACAAGACTACTCATGCTACTAAATTGACTACCCCTCTTGTTAATCATCAAAATTACTCTGAAGTTGAATTTATCCTAAATAAGTTAATGTTCCCTCTCGAGATACAAGAACCGTGCCCAATTAAACCAACCCCTACTCTCGTGGTAATTGTATTTAAATTGAATCCATTAAGATTCATGACAATTCAATGGTACCCTCGAAGGATCGCTTCTAACTCTCATGATTTAAGTCCTAAGTTCGATCCCTATAGATCTAATACCTAAGTTCACCGCTAGGTTCGTCCATAGAGTATCTATGACATGCAAATAAGTAAGCACCAAATTCACAAGTAATTCATGCAATATGAATCAAATCGAAAGCAAATTGTAATTAACAAAGGGAAAACATCAATTCATAACATAAAACGGGTCTTGGGCATAGCCCCAATTCCTAGAAATAAAAACAACTACTCAAGCATTGCCGTGGTCATGGCAACCTTGAATAACAAAAGCATAAAAAAACCTAAGAGAAGAGAAGAAATTAAGAATAAGAGAAATCCTAATTTTTGCCTAAGGTAGCAGCCCAGTGGATCCTATTTTCGAGCCTAATTGCTCTATTTATAGAGTAGGGTAACTTGAATCCCAAGCAATTACAAAATCAGATCAAATCGGGTTTTAAAATTCCAGATATTGCACGTCACGGTCGTGATGGTTGTCACGGCCAGTCCGTGACAGATTCTGTCTTGAAAAACTTGGCATTGATGGCCTGTCACGGTCGTGATGGCTATCACGGCCTGGCCGTGACAAGTTCTGACTTTGTGTTCTTTCTTTTTCAGCCCCGCTCGATCATGACCGTGATGTCTATCACGGCCAGGTCGTGATGGGCTCTGTTTGGCTCATTTTTCTTGTATTTCAAGCTCCGCCTTCATGCAAACTCCAACATAATTGGTCATGAGCATTTTAATCTTCATATCCAAATCAATATCTCCAAATTAATTGCCAAATCTTATCATATCCTTTATTGTTGTGATAGGCAATTATTATCTAAATCCAAATTGATTTGGATCCAATCTTTTATCTCAATGTCAATTGAATTATCTTTTAATCATAATAATTCAAATCCAAATTGATTTGGATTAAAATCCATCATGTGGGCCCTTGAAATTTACTTGGTAATCTTCAATTTAATTGATTTCCATTCTTTTCTCATCGATACTTTCCTAAAAATCAAAAATAAGAATAATATCAGAAAATTAATCAAAATCTAATTAAAATTAATTAAATACACACCTTGACTCTAAAATAACCAAAATAGGAAAACAAAGTCTAATTTGAGCTAAATCAAGCATTCAACAAAATTTAATTGATGAAATCCGCTCTAAAATAATAGATAAAACATGATAAGACAGTGGATTATCAAAATAACCCAAACTTAAACTTTGCTTGTCCTCAAGCAAACTAAAACTCAAAAAGACTCAGAATTGGGTAAACTCAATGGACTCAATTAATTTCGCACAAATTTCATGCAATTTTATCAATTCAATTTTTCTTTAATGTTTCCCCCTTTACATCAATGTAATCCCCACATTTATTTACTTTAAACAATTGAGAATTTAATCATTCATGCAATTATTAATCTAAACAAAGGGTTCGAGTTACACACAAAAGGGAGATCACCAATTTCAAACATTTGTCTTCCTCACAAGGGAATTTAATAATTCACTCATTCGCTTAATTTGTCTAGGCTATCAACTTTCACTCAATTTCACATTTCAAGAGCACTTTCTATGAATTTGATTTTCATCTCAAACAAAGTTTCTACGAAAACATGCATGCATCAAAAGGTCTTTCATAGGTTGTAATGTAGCCTGGCTAAAGGTAGGATATATAAAGGTGCTAAGCTTTACATCCCTAGGAATTAAGAGAGCATGAAACTTTTTACACTATTATTTTCACTCTAATTCCTTTTTCCATTTTTCTTTTTGACGCTTTGGGTGGCTACAACCTATTTCCTTTGACACCCTTTTATTTTGCCCCTTTCTTGGCATTTTTATTTTTCTTCTTTTTCTTTTTCCCTTTTGCCTTTGGCTTCAACCTTTTTTTTTTTTCTTTATCTCAACCCAAAATAATATATCGAACCCTTGTAGCCACCCCAAACTTAGTTTCATTCAACCCTTGTCTTGCTAAGCATCCGTGCTCTCCTAAATCCTAAGATTGGGTTAACATGGCTTTTCCGGATTTTTGGCTTATAACATAAGGTCGTCAAGAAACAACAGACTATTAGGCTTGATGTGGCTAACTAGGGAACATGCATTAGGGATGGTCATTTTTAGGCCAAGTAGCTATTTCAAAGAAAATTTCCTAAATCATTTGATGCAAACATATAAACATGCAAACCATGAAGAGATTCAAGCAAATCCGGGAAAGTGTAACTTAAAAGTGATTCATACAATTCAAAAACATTGTTGGAGGCTCAAATTCATCACCTGGACATTTTTCGCAAATTGTTTGACAGAGATACAATCCCTAATGTGTGCATCCCTTCACCCCAAACTTATCATAAATTATGCAATCACAATAAAATTTCTCAAAGTTCAATTTTTCACATGGGGATCAATTTTCAATTTTCAAATCATTAGGGAAAATCATCAAAAATCAATATTTATCATGCAATCCATTTATGCTAAATTTAATAAAATCCATTCAAGCTCACTGACAGAAGACTCACACACATATGACTCAACTAAAGAAAAGCAAAAAAATTAAAAAGAGAAGGGTTTAAAAAAACTCATTGAAGATGCTTCCACCCGGATCCCATAGCCTGTGGTAGAAAGACCAAGAGATGCCCAAGATGTAAGACCTTCCTCCCGGATCCCATGACATGTGGAGTGGAGATGGAAGAAGCAAGTGTGATGAGATTCCATTGACTTCTTTAACTGATATGATGAGCTCACTTCCTCCTGGGTCAAATGGTAAGTCGCATACTCCAAGAATGGCCTTTATGTAATTAGTTTCTCCATGAAGCACTAGAACCATAACTTTTTGAGGCGACCTTAGAGCCTTTGCCGCTGTTGATGAAAACTCTCAATTCTCAGGCAATGATTTGAACTCCAAAGTTGGTATTTTCACAAAGTAATGTTGTAGACAAATAGAAGGTACCAACTTTGTTATATCCAAACATGCATGCAAACCAACATACTTATCCAACTCAGAATTTTTAGGCTCCTCAATAGGAATGGTGATAGAAGTATTTTCTACATGATTGATTTCTTTTGTCCCTTGCAAAGGAACAATAGGAGATATTTCCTCCTTGCACTCCTCTTCATGATCCTCTCCTCTTGACTCACCTTCCACCACCACTTCATCTTCATTCACGTCCATGCTAGCAAATAGATTCTCTTCAATTTGAATTCCATGTTGCTTTTCTGCTAGCAATTTAGAAAATTCACTAGCTTGTTCTTCTAAGTTTTGAAAGTTGTTACTTAGCATCTCTGCTACCAATTGAGAACGTTTCTTACGCATTTTATGCCTTTGAATCATGCCACTAAATTCCTCCTTGCTACACTCTATGCTTTGGATCAAATGTTGAGCATCTATATCCCAAAGTGATTCCAGCACCTCGGGATCCAGCTTAATGTCTGGTGGTGGTTGTAAGGATGACAAATAGGATCTCCATTCCTCTTTGGAGTATCTCTTCACGTGCTTATCAGTGATACCATCAAACACGATCCAATCAAGTTGATATTCCCAAGTTGGATAGTAACGATAGTCCATGTGTTTCATCAACCTTGCATATACAAAACTCAAAAGAAAAGGTCAAATATATACAATTAAAAATTAAAAAGTCTAAAGTAGTTGCCTCCTTTGTTACTAATGATATTGGTATTGTCAATCCCCGGCAACGGTGCCAAAAACTTGATGGGCTCCGGCAAGTGTACCGGATCGAAGCAAGTAATAATAAAAATGACAAGTAAATTACCGAGTATCGAACTCAGGGATTGGGAAACCAAGTACAACTTCACAAATTAAACAACTATTTTAGACTAAGAAATAAGTGTGAATTGATTTCAAGAAAATAAAAGAAACAATAAAATAAAATCAAATATTTTTAGGATTTTAAATATGAAAAAGAGATTTCCAGGAATTGGGTTACCAACAAGACTGCTCATGCTACTAAATTGACTACCCCTCTCGTTAATCATCAAAATTACTCTGAAGGTGAATTTATCCTAAATAAGTTAATGTTCCCTTTCTAGATACAAGAATCGTGCCCAATTAAACCAACCCCAATCAATGGTACCCTCGAAGGACCGTTTCTAACTCTCGTGATTTAAATCCTAAGTTCGATCCCTATAGATCCAATACCTAAGTTCATCGCTAGGTTCGTCCTTAGAGTATCTATGACATGCAAATAAGTGCGCACCAAATTCACAAGTAATTCATGTAATAGGAATCAAATCGAAAGCAAGTTGTAATTAACAAAGAGAAAACATCAATTCATAACATAAAACAGGTCTTGGGCATAGCCCCAATTCCTAGAAATAAAAACAACTACTCAGGCATTGCCATGGTCATGGCAACCTTGAATAACAAAAGCATAAAAAAACATAAGAGAAGAGAAGAAATTAAGAAGAAGAGAAATCCTAATTTTTGCCTAAGGTAGCAGCCTAGTGGATCCTATTCTTGAGCCTAATTGCTCTATTTATAGAGTAGGGTAACTTGAATCCCAAGCAATTACAAAATCAGATCAAATCAGGTTTTAAAATTCTAGATATTGCACATCACGGTCGTGATGACTGTCACGGCCAGGTCGTGACAGATTCTGTCTTGGAAAACTTGGCACTGATGGCCTGTCACGGCCGTGATGGCCATCACGGTCTGGCCGTGATGGCCATCACGGCCTGGCCGTGACAGGTTCTGACTTTGTGTTCTTCTTTCTTTTTCAACCCTGCTCGATCATGGTTGTGATGCCTATCACGGCCAGGCCGTGATGGGCTCTGTTTGACTCATTTTTCTTGTATTTCAAGCTCTGCCTTCATGCAAACTCCAACATAATTGGTCCTGAGCATTTTAATCTTCATATCCAAATCAATATCTCCAAATTAATTGTCAAATCTTATCATATCCTTTATTGTTGTGAAAGGCAATTATTATCTAAATCCAAATTGATTTGGATCCAATCTTTTATTTCAATGTCAATTGAATTATCTTTTAATCATAATAATTCAAATCCAAATTGATTTGGATTCAAATCCATCATGTAGGCCCTTGAAATTTACTTGGAAATCTTCAATTTAATTGATTTACATTCTTTTCTCCTCGAAACTTTCCTAAAAATCAAAAATAAGAATAATATCAGAAAATTAATCAAAATCTAATTAAAATTAATTAAATACACGCATTGACTCTAAAATAACCAAAATAGGAAAACAAAGTCTAATTTGGGCTAAATCAAGCATTCAACAAAATTTAATTGATGAAATCCGCTCTAAAATAATAGATAAAACATAATAAGACAATGAATTATCAAGTACATTTCGAGTAGGGTAACCGATTTCCACGACCCGAGATTGCAGCCCCGAGCATTTCGTGGAGTTCGAACCTGAATGCCCCTGAAGACCCAAAAACTGATGAATGGGTCTCTGGTCCGTAACTATTCAGTTTGTCAGTTCACCCTTTGTGAAACTGTAGCTCGATACACAATGGCACATCTGCCACCACGGCATAAAAGCCAGACTATGCATGTAAAACAAGGTGTTCTCATTTTCATTTTCTTTTTCGCATCATTCTTCCCTCGTCAAGGCTTACGCTCTCGACTACTTTTAAATCAAGTATTAAATTAAACTTTAATACCCACATAGGATCTTATCAATAAAACCCATGATTCACAAACTCCTTCGCAATTGAACACTAGTCCGACGTCTCGGAATTCTAGGTTCTATCTTTCCTCAAAACTCAAATAGGAACTCTAGCCCGTCAATCCGGAACACTAGGTCCTTTCCACTTTCACTCTCTTTCCAGAGGTTTTTCGTTCAGTGAAAAACTAAATCAAAACAAAATCCAATTTTTTTCTCACTTTGCTCCATGACAAAAATAGTGTTTTTAGAAATAAATTTTTCACCACCACTTTTCTTTATGGAAAGCCATTTTTCTGAAAACTTGAAGAATCACTCAAAATATATTTCTCAACTTTGAAATAAACAAAACTTCTGTAAAATTTTAAAAGATAAACCTTATTTTCAAAAACACTTTTCCTTTCAAAATCCTTTGAATAAATCCCATAACTTTTGGTTGTTTTCCGTTTTCTTTCCTCTTCCTAATTTTTTCTATCTTGTCACTTTCAACATTCAAGATTATTTTCTCATTTTCCAATAAGCAAAACAAATGCGTTTCAATCTTTCTGAGTTAAGGTAATTTAAATATCTTAGTCTTTTTAACAAGCAATGACCAGTGTCATGCCATCAGTCAATCACAAACAACAATACAAGAAATATCATTCAAACAACTATACAAATATAGGTTATTCACATCCGATATTACCAACATACAATATCCAATCATCATAACCAAGCAGTATAATTAAACTTATAATAAGGTACATGACTAGTATCAGCTCCTCAGGCCAACTACCTTTACCTCAAACAGTGGAATTTTTGCCTGTGAATACTTGTTCTAGATTTCATTTCCTCCCACGATTCCAGAAAGTACTCTTATACTATGTTTCCTTCATAAAATACCACAATACAAGTCAAAATTCAAAAATTTCCTTCTATCCTGCTAGGAATAGAAATCGGCCTCTATAGGTAAAATGACTTAGGGATTTTTTTGTTGATTCTAATCTTTTGGATTTTGGTCATTTAGGTATTAGAGAGTCTAAGGCAAGTAGTAGAATTCAAAAATTCAAACAAAACATCAACCCTTCCCTCCATGAGGGTTTCGGCCTTCATAGGGTTTTTGGTTTTTTTTTTTCATTTTCCATCAACTTCCTCAACATACCAACTAGAATCTTTAGAGGATAATATATATGATCATGTGCAAGAAAAATCTATGTTCATCAACTCATCGTAGAACTTCATTTCATAAAACTAGAAATGGTCATCTATCCTAAGCCAACATACATGATCATAATTGAAATAGACAACTATAAACACGAGAATGGGGGTTGTATTGTGTTTATCCGAATTTAAACAAAGTTGAAAACTTTTCGCTTATAGAAGCTTGGTTTAGACGAGTGGAATGATACAGGACAGACAGGTGACCTGTCTGATGAAATTTTAACAGTGACTTACGCAAACACACCACTTGAAAAACGGATAAAAAAACTAAAGCAACTAAAGAGTTTATAAGGAAAGAGAGATTGACACAGTTATTTATCTTGGTTCACTCTTCAAAGCAAAGAGTTACGTCCAGTCCTTTGCAGCACCAAGTTTTATCCACTATAACTGATCAGGTTACAGACTCCAAGTATTGTTTGCACACCTAGCCTCTTCAGGCTCCAAGACATGTATTCTTTGCACACCTAGCCTCTTTAGGCTCACTCAGATTTGTTTGAGAAATTTGGTTTGTAATAATTACAACTTCAGACAGACAGATCTTTCACTAACACTCAGAGAGTGGTTTGAATGTAAAGCTTAGGAAAGTTTGAGTAATAATTTCAAATGATTGAAGAATACAGAATGAAAGAATGAAGAAATAAATGCGCAGAGTAATGGCTCTTTAATGCTATATGTATTCTCTATATCTTCATCTTCAATGTCTTTTGTATTTATAGTCTTCAAGCATTTAAGATCCGTTAGAGACATTCCCTCAGATGTTGGCTTCAAGCAGAACTTCATTAAATGAAATAGAGTCGTTCTGGGCGGCCATTAATGCAATAGGAACGTTGGTTGTACTCTAACTTGAAGGATCATGGCTTTATGCATCGTGAATCAGTCATATCAGAGTTGTGCAGAGAGCTTTTTGTACTTTGCTGGGTACAATTCCCTTTTTGTGCAAGGACCGGAGTGCTTGAGGAATAAAGCACGTTGGAAGCATTCTTTAACTGGTCTTTGGTTCTGATATCCGAAGTTGCTTTAGAGAGTAACTTCTGACTTTTCTTGATAAGCGTGAGACTAAGTATGAGAGAAGGCTTCAAGTCTCTTTCTGATGGGACAACCAACAAAAGCTTGTTTGGTCCTTGATTCTTCAACGTGTAACCTCAGACAAGTGTAGGAACTCGTGGGTAGACAGGTTGAAGACCTCTCTTGAAAGAAGTTAATAATCCTAGTCAGCAGACAGATTGACTTTCGCTTATCCAGATAGGTAGTGACCTATATGAGCAGACAAATGATTCTTATTGTTTTAATCTGCATACTAGATAGACAGGTTAGCAACCAATATGAAGGTTAATTAAATCATTAACCAATGTTTAGTTCTCATCAAAACATAGGGAAATGCACATCAGACATTGTAGAGACTTCACAATAATAACAAAGAGAAGGAAAGAAACCAAGGTTGATGAGTTCACCTTGAGCTTGAAGGATTGAGGAAGAAGGAAATGGCAATAGCTTGGAAGTTCCTCTCCGAATAAACGAACTTAATGACTAAGCTTTGTGAAGTAAAGAGACGAAATAAGAGAGTTGTGGTGGGGGGGGTTTGGGGGGGGGGTAGTATTTATAGGGTAGGGACCTTAGATATTTTAGGGACATGTTTCCCTTAAGCAAATCTTATTAATGGGTTTTGGGTTAATATAAAACTATATTAGTTAAAGTAGTCATAATGACTTATAGTGACTTATGTTGTGACAATTTTCATGAGTACCCTCAATCATTTCCATCTTCTCTGCTTCATATTATCTCGGCATCATCTCCTAGTTCCATCGTTTATCCGTCTTAATACGCGGGTTTCGTTTTATTATCTCGCTCGAATAAAATATAATATTTATTTCAGTGACAAAATTTTAAAAATGACCTATATCTCTCAGAAGAGATAAAAATAATTGATCTTTCGTTTATTTTTCCAAATTAGGTTTTCTGATCAGTAAGTTCTTACCGAAAGAGAGAACACACACAGACCTGTTTTTGTCTGAGTTTTAAACCTAAAATTTTTCTGGAACTCTTCACCATCAAACATGATCTAGATATGATTTTGTTTTAGTCAAAATCATTTTCTAAGTTTAAGATAAAAATATAACATATAAATATCTTTAAATATATTGGAAAGCATTGAAAATCGGGGTGTTACATTACTACCCTACAAAAAAAAAATCGTCCTCGAAATTAAGCACCTGTAAAAAGATCATGATACTACAATTTCATCCTGTCCTCAACTTCCCAAGTTGCTTCTTCGGTTGTCTCGTCCCAAATAACCTTGACTAAGGAAATTTGTTTACCCCCGAGTTGCTTAATCATCCTATCCTCGATTCGTACAGGTGAAGTCTCATAAGATAAGTTTTCTTTTAATTTTACTTCATCGGGTTCAATTACATGCGATGGATCAGGAATATACTTACTTAGTTGTGAGACATGAAACACATTGTGAAAATTTGAAAGAAAATGTGGTAAAGCAATTTGGTAGGCTACTGGACCAATACGTCGAAGAATTTGGTAAGGTCAAATGAATTTTGGAGTGAGTTTTTAGTATTTTAGGACTCTACCTACCCCAGTCGTGGGTGTGACTCTCAGGAATACGTGCTCATCTTCTTGAATTTCGAGAGGTCGTCTTCTTCGATCAGAGTAACTCTTCTACCTGCTTTTGGTCGCTTTCATCCTTTCGCGAATTTGTTTCACTTTCTCTGTTGTTTACTGCACAATTTCGGGACCGAGAATTACGCGCTCTCCATGTTGATACCAACATATTGGTGTTTGACATTTCCTCCCATTCAGAGCCTCATAGGGAGCCATCCCTATACTTGCATGAAAACTGTTGTTGTACGTGAATTCAATTAGTGGCAAAAGCTCATCCTAACTTCCACGATGGTCTAAGACACATGCCCTCAACAAATCTTCTAATGATTGGATTGTCCTTTCGGTTTGCCCATCGGTTTGAGGATGATACACAGAGCTTAAACGCAATTTGGTTCCTAATGCTTGTTGTAAACTCTCCCAGAAACGTGAAGTGAACTTCGGATCTCGATCTGAAATGATACTCGAAGGTACTCCATGCAGTCTGATTATTTCCTTGATGTAAACATCAGTTAGTTTCTCCACAATAAAATTGGTCTTAATAGGTAAGAAATGTGCGGATTTTGTTAACCTGTCAACAATCACCCAGATTGAGTCAAAACCTTTGGAAGTTCTGGGTAAACTTACCACGAAATCCATTGATATACTATCCTACCTCCACTCCGGTACATCTAGAGATGTAAGCATTCCTCCAGACCGTTGATGTTCTACTTTTGCTTTCTAACATGTCAGACATGATGCCACATACTCAGCGACTTGCGTTTTCATGCCTGGCCACCAAAATCTTTGTTTTAGATCTTGATACATCTTAGTCGATCCAGGATGAATACTTAATTTACTCTTGTGTGATTCTTCCAGAATCATTTTCTTCATCTCCGGATTGTCTAGTACACAGATTCTGCCTTTGCACTTTAAGATACCATCCGATCCTAAGTGAAACTCAGTAGCTTTTCCCTTTCCCATTAACTCTTTCTTTTCTTGGATGGAAGCATCCACAACTTGTTGCTCTCGGATTTCTTCCAGTAAGCCACTAGAAATCTTGATCATTCCTATACTGATTTTCTTTTGGCTAACTTCCATAATCAAATTGAGATCTCAGAATTTATCAATCAATTCAAGTTCCTTTACCATCATGTCGAAAATATGAATGGCCTTCCGGCTCAGTGCATCTGCTACTACATTCGCTTTTCCAGGATGATACTGCAACGTGAAGTCGTAATCTTTTAAAAATTCCATCCACCGTCTCTGTCTCATATTGAGATCCTTTTGGTCAAACAGGTACTTCAAACTCTTGTGCTCACTAAAGACACCAAATTTTGCTCCATAAAGGTAGTGTCTCCTTATCTTTAGCGCAAAAACTACCACAGCTAGCTCTAGATCGTGCGTCGGATAATTCCTCTCATGAGTTTTCAACTGACGTGACGCGTATGCTACGACTTTTCGATGTTGCGTTAACACACAACCTAAAACTTGATATGAAGCATCGCAATATTCTTCATAGGGCTCATTTGGTTCGGGAATTATTAACACTGGCGAAGTTGTCAGGCGTTCCTTTATCCTTTGAAAGCTCTCCTCGCATTTTGTAGTCCACGTCAAAGGTTGATCTTTCTTTGTAAGTTGCGTCAACGATGCGACTATTATTGGAAAACCTTCGATGAACCTCCGGTAGTAGCCCACTAAACCAACAATGCTTCTAATCTTCGTCACCGTCTTTGGTCTTTCCCAAGAAAGTACAGCTTTCACTTTCACAGGGTCTACAACGATTCCTTCTTTGGTAATGACGTGTCCTAAGAATTTCGCTTCTCAAAGCCAAAATTCACACTTGGAAAGTTTGGCGTACAACACTTTTTCGCGTAGAATTTGCAATACCTGTCGCAAATGTTCCTCATGACTCTGGGAGTATATGAGGATGTCATTAATGAACACTACGACGAACCTATCAAGAAATGGATGAAAAATCCGATTCATGTAGTCCATGAAGATAGCAGGTGCATTTGTCACTCCAAAAGGCATTACGAGATACTCATAATGTCCATAACGAGTTCTGAACGCAGTCTTGGGCATATCTTTCGTCTTTACCCTTATTTGATGATAACCCATCCTTAAATCTATCTTTGAGAATACGACGACTCCTCTCAATTGATCCATAAAGTCGTCAATCCTTGGTAGAGGGTATTGGTTCTTGATCGTCTTGTTGAGTTGTCGAAAATCTACGCAAAGTCTTGAACCTCAATCTTTCTTTCTCACTAATAAAATTGGTGCTCCCCACGGGGATACACTTGGTCGAATGAATTGTTTTGACAGAAGGTCCTCCAGTTGAACTTTCAACTCCACAAGCTCTGTAGGTGCCATTCGGTATGGGGCGATAGAAATTGGACCAGTTCCAGGAATTAGATCTATGGAGAACTCGATATCCCTAATTGGTGGCAAACCAGGAACATCATTTGGAAAAACGTCTGGAAACTCATTTACTATTGACGTTGTCCTCAGATTGATCTCCCCCTCGACTTATAAGTTGGATATAAACAAGCATCCCTGATCTCCTTCTTTTAAAGAAGTTCTTACTTGATGGGTAGATAAAAATATAGAAATCTCGGGATTTGGAAAAACTAAAGTTTTATGGGCACAGTCTAAGAGGATATGATTGGAAGATAACCAATCCATGCCTAGAATTACATCTAACTGTACTAAAGGCAAGTATATCAGATTCACCAGAAAATGTCTATCCCAAATAACAATGGGACAGTTTAGACATATAGAATTTACAATAATTGGTTCAGCGGCTGGGGTTGAAACAATTAAATCATACGTCATAGAAGAAACATGTAAGTTCAGACGTCTCACACAATCCATCGAAATAAAAGAATGTGTTGCACCCGAATCAAAAAGTACAATTAAGAGTTACCTTCTTACTCACAATTACCTTGTATGAGATCTTTGGATTGTGAAGCCTCAGCACCGCTCATGGTATAAACCCTTCCCTTAGCGGTCGGTTTGTTGGTCCTCGAATTATTACCAGTCGGGGCAGACCTCTGAGCATTGCAATCCTTGGCCATGTGTCCTACTCATCCACACTTGAAGCACTTTTCTCCACTTAACTGACAATCATTAGTAACATGATTTGTGTTTCCACATTTGTAGCATCTCTGTATATAGCCTTGGTCCTGATTCCTCTGTCCTCCACTACCAGATGTAGAAGCAACCGGGTGGTATGATTGTCGGTTGTGGTTGTCTCCAGGGGGTCTGTAGTATGGCTTCCTTTGGTTCTGCTTTCCTTTCTGGTTTTGGAATTGATTTGTAGATCTAGACGGTCCTCCAACATTACCTTTGTTATCCTTCCCTTTCTTCATATGTTCTATTTTTCAGCACGTCTCCACCAACTCTTGGAAAATTCGAATTTGTAGTGGTAACACCGATTCTTTGATCTCGAATCCCAGTCCTCCTTCAAATTGCTCAAACTTCCAACTTTCATCAGGTTGGGATTGAAAGAAGTGGAAATATTTAGCAAGCGACTCATACTTTGCTGCATATTCCCCAATTGATAAATCCTTTTGTTGTAGACGCAGAAATCCTTGTTCTTTTTCAACTCTGGCACTTAAGGGGAAATACTTGTCAAGAAAGGCATTCAGATCACCTCCCAAGTAATTTCCTGTTGATCCGAAACCAACAGTTGTTTGGTGCCCTTCCACCAGTACTCAGCATCTCCCAAAAGTAAGAAAGTAGCATAGGAAACTTTAACTCCTTCCGGGGTATGAATCAATTCAAAGATCTTCTCAAGTTCTTGCATCCACAAATCTGCTTTCTCAGAGTCAGTATCTCCATTGAATTGTGGCGGATTTTGACGTCTAAAAGCAGTCAGGCCTCTTCCTTTCGCAGCTTGCTCAGCACGAAGTTGTTCTTGTTGAGTTTGTGTAGCCATCGCAGCTGCTTGGAGGGCAATAGCAGCAGCAACATTTGCCATCGCTTGAGCTGCAAAATCATTCACATCGTCACCTTCATAATATTCTTCGTAGTCACCAAGATTCTCTACTCGACCACCTCTACGGCCGCGACCACGTCCACGCCCACGTCCACCTTCTATTTCCATGACTGACCTACAAGACATAATTGATTAAACCACAACTCGAAACCGAAACGCATACTCACGTAACGACATACATTACTTCTAGGAAGTAATTCAATTAATTCTTAGTCAGAGATCACACAACTTAGACATAACAGACCTATTCCCAAGGATTCCCAAAAGACTCGACCAGCTCTGATACCACTAATGTAACGCCTCCCTTGGCACTACATGTACTTACTCAATTGCAGAAATAAAATAGAAAAGTCTTTTGCTGGTTTACTTTCAGAAAAAAATAAAATTTCTCTCGTTCTAGTTCGAAACATCGCGCATAAAAAAAATTGAACTAATACATAAACAGTACAACCTATATATACTTTCATACTTATACCCATGAATCTATACATATCCAAATAATTGCATCACAGTTTTTTTGTTCCTCACAGGGGATGGGTCATCTGTTAGAGTTACTAGTACTTGTAGGAAATATATACATAATACATACCATATTAACATAAAAGGGCTGAGTGGAGAGCCAAGATTTCAAAAAAATACATGGCGCTCATAAGCCTGATATACAGTAAGTAGAGGTTGACACTACCCCTAAAATACAAAACACCTATGCTAGTCAAACTAGTGGCATCCGTTAGAGAGACCTACATGATCACCATAAAACTGGAGAAGTATCGGGTGAACCTACTCCATCATCCATCTCAACAACGGGACCTACAACCTCATCATCTATAGGGTTATACTCCAATTCTTCACCATCATCCTCTACTGGGTCTTCTTCAATAGGGTCGTCCTCCTCAGGATCTTCTTCAATCATAACCTCATCGTCGTTCTCTCCTCCTACTACGACTATAGGTGTAGGCAACTCCAGTACGGGAGAGGCAGGTCCAGATCCAGGTACTACTTGCAGAGGTGGAGGTTGATGATGAGTGTTCCCAGTCTCCAATAAAGTCCTCAAAAGAAGCCACATTGGGGGTAATGGCACTTCTACAATCTTCTAACTATGCGCATACTATATTGCTCATGCTTCACTTCCCTTTGTCGTCAGCAGTGACCCGGTGTATCTGGCGCTCCGGGCTCCTGGGTGAATTACCCAAGCGCATTCATCCTCTCTCTTCTCAAATGCGAGGACCAGAAACCCCGAATAAGTCAGGTGATGCATCGGATCCATCTATATACCCATAAAAATGAACCATACAAGCGAAACACCGAAACAAAGAAAACAAAGTAAAGGTGAGATACCAACATATGAGTCATCATAAAAGTCACATACACGACTCCCACACAATATCATGCAATATATGTTATAAATATAAACACAGGGATTCATTCCCGACAACCAAATGCAATTTGTGAAAAACTGATTATGTCACTTCAATAATTTTGATCTAACTCATAGTTCTCCAGAGATCCTAACTTCCCTTCACCGTGCATGATAGAATCGCGATAATGCTTATAACACAATTGTTTCGCGTTGGATTGGCCTATCTAGGGTCCAAATCCTCAATTGTTCTAGGGTATCGCATCTCACCTAAATAATACAGAATAGTTCCTGATTGAGTACATTTCGAGCAGGGTAACCGATTTCCACGACCCGAGATTGCAGCCTCGAGCATTTCGTGGAGTTCGAACCCGAATGCCCCTGAAGACCCAAAAACTAAAGAATGGCTCTCTGGTCCATAACTATTCAGTTTGTCAGTTCACCCTTTGTGAAACTGTAGCTCGATACACCATGGCACATCTGCCACAACGGCATAAAAGCCAGACTATGCATGTAACACAAGGTGTTCTCATTTTCATTTTCTTTTTCGCATCATTCTTTCCTCGTCAAGGCTTACGCTCTCAACTACTTTTAAATTAAGTATTAAATTAAACTTTAATACCCACATAGGATCTTATCAATAAAACCCATGATTCACAAACTCCTTCGCAATCGAACACTAGTCCGACGTCTCGGAATTCTAGGTTCTATCTTTCCTCAAAACTCAAATAGGAACTCTAGCCCGTCAATCCGGAACACTAGGTCCTTTCCACTTTCACTCTCTTTCCAGAGGTTTTTCGTTCAGTGAAAAACTAAATCAAAACAAAATCCAATTTTTTTCTCACTTTGCTCCATGAAGAAAATACCGTTTTTAGAAATACATTTTTCACCACCACTTTTCTTTTTGGAAAGCCATTTTCTGAAAAATTGAAGAATCACTCAAAATATATTTCTCAACTTTGAAATAAACAAAACTTTTGTAAAATTTTAAAAGATAAACCTTATTTTCAAAAACACTTTTCCTTTCAAAATCCTTTGAATAAATCCCATAACTTTTGGTCATTTTCTGTTTTATTTCCTCTTCCTAATTTTTTCTATCTTGTCACTTTCAACATTCAAGATTATTTTCTCATTTTCCAATAAACAAAACAAATGCGTTTCAATCTTTCTGAGTTAAGGTAATTTAAATATCTTAGTCTTTTTAACAAGCAATGACCAGTGTCATGCCATCAGCCAATCACAAACAACAATACAAGAAATATCATTCAAACAACTATACAAATATAGGTTATTCACATCTTATATTACCAACATACAATATCCAATCATCATAACCAAGCAGTATAATTAAACTTATAATAGGGTACATGACTAGTATGAGCTCCTCAGGCAAACTCCCTTTACCTCAACAGTGGAACCGTTGCTTGTGAATACTTGTTCTAGATTTCAATTCCTCCCACGATTCCAAAAAATACTCTTATGCTATGTTTCCTTCACAAAATACCACAATACAAGTCAAAATTCGAAAATTTCCTTCTATCCTACTAGGAATAGAAATCGGCCTCTATAGGTAAAATGACTTAGGGATTTTTTTGTTGATTCTAATATTTTTGATTTTGGTCATTTGGTTATTAGAGAGTCTAAGGCAAGTATTAGAATTCAAAAATTCAAACAAAACATCAACCCTTCCCTCCATGAGGGTTTCGGCCTTCATAGGGTTTTTGGTTTTTTTTTTTTTTTCATTTTTCATCAACTTCCTCAACATACCAACTAGAATCTTTAGAGGATAATATATATGATCATGTGCAAGAAAAATCTATGTTCATCAACTCATCCTAGAACTTCATTTCATAAAACTAGAAATGGTCATCTATCCTAAGCCAACATACATGATCATAATAACAAAGAAAAGGAAAGAAACCAAGGTTGATGATTACCTTGAGCTTGAAGGATTAAGGAAGAAGGAAATGGCAATAGGTTGGAAGTTCCTCTCCAAATAAACAAACTTAATGACTAAGCTTTGTGAAGTAAAGAGAAGAAATGAGAGAGTTGTGAGGGTGGAGGGGGCCGGTTTGGGGGGGGGGGGTATTTAAAGTGTAGGGACCTTTGATATTTTAGGGACATGTTTGCCTTAAGCAAATATTATTAATGGGTTTTGGGTTAGTATAAAACTATATTAGTTAAAGTAGTCGTAATGACTTATAGTGACTCATGATGTGACAATTTTCATGAGTCCCTCAATCACTTCCATCTTCTCTGCTTCATATTATATATCTCAACATCATCTCCTAGTTCCATCGTTTATCCGTCTTAATACACGCGTTTCTTTTTATTATCTCGTCCGAATAAAATATAATCTTTATTTCAGAGAAAAAATTTTAAAAATGACCTATATCTCTCAAAAGAGATAAAAATCGTTGATCTTTCGTTTATTTTTCCAAATTAGGTTTTCTGATCAGTAAGTTCTTACCGACAGAGAGAGAACACAGACCGTTTTTGTCTGAGTTTTAAACCTAAAATTTTTCTGGAACTCTTTACCATCAAACCTGATCTAGATATGATTTTGTTTTAGTCAAGTTCATTTTCTAAGTTTCAGATAAAAATATAACATATAAATATCTTTAAAGATATTGGAAAGCATTGAAAATCGGGGTGTTACAAATGTTATATTCATTAAGTACATAAGGAATATAATACATCAGAGTGACTAACAACACAAAGAATTACAAAGTCCTTCTTAAATAAATAAAAAGACTACGGGTACAACCCCTTAAGCTATCCACATGGCATCCAAGGCTTCTGGCGGCTTTGCAGATACCTGCAGCTAAAATGTTAAACGTGGGGGGTGTCCGCTGACTCAGTGATGGATTTCCCCCCAAACACATGCAGACATGAAAAATAAGAATAAAATAATAGCACACAATCACATAATCACTCATTCATATCCACGCAAAATCCATCTCAAAGAGATATCACATAACACCCTGCTTTTCGTTAAGAGCTTTTCTTAAGCTCGTTTGGTTGCTTAAGTTGGTTTGGTTAAGTTTAAGTTGTTGGCTAAGGGCTAAGTGGGATTTTAGCCAAAAAATCCCTTTCTGAAGATTAAGCATGGCCGTGCTTAGTGTTCAGCACGCTCGTGAAGGGGCAGTGTCTTGTGACAGGTTAAGTCACAAGCATGGCCGTGCTTGTTAGTGAGCACGATCGTGCACCCGTGCAGACCGCATCTCGCTAACGCTAAGTCCAGCACGGCCGTGCTTGAGGTGTGTGCGACCGTGCTTTGAGCACAGCCTATATATGCTTGCACAGAAACCGAGGGTTCACGTGGAAACCCTATTTTAGTTGCTGCCGCCTCCCTAGTGCGGCCAGAACGGTTTTGTTCCCTTTTTCCATCAAACTCTTTCAGTTTCTTGAGTGTTGGAGACCAGTTGGGGGCTTTGTTTCATATGTGCTTGATATATAGAGGTAAAGTATTTCCCTTTCGTGTTTCCTTTTCTTGTTTGGAATTGGAAACTGGGTTGTTTATGTTTCTGTTGAACAAGGCTTGGAAGATTAACTGAGCCGCTTTGGGAACTGTGACCAGTTATATCGTTGGAGCGTAGAGTAACCTTCAATCCAGGTATGGGGAGAAGGGTAGTGTAATCATAGGCAGTGGGGGTAGTGTAAGGTAAATGGTGCCCATAACCCCGGTGTTGTTGGTTTTGTATGCCTATGTGATTAATGAAATCCGTGATAACATGATTCATTGACTGTTTTTGGTATATGATGTTTATGCCTTATGTTCATAATAAATGATTAATGGTTATGTTGTCGTTGTTGGTATGAACATGATGATGAATGTTATCGTTGGATGATGATTGTTTGATGATGTTGTTAAGACCATAACTGTTGAAATAAGGTGAAATAATCTGGAAAATACTCTGTTAAACTGATTTAAGAATGATGGATTTATTCCCCTAAAAATTGGTTAAGAATACTGAGTTAGTTTCTACCCATAACAGTGTAGTCGTGCGTTAAGCATGGCCGTGCTGACAGGGAGCACTGCCGTGCTGACAGGGAGCAAGGCCATGCTCCCAGTTCAAATTCTGGAAAATGGTCGTGCTTTATGCATGACCGTGCAGCAGAGGAAGCACGGCCGTGCAGGACAAGGAGCACGACCTTGCAGCTGTGCACTGTCGTGCCTACCAGGAAGCACGACCGTGCTTCACTTATGTGATCAGCACGGCCGTGCAGGGGACAAGCACGCCCGTGCTCTCCTATCAGACAGAGACAGAATTAAAGGTTTAAATAGGGGTTTTTAACCCCAATCTTCCCAATAACGTGATGATAACACTTTGAAGCAATTAGATAACTTGGTTAATGATTAACGAAGATAATTAAAAATGATGAAATGACTAAGTCGGTATCCGTTGGGGTACCGCACGTTGAAGTCTTGGGTGCTTATTGACCCAAGCTTATTGGCCCAAGCACGTTGATGTTGAAGTCTTGGGTGCTTATTGGCCCAAGCATGTCGGGTCGATGTTGAAGTCTTGGGAGCTTTTTGGCCCTAGCAAGGAGGTGGTTGATATTGTTTGTTGTTGTGCCATGCATAGAGCATTGAATTTGATGTTGAGGGGGAGGTTCGACATAGGGGAGATCGCCTGAGAGTACGGTGATCTGACCATCCACGGTAGGTTACCCAAGGTTTGGTGACCGTGCGCCCCCGTGATGAGGCATCTGATGGTTTGACGTGTTGGCTATCAATGGGGTTCACCCAAAGGTTTGGTGAATTGCCGGTGTTGGTGCTTTTATGGCCAATACGGATATGTAACTCCGAAGTCGTTCATCCTGAGTTAGTTTGGATCCACGTGCATAATGGAGTAGCTGAGTAGTGCTGCATTGCACCGCATAACATACTTGATATTGTTGATGTTGATGTATGTCGATATATATGTTGATGTATGTTATGATGATGTCATGCTGTTTGTTTTACCTTGCTTCCTGTCTCCATGCCGTATATGTTTACATGATTCTTACTCCCCGCTCTTTGTTTGTTTGTTTGGCCTGATTGGCTTCTTGCAGAGGATGGCGAGCAGTCAGGAGAGGAGTGACTCTAAGGAGCCGCCACTCATAGTTAGGACTTTTCCTTTCAGTTTAGTTAGTTTCAGTTATTTTTCCATGATGTATGGAACGGTTATACCGGCTCTGTTGTGACATCGGGTTGGGACGTTTGTTGTTGTTTTTTTGGTTATTCATTTAAACTTGATTTCATTTCCGCATTTTGAGAACTTGTTCATGTGGGGCCTTTCTACCCATGGACAAATGTTTTATTTATCCAATAAATGCATGACTCGTTTATATCTTTATGTCTTTTATTGCTTCATAATATGCAGGGTAGTAGGGTGTCACAATGACTAGCTGGACACCTCCTCCCATTGGTTCTCTCAAATGTAATATTGATCTTTGCCTTCTTTGAGGGCTTAAATTTATCTGGGTTTGGTATGTGCATTCGTGATCATGGAGGAAATTTTGTCCAAGCCAAAACTATGTGGGTTGACTCTAATCTGGAGGTGAAGGTTGTGGAAGCTATGGGTCTTATGTTTGCTATACAATGGACAAAAGAGCTGGGCTTTATGAATGTTCACTTTGAAGTTGATAGTAAAAGGGTGGTGGATGAACTAGCTTCGACTAGGGAGAATTTTACTGAGTTTGGTGTTATTGTTAACCATTGCAAGAGTCTTTTGTCCTTTTTTACAAACTTTTCAACTAAGTTTATTAGGAGGCAAACAAACAGTTGCTCATTCTTTGGCTAGGGTACTGTGTTGTATGCTAGCTCCTGTTGTTTTCACATTACTCCAAGTTGTATTGCTGACATTATTATGAATGAATTGCCATAAGTTGGCTTTGATAAAAAAAAAATTTGTTTAAACCATTGAATGAAAATAAAATCAATGATTGAGATCAGGTGTAACTAAAATATGACCAACACAGACCGATCTCATACATACTTATATTTATATATATATACCGTGAGATCAATATAGATGATCACATATATGATATATTTAATGGGATGAATGTGTTTTTTAAAAAAACGTGGAAGAAGACAGAGCATTTTATATGATAGAGATTACCTAATACTTGTATCATTTTTTTTAAAAGTTATGTATTTATCTTTCAACATTCATCCTCCAAATAAAATTAGATGATCAACAATTCTACATTCACTCTCTCCCCTTCTCATTGTGTTCTGACGTGACATGCTCTATGTGTGTGTGTGAATATATATAACACTGAAAACCAAGTGGCTTCTCTCTGTCTGAGACACAGACATAAACATAAAACAAGGTGGAACCTCTCTTATGCCTTGCTTTATATAGCTTCAGCAGTCATGCCAGGGAAATATGGCAGAGATCAGAGAAGAAACCTCTTCTGAAAATTCTGTATATTCACCAGGTTCAAGCTCACCAATGAGTACCAAGTGCAGATACATGCTTGATAGATTATGCAGTTTTGCCACTTCATTGAAGAAAAGCAGCACACCAACTGGTCGAAGAATTTTCCACAGAGATGTTGAAAAAGAAGAATTCCAATATGCTAGTAGTCACTGTCTCTCATCCTACTACAGTGTCTTTGTGGTTCGACTAGCAATCATGGTCAGTGAATTTTTCTCATATATGGCTAAACTTTAGTTTCTAAGTTTGATATTAGCATGACTTACTGATTTATATGTAGAAATATATAATGAAGCCAAGGCTAAACTGCCAAGAAAAATTATGAGAATTAGTTGTGAAGAAAAGACTATTTATTAGACCCTTGTTTACATATAATTAAAAAGTATCATCATAACCGTGTTGATCTAGACCATTATTTTGTTTGATGCAGGTCATGCTAGCCATCTTGATAGGGCTGCTCACTATATTGACATGGCATTTCACAAAGATTTATACTACAAAATCACTTAATAGTTTGGCATATGGTCTGCGTTATGAACTTCTGCAACGCCCCATCTTGCGGATGTGGAACATCTTGAATTCCACTGCTGAAATTACAACAGCTCAGGTTAAGCTGTCTCAGTATGTGATCAGACGTTACAGCAACCCTGCCACTCAAGCAGAACAAGTTGAGGTTGACTGTTAATTTATTATTATACTCTTATTGTTTTATCCACACAAAAAATAAGTCATTCTTTCTGTTTTATTGTTATGTTTGAGACCATCTTTTAGCACTTATCGTGTCTTGCTTATTATGTTTGAGACCATGTTAGCATTTACCATATTGACTTATTATGTCTTGCTTATTTGTATTGTTCCAACACTAGCAGCTTTATGAAGCAATGAGGGCTGTAACATGGGCAATGTTTGCTAGTCGAAAAGCTCTCAACTCAATAACAATCAATTATAAGAATGGATTTGTCCAAGCATTCCATAGAGATCTGAAGGATAACAATACATTTTATATCTACTCTGATCTAGCAAATTACTCCATATGTGCCAGCAGCTCTATTGAGATCAATTCCTTTTCAACGCATCAAGCTTGGGATGATAAAGCCATTCATGGTAACCAGTCTGCAATTTGGTACCGTGAACCACTTGACCCTCTAACTGGTGAGAAGACTGGAAAAGCTATGCAAATTGCACCTGAAGACTTGATCAATATAGCTGGCCTTTCCCAAGTACCTGATGGTGTAGCTTCATGGCATGTTGCAGTGAGCAAGTTTACAGATTCACCATTACTTTCAGCAGCATTGCCAGTTTGGGACTCTTCTAATAAGAGTATTGTGGCAGTTGTGGGTGTCACAACTGCACTTTATAGTGTAGGACAGCTAATGAGGGAACTGGTTGAGTTGCACAGTGGTCATATGTATTTGACTTCCCAAGAGGGTTACTTGCTTGCAACTTCCACAAGTTCACCTCTACTGACAAATTCATCCAAGTCGCTAAAACTTAAGATGGCTGTTGACTGTGAAGATGATGTAATACGACTTGGAGCTGAGTGGTTACAGAGAACTTATGGGAACAATTTTCCTCCAGGTCATGAGGTTCATGTAGAGAATGTCAAGCTAGGCCACCAGCAATATTATGTTGACTCATTCTTCCTAAACTTGAAGAGACTTCCTTTGGTAAATTTGAAAACACTGCACCTTTTACTTACATTAGATCTTATGTAAAACATTGCTTTTAAAATTTTAAAAATCTGTAGCTGACAGGGTAGAATATATTAAGTGGTCACATTTTTTCTCAATAATTCTGTTGAGCATTTTATTCCAGTAAACTTTCTGCCTCTATTTCATTTTTTGTTTTTAACAAACTATCATATTATACCTTTTGAGATTCTATGAATTAGTGACTTAAACTTTGTGCAGGTAGGTGTAATCATCATACCAAGAAAGTATATCATGGGGCAGGTAGATGAAAGAGCCTTCAAAACATTGGTTATTCTGATATCTGCATCGTTATGTATTCTAGTCATTGGATGTGTTTGCATTTTGATACTGACAAATGGAGTATCAAAGGAAATGAATCTAAGAGCAGAACTGATAAATCAACTGGAAGCAAGAAGGAAGGCAGAGGCATCAAGCAACTATAAAAGTCAATTTCTTGCAAACATGAGGTTGGTTTTTCAAGTTTAGATTTGTAAATACTTAAAACTTGAACTTGCTTTATGCAATTTATGATCTAAGTTTCTAATTTAGAAAACAAGGAACAGTATATCCATCAGTTGATCCATGGCTTGAAGAAATCTGAGGAAACTACATCTACAAATTTTATGTATTTCATGAACTGATTATGTTTTGAAACATGTTGATATGTTTCTATAAACTAGATTCTATTTATAACACTGTACACAAGATACTCCAACCAATGACCTATCTTGCCATTTGGTTCATGTGTCCACAAATAAAATTGAGTGTTCACAAATGTGATTCGTGGTCTTTTTTTCTTGGATGCATTACAGTCATGAACTGAGGACACCTATGGCAGCAGTAATTGGGTTGCTTGACATTCTTATATCTGATGACTGTCTCACAAACGAACAATATGCAACAGTTACTCAAATAAGAAAATGCTCAACTGCTCTGCTCCGTCTTCTTAACAACATCTTGGATCTGAGCAAGGTTAGATATATCATATAACATATACACTAAACTTTTTGTTCAAGAATATTTAAATTTAATCTTACAGCCATCTACTGGAAATCAATTCCAAGTTTCTTTACCATTGTAACAAAACTGAACCTCTGCCAAGAAGCTTCCTAATATTTTATAGAATTTAGGTGGAATCTGGAAAACTGGTCCTAGAAGATGCAGAATTTGACTTGGGACGGGAACTTGAAGGGCTTGTAGATATGTTTTCTGTGCAGTGCATTAACCACAAAGTAGAGACTCTTTTAGACCTGTCTGGTATGAATCTCACTTTGGTTGCATGAGAGATTTTAATTTCAGTGAGAAGTAGATGATTAGAAGTTCTTTTAACAAGTTTCTGATGCATCTTGTCCATAACTATTTTCCTGCAGATGATATGCCAAAAGTAGTTCGGGGCGATTCTGCTAGGGTAGTTCAAATTTTTACAAATCTGATAAACAATTCAATTAAGTTTACTCCATGTAAGTCAAAATTTGTATGTCCTAGTTTTTTGTTACAATAGTGGTAGTGAAAAAACTGAAATAGCTCACCTGATTGAAATATAAAAAGAATCTCACAAAAATTCATAATTGGTTTATTGGAAATGACATCTATATTCATCCCTCATTAAAGCACTGAACTCTGAAGGAAGACTAATATAAACCCTTTAATATTTCCTACAGCGGGTCACATTATTCTGCGAGGATGGTGTGAAATTCCATTTTCTTGCAGTGATAGTCCAAGTTTTCCTCTAGAGCAGAAGAAATCATGGAGTTCACAAAAGACCAGAGAGAAGCAAAATACAAACCACGCAAAGAGAATATCCAAGAAAGACAACAAAGTGAAACTTTGGTTTGAAGTTGATGACACGGGCTGTGGTATGAACTTAAAAACTTGTGTGGGAAAACTTCATTGAGAACCATCCATTTTGTGTCAAAATATAAATTAGTCAAAGGATAAATCACTATGATTTGCTTCCTCCTTTGTATGTGAGATAACTTTTATGCCTAATTCATATGATCCCATGTTTTTATAGGTATTGACCCAAGTAAATGGGATTCTGTGTTTGAAAGCTTTGAGCAAGCTGATCCATCAACTACTCGACTGTAAGTAATTTAAATTTTTAATAAAGACAAGATAAAAGTCTGCTAGAAATTACTTTTTGGCTAACAAATGATCATGATATCATTATGAGATTGTCATTAAACTTCAAAATTAATATTAAACTTATAGCCAATAGTTTAAAGAACCTTTTGAATGCCACAGCTGAATATTTATGGAGTTTTTGTAATCTTTGTTCATTTCAGGCATGGAGGAACTGGTCTTGGTCTTTGCATTGTCAGAAATTTGGTGAGTAAGACCATTAATGTGTAAAGTTTCACACAAGTACAATCACCATTCATAATGAATGTGTTTGCTGAAAGATAAACGATGTGTCTGCCCAACACAAACATGTAAATACATCATATAGATAGGTGAAGCTTATGTCAGCAGCTCGTTTTAAACTAATCAAAATAGTTTCTTGAACAGTATTAAGAGCATTGTCCATTATTTTAGAAGAGTATGGTTTAATCTCAAGGTTTATCAATTCCTTTTGTATGTGTCCTTTTCTCTCCTAAAATAAGTTGTGACTTTCCTGACATTAATATAAATTCCTTTTATCTCATTACTACTGTGGGTGGCAGATTAATAAGATGGGTGGAGAAATCAATGTTGTCAAAAAGGAGGGCCCAGGAACACTGATGCGATTATGCTTGCTTCTCAGTGCACCCACGGATATCATAGAACAACATTGTGCAATAGATTTCACAAACAATGGCTTAGTGGTAAGTAAAGTCACTCTACTTGGCAAATAAAATCTGAAATATTATGTGCCTGTATGCATGCTTGCGTATGTAATAGGCCATGCATTACTGATAACCCAAAAAGGACAAAAGTTTGCACAGTTGATATTGCAACTGATAATACAACCTTTTAGTTGACTTTTCAAGTATCAAAGCAAAAATCATTAGATTATTCTCGGTGAAGATATAGAGAATAATATTCTACTGTTTTATAGGTTGGTGGTAGAAGGGTTAAACATTTGCAGAAAAATTTGTCTCAAAGAGAGTTATTCTTGCTACTTTTGTTTTCCATAAGTGATGTCAAGAAATAGTATGTTTTGTTTCAGCAATAAAAGCATTTACTTTAGCATTGATTTGTAATTAAAGTAATGTTTATTTAAAATATTTTTCTCACTTGATACTGACTTTTGTATTGACTTTGGAATTTATTTTTTGAAATTACATTTAATTCATCTTGAAAAATGTACATTTCACTAAAAAGCAAGTGCATATTATGGACATGTTAGTCAAACCTAGACACATATATATAATAACAGAAAACCATTGCAAGGATAATAAGCAGGTTCTTAAATAAGAAGTGTTGATGCAGGTACTGCTTGCACTGCACGGCAACATGGGACGATTAATTACATCCAAGTGGTTACAGAAAAATGGGGTGTGTACTATGGAAGCATCTGAATGGAATGGACTAACACAAATTCTAAAGGAACTCTTTCATGCAAGAAGTCCAGTCCATAATAATAACTTCGATGCACATTATCCAGTAACTGAGGGACTGAAGTCTAAATTAATTCACATACAAGATATGAGGAACCCTACTTTTGTCATTGTTGTTGACATTGGGATACTTGACTTGAGCACAGATATATGGAAGGAACAGCTTAACTTCCTTCACAGGTACTTTGGAAGAGCAAAGTTCGTTTGGATACTAAATCATGACACCTCCAGTACCATAAAGATGGATCTCCGGCGGAAAGGGCATATACTGATGGTCAACAAACCCCTTTACAAAGCAAAGATGATTCATATTTTGGAAGCTGTCATAAAGGAGAGGAATTTTGAGCTACAAAAGAAAAACATGACTGCTCCAAGGACAACAATGAAAGAGGATGATTTCCACGAGTTTCTTGAGATTGATTCTACACATTTTGATGCAGCTACCTCTGATGATTCTGACATATCTGAAATGAGTGGTTCTAATCCTGTTAGTGCCAGAGGAGATAAACAAATAGAAGAGGTAGCCAGTTCCCATCCATCATCACCATACCAGATAAGTAACTGCTTAGTTGGATTAACAAATGAACAATTGCAAGATAATAATTTAAGGAAAGAAGAGTCATGTCAGAGCAGCCCCAATTCCAATTATGCCAGTGAAGACATTGAACTTAATTCCCTGTCAACTAAAGAACCATCATTTCCAACAGAAGTTCAAGCTGGAGATTCTGAACTTAGGGAAACAAATAGGGTCACCAACTCAAGTAAAGAAGTAAATGGAAAGAAATCTCTTGAAGGCTTAAAGATATTGCTTGCAGAAGACACTCCAGTACTTCAAAGGGTGGCAACCATAATGCTTGAGAAAATGGGAGCTGCTGTTGTTGCTGTAAGTGATGGACAACAGGCAGTAGATGCTCTCAATTGCATGCTAGGTGTTGAAGATTGTAGAAGAGAGTCTCTTCAGAAGGAAAGAAGCACAAGATCTCAAAAAGATAGTTTGGCTTGCCCTCCATATGACTTGATCCTAATGGATTGTCAGGTAATTCTTTTTCACAAGAAGTAAATATCATACTGAATTTCAGCTTAACTATTCTGATTCTTTCTGTCTTTGTGAAAAACAAGATGCCAAAGATGGATGGCTACGAGGCAACAAAAGCAATCAGAAAATCAGAAGTGGGAACTGGCTTGCACATTCCCATTGTTGCTCTTACAGCCCATGCAATGTCATGTGATGAAGCCAAATGCTTGGAGGTGGGCATGGATGCTTACTTAACAAAGCCAATTGACTTCAAGATGATGGTGTCCACCATTCTTTCACTCACTAAAAGACCATCTTGACTTCGCACATAAAGCACAAGTTAACAAAGGGTTGGCTTTGGCAGCCTAGAAATGTATAGAAGTTTACCAAATTTTAACATCAGAAATCATAGCTTGACATATATGTATTGGTCCAATTTTCTTGACTTAACGCACTGGTACCAGTAAATGGCTGAAGTTTAGTGCTCTTCTGCTTGCATATGACTGCATTGTGTACAAGATAAAACTTAATGTTTACTCACTTACCAACTTCTATTTACATATTGCCTAATTTAAATAAATAAACATAGTAAGGCAAAAGGAGTATGGGTCCCCTTCACAACAAACCTTTATCATGTAAGCAAGCTTGTACTTTGAATTTTGATTATGAAAGAATGTAAGGATTGAGAAGTTTTATTTCCTCATCTGAATGTAATCTCTCTCTTTTTTTTTCTTTTTTTTCCTTTCATCTCATTAGATCTTTTTCATCGCACATATGTATTGGTGCATTAGGACTTGCTGTTCTGGTGTGGTATCATGCATTTGTCAAATTCATTGCATGTTGCTAGCTATTAGTCAAGTGCACAAGCTGAGTTGAGTGGTCTCTCTTGATAGACAAGATTGTTAGTGGGAGGAATCAGGAACATAAAGATTTTTTCCACACTATATTAAGTAATGTAAGTTTTTTTTATTAGAAGAAAATTTAACTCTTAATAACGAGTATTTGGATAGATGAGATTTTGAAACTCATCAAAATATGAAATCCTCCACACTAAATATGAAGATAAGATCATGATAGTAATAATGTGGGCAGATAATAATATCGGAGTAGAAATAATAACAATGATAGTGAAGACCACTTATACCAAAAATGAAGAAGGAATGTGATCAAAAAAGAAGATGAAAAAAATAAAGATTGATATGAAGGTCAGTGACTCAATGGTAACAGAATTCAAAGAATGAAAGGCACAAATTGAAATCGTGATCCGCGTTAACATCTCAACCACGATCGCCCCCTGTTTAAATGGCAATTTAATTAGTAAAAACTTAAAAACCAATATTTTGGCCTATGCAGGTCTCGAACCTGCGACCTTCGCGTTATTAGCACGACGCTCTAACCAACTGAGCTAATAGGCCATTTGCTATTTTCCTTCAGAATGTAGTATAATACCTAATAATATCAATTACGTTGGATACGAGGTACATACATACTCTCTTATTCTCTCTCCTAAGGATGAAGAAGCCCTCTTTTTCAGGAGAAATGTTTTTTGAACACCCATTTGGAATACCTTCAGCGACACCTTGGTTAATCACGTGCAAATATTTGGTTAATTCAGTTCATTATATGATTAATTGTGTGCAAATATTTGGTTAATTCATGATGACTCATTAATCATACAAATTAACTAGATATGTGCATGTGATTAACCAAATATTTACATGGTTAGGGAAAATAAGCTTCAGATGACCCATTAACCATATAATGAACTAAATTAATCAAATATTTACACGTGATTAACCAAGATGTGGATATCTCATCCGAATGTGGAAATAACACATATGCTTTTTATTGCCTTCAACTTCCCTTATTCAGACTAATTCTTTGTTCGGATGAAAAACAATTCTTTGTTCCCTGCTTCTCTTGCTTTTTTCATGAGACTAATTAAGCCTTGCATGGGTTCAATGTTTCATGTTTTCATTCTTAATATACAGGAAATAAGGTTGAAATTATATTTTGTTAGATGTAAATAAAATATGGGGTGTGGTATCTCAAGTGGTTAAGAGCTAATAGCTCATTTGGTTATCATGATAGGATAAGCTATCATATCTTGTCTGAAACTATTGTTCGGTGAGCCAGCAGGATAGAATAAACCAACCTTGTCACCTATCATATCCTGTCAATCTAGTTAAAATTCTATCCTGAGGGGGAGCTGGGTTAGAACTCAACAGGATAGGATATGGTGATTTAAAATATAAAATATTTTTTATATAAAATAATTAAAATATAATATGGTTACCCAAAAAGATATAATAAAACATAAAATAATAAAAATATTAATAATTAATTTTAAAAATTATTTTTTTATTTGTCACGAGGCTAATTTTATTACTTTATATTATTTTAAAAAACTGAAAAATAAATAAAAAATATTTTAATAATTTAAGTATATGGAAAGTAAAAACTAAAAATAAATATTTAAAATTATAAAAAAATTAATTTAAGTTAAAAATATTTTAAATTTTTTTAATATTATATGTAATTTTATCACAAGGACAATTTGTCTTTTTATATAATCTTAAAGAAATGAAAATTATAAAAAAAAACTAATATCTAATAAAATATGAAAACATTCAGCAAAAAAAAAACGAAAATTTTAAAATTCATACTTAAATTACAATACTATCAAGTTGGTTATCTGGTGGACACCAAACGTTGGATAGGATAACAGCTTATCATGCTCATATCCTATCATACTCCTATCCCGCTCTCTTATCCTATCTGCCCCTATCATATCATGACCACCAAACGAGCCCCAAGGGTTTAAATCTTTAAGGTGTTGGAGGTCTAAGGTTCAATACTTAGCAAATGAGAAAAATTAACAACTAACATATTAACATACTAATATTTTCCTATAAAAAAATTGTAAATAAAATGTTTTTAGGAAATATTTCTTAAAATGAATGAAAATTGAAAACATAAAATTGTTGTTTTCACTATTTTCAGAAGTGCATGGTGGGGATGAGTGTGGGAAAAGAAAAATGAAAATTCTAATAACACACACATATATATTCGAAATTCATGAAAAATTGAAAATGAAAATGACTTTTTGATAATAAAAATGAATAATGAAAATTGAAAACATTTCCCCAAAACAAACTGACTCAGTGTCTATGGGGGATTGGGGGTTATGTATAGTACTTCGAACCGTTTTTTATGAAGGAACTGAATTTGATTTCTGATAGAAGAGAATACAATAGACAGTCGTTCACTTTTTATTCATACATCTCAAGATTTGTGTATGGCATGCATTAAGAATCAGGTTCGACCTTTGAATTTGAGGTTAGGTTATGGAGGTATGATACCACAGGAACATTCTCTGTTAGTGTTAGTTTCTCATTAGCACTTATTTTGTAAGGCTTGCCTTCATTGCCAACATGCTCTTATCCCATTAATCCATGATTTCCAACTTTTCATGGTTAACTATAATGCGTCAATAAGGGGTTAGGTGTATAACCATGATTTGACAAAAGGATATTCTTTTGCCCAAACCATCGTTCGAGACTTTCCAAAACTAAATCAAGCATGCTATAAGGTCTTAGGGAACCTAAAGATGAGTTAAAAGAGAATATCAAATGTACATTATATTTTGAGTAGTAATTGAAACTCATGAAGTCATCATGTGTTTTGGATAGAAGAAAATAAGCCAGTAGCCCAATCTTGGGGACAATAACATTATTAGTATATTGACAATAATAATTAAATAATAATCTCTTCACTTGGCCTTTCTGTTCACTTCAAGTAAGTAACCAAGGATCACCACAGTTGTAGCAATAGCAATTGCTATAGCTCCCTGAGCCAGTGTGGAACGATGCTTGAAATTGAAGCCTAACTCTGAGAGTTTCTTGTGTGAGGTTGCATAATCTCCGAAAAAAGCATCCTCATCCTAGTACAATTGAAAATTATTAGTGAGTCTAAAATTGTATTTTATTTTATCATTTTCTTCACAAAATTTAAAACCAGGAAACAATATTTTGACCATTATAATTAATAATAAAAACTTATCAATTAAAATTAATGTTTCGAATTCTTTAGCCATTACCCTTGCATACAGTTCAACATACTGGCGGAACTTAGGATCGTCCACTAAAGCCTTGTCTGTGGGAAGCTTCAATAAGCCTTTTGACTCAGCATTCAGTAGTTCCCTGATTATAGTGTCAAGTGAAATTTCAATTTATATTCTAATTTAAACAAACAAACAAACGGTTGATGCATGCAACTAATTATCTTACACAAAATAGGAGTTATCAAACTTCAAAGGATCCTTTGTCCATTGGCCTTCAAAGCCTGAGCGTTCTTGATGTGCCTTACCCTTTATCAAGATGAAAAAATGAAATTAAATTAAATGTATCCTTCAAATATATATGCAAAGGGACTCTTGGATATATCATTCTTACCAATGTGTGGCCTCCAGACAGAACCACGATGTCTTTATCAATTAGACCCATGCGATAAAAGATTTCCCTTAAATGCGATGCACCTGAAATTTTTTCATAAAAGTGAATAATCATCTTAATATAATCGTAAGTCAGGATCACTAATACCTTGTATATTGTCAGACAAACACCTATATCACGGGCTAAAAAGAAGACCATGTGTATTGAACTTTATAACAAGAACCAAATAACAAAGTAACAGAGGAGCATAACAAATTAGTATAGCAGGCAGACAAGCATGCATGTGGCAAAATCATTGTCAGTCATAAGATCTATAACAAATGGGTTGTATATTGAATAGATTTATGATCTGTAATATACCAAGATCAAATTAGAATCTCTCAACCTATTGGCTATTTCCCTTTTCACATTAATATGTACCTATGTCAAAATAGGGTTGGGATAAGATGTATCACTCATATTTTGCATCACCCACTACACCACTCATATTTGACAAATTTTGGACCAATCAAATTGTCACATGAATTTGATCAAAATTTCAAACTTTCTAGTTGTATTTCTACTGTAATCAAATATATGAATACAATATATTGTAGTATAGTATATGTACTCTTTGTATTCACAAATTTAACCCATATAAAATAATGTTTTTGATTAAAAAAAACTGATTATATTAAAAAATAATATTTTAATATGAATTAAAATAATGTTCATTGTCAGTAATATTTTGTAATATAATCAGTTTTTTTTAATCAAAAACATTATTTTAATATGGGTTAAATTTGTGAATACAAAAAGTACATACTATACTACAATATATTATATTCATATAGTTTGACTACAGTATAATACAACTGAAAAGTTTGAAATTTTGACCAACCTATGTGACAATTTGATTGGTTCAAAATTTGCCACATGAGCAGTGTAGTGGGTAGTGTAAAATATGAGTAGTGCATCATAGCCACACCCCGTCAAAATAATGGTTAATAGTGCTGTTTAAGGTTTGAAATGATTACATGCTAGGCAAATAAGAAAATCAACAATATCAATGCCAACCTAAGGAAGAGATCCCAACATGATTATATTAATTACCTAGTTTGGCATCTGGAAGGCGACCTTCTGGTGGAGATTCCATTGAATCCTAACAAAAGAAAATTAATGAGTAAAATTTATATACTATATGCCTATATATATTGAAACCCGTGCATGAATTATATATAAGGCTAAACAAAACTTCTGCGTAATATATATATACCTTTCTCCCAGGAATAAAGTCAATTGTTGGACCCCCAGTGACCTCTACTGCAACAACACCAGCAAGCTGAAAGATAAATCCAACTTGATACATTATACATACAAGTTAATCTATGATTTCACATATACAATAAAACTCTCCAATTTCTCTTTATCACACAATAACTAAATCATATATGCCAAAACTAAAATAACCTGGTAAAGATCAGCATATGAAACTTTTGGATGTTTGGTCTTCACTTCTTCTGTTCTCGAAAGAAACCAAAAAACAGTGAGGAATTAGCAGATAGATATATACACACACAGTTTAAGAGAGAAGAAGAAAGGTCACCACAGAATTCAACTGCCTTTTGCAACCCCCTGTTTGCACTGTGATTCAACTCTTGTACATTCCTGATAGAACCATTGGGACCTCCTGTTCTCGTTTTAGCATCGTAAGTACCAGCATCGTGCCACCTACAAATATATAATTGTCACTAAATATATGTATATATATGTACACACACACACACATATATATATATATATATATATATATATATATTCTAAATAGAGATATATTGAGAGAAATAATTAATGGAAGCAGTTGTTTGTTATATATTTACTTACGCTAATCGAAGCATGAGAGGAGCGCAGTTTCTGTTGGAGATAAGAGCTCGAAGGTCACGACGTGCCTTCTCAATTTCCTTGAGATACTCATGGTCAACCACAGGTTTCGCCATGGTCAAAGTTTACAGATATGCAAGGATTTGATTTGGGAAAGAGGAAGATGGAATAAGGAGGAAGTGCAGTGCAGAGAGTTTTTTGTGAGTGAAGGATTTATAAAGCGGGAGAGAACAGAATAATGAACAAGAAGCTGAAGGTCTGCCATGCAAGTAAAGGATTTTATTCCTTTGATTGCTTTGCTGCAGCAAGAGAAAAAGGAAATCGCTTTTGTGTTTTCCTTGCTCAAGGAGAAGATTCGCTTCCAACATCACAAGCTTTTTAGCTTCTCTCTAAAATTTAATCAATAAAACTCATTTCATGAACATTAAATCAAATGTTGCGTCCACGGTCGGGTAGTTTAAGTGGTTTGAGGTAAGGGTATAAAGAGTTGGAAGAGCATGAGGTCCAAGGTTCAAACATTGACAAAGAAGAAAAAACTAACATAACAACTAACTACTAACATTTGCCTATAAAAAAAAATCAAATGTTGCTTCTCGTAGTTATCAAAAAAAAATGTTGCTTCTCCACTACAAGAAAACATGAGTTTACCGACAGAAATTTAACGACGGACATCATTTTCGTAGGTAGTAAGTGGATTACCGACGGATTTAGTCGTCGATAGATATGGATACCAAAAGTTTCGTGAATTACCGACGGAAAGTCCATCGGAAACCTTACCTCGGAAGTGATGGCGGGAATGAAAAATTATTGGCGGGAGAGTGTACCGACGGACTATTCCGTCGATAATCTTGAACTGTAAGTACCGACGAGTGGTCCGTAGGAAATATGCTTGTAGGTACCGACGGACAATTCCGTCGAAAATCATATTTTTGAATTACCGACGGATAAAGCCATCGGTAATTTTCAATAGTTGTCGGTAAATTCCATTTAACCCTCACCGAAAACTTTTATTCCCCCTATTTTCCCTTTCTCCTCTTTGTTTTCCCTCCCTGTTTCCGTCTCTGCCGCCATCGTACATCGCCATTGCCGCCTCCGTTCTTGCGCTGCGAACACTGCCACCGCCTCCAACCCTTTCTACTCTCATTTCCTCCTCCTCTCATCCCTTTCTCCTCCCTTTCTGGTTCCCTCTAGGCCGCGACCACCACCCTCCAGCAACCACCGCGAACCACCACCTGAAACCCACCACCACCCCTCTCATTCTCCTCCCCTCTCCTTGTCCCCTCCATTCTCACCAGAACCCACTTTCCTCCATTCCTTGCAAAACCACCACCACCACTCATTAGTTGAGGTATCCTCCTAATTTTTTTTCCTATTTATTTTACAAAAAAAAAATGGGTTTATTGATTAATATTGATTGAGGTTATTTTGTGTTTGATTGGCTGTTTTGTACTAGTTGTTGTGTTGTCTGCTAGCTACCTCATTGACGAGTTGTCTATATTCTGCTCCAGGTAGGTAATTTTTTTTATTGGTTTTTTTGTTGTTGCATATAATTAATTGTACGTGTTTATATATGTTTGTTGATGTTTAATAATTGATTTTGGTTGTTGATGCTTAAATGTGTTATAATGTTGTTGATGCTTAGTACAAATTAAACTATTGTTGTTATGATTATATAGGTGTGACTATGTTAATTGATATACCCAATAACATTATTTACATTACTTAATTATAAGATAGTCAATAATATTATAGAAAATAAAATTCTAAGTAAATCAGAACTTCAGTGAATTAATTATTTAATACGTTAGTTACTCGTATAATTGTACGAACTCAAGGCAATGGTGCGGCAATAGATCGTGATCAACGGCGAAGCATGAACAATGGTTGCAGGTCAACCAGGTCAACCATTCGGGAGCCTACATCCTCTAGCTCACAGGACACGGAGGAGGTGCAGCAGCAGAAGGAGGCGAACGAGTGAATAAGGCAGCAGATGGAGGCCTTCTCTATGGAGATGACCGATGTGCTCCCACCCGAGAGGCGTATCGTTCTGCAGGTGGTCCTGCAGACCAGTCAGCCCTCCACTTCTACTAGTCCACCTCCTGAGAAGCAGGATGCCGGTGTGTCTTATCCGTCCCAGCCTGATGGTCATCTTACGCCGGTGAACTCCCCCTGCCAGGACGACAATGAGGGTTATTATGATGATCATTATTACGATAGTTATAGTTATAGGGTTTTGTAGCTGTAGGGTTATTTATGTATGGATCGATATTATATTTGTCTTATGTTTTTATTTTATTTTAATTTTAGTTTCATTACTTTTAAATATTTATTTGTATTTAAATTTAAATTAATAAAATAATAAATTAATCAAAACAAAATAAAGTAATAATTAATAATTAAAATAAAAATTGATTTTAATATTAAAAAATAAATGATTTATAATTAAAATAATATAAAATTAATTATTAATAATGAAAACAAAATAAATTAAAAATAATAATCAACAATTAAAATAAAATTAATTAATTATAATATAAAATTAAATAAATTGCAACTGCCGACAGACTTTTCTGTCAGTAAGTTTGGATCCCTATTATTGAAGGACATTGCCATCGGTAAATCCCTCAGACACTTACCGATGGACAATTCCGTCGGTAGTTGGGCAACCCCTATGATGAGTTACCGATAGACATTTCCTTCGGTAATTACCGCCAGACCGCCTAAATCCCTCGGAAACACATACCGACGAGCTCATAATCGATGGGCACGTGACCGTCGGAAATCCGTCGGTAATCACCCATTGCCGACGACTTTTTGGCCTTTCCGACAGCTTTTGACGGTCGATAATAACTTTTTTTTTGTAGTGCTCGTAATTTATAAGTATTTTATTTTGATACATCAATGCATTTTTTATAATTGTTATCTTTTCTGGTTTCACACAGGGTATCCTTCGCACGCAGCTGCGGAGACTAGCCCATCGAGGTACTGGATGACTTTGAATGGTTGACCACTACCAACTAAGTTTTCTCCACACGCATGAGATAGGGATTGAACCCTGACCACTTGCTTAAGTGACCCAAGCTCGTTACCACTTAAACTAACCACATTTTGATTTTTATAACTATTATCTAATCTAATTATATATGCTATGCTATATTGTTAAAAAAAAATGATTCTTATAACCATTATGTTATAAAAAGTATATATGTAATTGAGAAACATGTCCTAGTTATATTATAGGGCTATTAAGGGATTTTTGGCTTCTTGGACCCAAAATAATATATATATATATATATATATATATATATATATATATATATATATATATATATATATAAATTATGGAGCATGTGAAATAGATAAATATTACATTGTGAGAAGTTATGGATAAAATAGTTTAAGGTTTGGGGTGGAAGGAGAAAATATCAACTAAGTGAGGGACTAGTTTGCAATAAGTCATTTATTATTGAAATAAAAATGAATTAAGGGGAGAAAGGTGCCCTCCCTCATTCCAACGTAAGATAGAACAGAGAAAGGGAAGAAAGAAGAGGGGAGTGAAATAGAGAACTATAAACACGAGATGGGGGATTGAATTGTGTTTATCAGAATTTAAACACAGTTGAAAATTTTTCACATACAGAAACTTGGTTCAGACGAGTGGAAATCCAGGACAGACAGGTGACCTGTCTAATGAAATTTTAACAGTGACTTATACAAACACACCACCTGACAAACTGATAAGAAAACTAAAGCAACTAAAGAGTTTATAAGGAAAGAGAGATTGACACATCTATTTATCATGGTTCACTGTTCAAACCAAAGTGCTACATCCAGTCCTTGACAACATCAAGATTTATCCACTATAACTGATCAGGTTACAGACTCCAAGTATTATTTGCACACCTAACCTCTTCAGGCTCCAATACAAGTATTCTTTGCACACCTAGCCTCTTCAGGCTCCAAGACAGATTTGTTTAAGAAATTTGGTTTGAAGTAAATACAACTTCAGCAGACAAATCTTTCAGTAACACTCGGTGATTTAAATGTAAAGCTTAGGAAAGTATGCGTAATGACTTCAAATGATTGAAGAATACAAAATGAAAGAATGAAAATATTAATGCATAGAGTAATGACTCTTTAATGCTATATGTATTCTCTGTATCTTCATCTTCAGTGACTTCTGTATTTATAGTCTTCAAGCATTTAAGATCCGTCAGACATTCCCTAAGATGTTGGCTTCAAGCAGAACTTCCTTAAATGCAATAAAGTCGTTTTGGGCAGCCATTAATGCAATAGGAACGTTGGTTGTACTCTAACTTGAAAGATCATGGCTTTATGCATTGTGAATCAGCCATATCAGAGTTCTGCATAGAGCTTTTTGTACTTTGCTGAGTACAATTCCCTTTTCGTGTAAGGACCAGAGGCACTGGGGAATAAAGCACGTTGGAAGCATTCTTTAACTAGTCTTTGGTTATGATATCTGAGGTTACTTGAGAGAGTAACTTCTGAATTTTCTTGATAAACATGAGACTGAGTAGGAGAGAAGGCTTCAAGTCTCTTTTTGATAGGACAGCTCACAAAAGCTTGTTAGGTCCTTGGTTCTTCAACGAGTAACCTCAGACAAGTGTAGAAACTCGTGGAGAGACAGGTTAAAACGTCTCTTGAAAGAAGTCAATAATCCTAGTTAGCAGACAGGTTGACTTTCGCTTATCTAGACAGGTAGTCACTAATATGAGCAGACAGATGATTCTTACTGTTTTTAATCTGCTCACTAGATAGACAGGTTAGCAACCAATATGAAGGTTAATTAAATCATTAACCAATGTTTAATTCTCATCAAAACTTAGGGAAATGCACATTAGACATTTTAGAGACTTAACAAGCTCCCCCTTTTTTATGATAACAAACATTGAGATGATTTAATGAACCTCAGAAAATATCAGCAAATGAAAGTAGCATATATCAAATAGGTTGAAGTTTTATTAAGCGGACGGGTTATACAGATGCTTGATCAGACATTAAGATTAATCATATAATCCGGTTAACTTGGTCACACATAAATTCGAATGGAATGTATCAGAGCAATCTTACTTAAGATTTATGTCAAAACAAACTTTGATCACATACTTTGCTCATATCAGAACATACACATGTCCATATATTCATAAAATCATATACATTCTCCCCCTTTTGTCAACAACAAAAAGGAGTAATCATAAAAAAATGTAAGAAAGAAATATATTTTATCGATTATGAGCTTTGATAAGTACATGACAATTTATAACAAAGAAACAAAAACTACCTAGATTGACTAAGTAACAAATATAAGGCAGCAACCATTTGCTCTAAGAGCAGCCTGGCTTGCCTTTCTTCATCCAACTGTCTTCTTAAGTCTTCTACTTGCCCTTGAAGAATATGAAAGTCTTGTTAGGCCACTGTTTGAGAAGAGTACCAGGGTAGGGGTAAAACTGGGGGTGCTATAGGTAGAGATAGGGGAGAGGTAATGGAAGGGAATAAAAGTTCATGGAGAGTTTGAAGGGCATAGAAATGAAGAAAGACGAATTTGAAGATGAGACTGATTTTGAAAAGTTCAATATCAGGTGAAGGAAACACACAGGAAAGTCTCTCGGACAGAGACAGAGTGGTGATGGTTATTTGGATAGGTGGGGGAAGAGGTGTTTGAGCTAAAACAGAGGGAGGGAGAGGTAAAAAAGAATCAATATGACAAAAGAAAGAATTTGATCCAGTAATTAACTTAAGAAATACCTAGACCTATTAGGTAGCATTACAACACAAGCAGGATAGTGAGTTCCAACTAATATTCTAATGAAGATAACAATAGGTGAGTAGAAGAAAAGTTCTCTACATGGATTAAGAATATGAGGTGGAGGAGAAGGGATGACAGAGATGTATGAGATACTTGCAAAGAAAAGAGATTGCAGATCAGACACAGAGTCTCGATGATATGCCAGTTTGTTCCTTGGGAGCAGAGTCCCTGTGAACAATTGTGTACTGACAGTCATCAGGTACAACAGTAAAAGATGATTTTTTATTTTGAAAAGAGCTGACAGGTGACGGAAGAGGAGATGCAACAGAGAGAGGTTGAACAAAAAGGGCAGATGGAGAAAAGACAGATGGGGTGATGATACCTTGATGTAAGGGGGAAAGGAATGAAGGAGATGTCTGCTCTTCAGATATATTCAACTTCTTGTGAGAAGGAGACATTTGGTCATCCTCGGGTACAACTGTACGAGCTCCTCCAGATAGGTCTTCTGCATTGTTAAATTTTGCAGGTACTTCAATCTTTGCAGGTACTGGGTAACCAGATCTTCTCTTTTTTGGAATAATTCCAAAAATGAAAGTCTTCTTTGGTTCTTCCAGAACTTGTTCTGTCTGCTCCTCCAGAGCAGATGCTTCCTCTTTGCTAGGCTTGGACTCAACTTTTCTGACCTTGGTAAAGGTCTTCACCAGCTTCCTTTTATTGCTCGGCTGAGCTAGAACATCCACTAATTCCTCAGCTTCACTAGTCTTCCTCTTGGGAGAGGGTCTCCTCAGCCTAAACCTTAAGGGCTCAACTGTTTCGGCAGAATCTTCAGACATCGAGGGTTGCAGCTCTGGAATTTGGTCTTATCTGACCACATTTTCAGATGATTTGAACAGTCTTTCAGAAATGGGGACTTCTGACTCATCATTGGAAACCACTGGTTCTTCCTCCTTCTGCTCAACAGCAGGCTTCTTCTTTTTCTGCTTCTTCTTCTTGCTGTCTTCCTCCTCATCAGCAAGAGGGATTCCCTTGATGTCCATCATAGACAGTATCTTCCTGTCTATGGCAGTGACATGTCCACAAAGTGAACATCACTAGGAACAAACAACTTGTTCCTGAAGACCATTGTCAGCAGCATCCCATAAGGATAGGTATGCATGTTGGTTCTCTTGATCATAGTCTCAAGGTACATGTAGATAAGGTCGTTGATGTCAACCTTGATTTTATGGATCAAGTGGTACAGATCAAACCTGTCCATCTTGGCCACACTGTCTCGTGAGCCTTTCCTTGGCATCACACATTCCAACATCAATTTGTGCAGCAATCTGCACTTGACCACCATGTTGACAGGTTTAGGGTTCACAGGCCTGGGAACACCATAGATGGCAATGTTGACATTGTCAACTCCCACTTCATCTTCCAAGTTGGGTGTGAATCTAGCTTCGATTCTTGGAGATTTTGTGACCAGCTCAAGAGAGCTAATGGGGAAGATAAGGGTTTTATCTCCCATTTCAGCCTTAAAGCTCTTGATTCTGTTGAGTCTGTTGGTGAAAACCACAGCATTTCTCCAGAACGTTTGTCCAAAATTAGGGTGAACAAGCTCCTTGATGTCGAAGAAAGGAGTCCACTTAGAGTACTCCAGCTCTTCAGTGACATCCATACCTAGCTTCTTCATCTATTGAAGATCAACGGTCTTTCTCGGAATGATCTTTTCTATCTCAGTAACCTTGAGATTGTATTTCTCAGCCATTTATTTTGTAGAGAGACACTTGGATGATGCCATTTTTTAGAGAAAACAGTTTTAGGGTTTCGAGAGAGAAGAGGGTTTCAGAAACGAAAAGACAAAGAGATTTCTAAATTTTTGAAAACGTAAAGGTTCAACCTTGCTGATCTATTGTCTTATAGTCATAAAAGTGGGAGAGAGAAAAATGACATTTTTAATTCAAAACGACACGATTTGTATGGGGAACTGCAACACCCACTTAAGACATAATGAAAACATGGTTTCGAGATATGTAAACTATCGTGCACATGATTAGCTTCAAATAAAAGAATGGCATTAATCACTTAATAGCCATTTCAACAAAACTGTTGAGTTCTAGCATAGTGACTCATTAGAGTTAGATAGGTAAGCATAGGCAGGTGATAAAGCACAGACAGGTTAACACTCAGACATGTCATTCAACAATACAGTGCATGTTTAGATTATCTCTAATAAATAAGAACCTTTTTTTTTTGCTAGGGGTTTAGTGAAAATATATGCCCATTGATTTTCAGTTTTAAAAAACTTAATATCGAAGATGTCTTTCTAAACATAATCCCTAATAAAATGATGTTTGATTTCAATATGCTTAGCCTTAGCCTTAGAATGCTGAATTTGATTTTTAGTTAAGCAAATAGCAGTGGAATTATCACACCATACAGATATGTTATGCACATAAATAGAGTAATCCTCAAGTTGAAGTTTTACCCATAAGAGTTGAGAGCAGCAACTAGCTGCAGAAATGTATTCTGCCTCAGCAGTAGACAGTGCAATAGTTGCCTGACTCTTGCTTGACCATGAGACTAAGCTTGCTCCAATGAAGTGACATCCTCCACTGGTGCTTTTTCTTTCTATTCTGTCTCTAGCAAAATCAGCATCATAATATCCCACTAATCTGTATTCTTTTGATCTTAAATACAGCAAACCAAGATTAGTAGTTCCAAGCATATAGCTAAATATTCTTTTAACAGCCTTAAGATGAGATTTTCTAGGATCATATTCGAATCTAGCACACATACAAACATTAAATTGAATGTCAGGTCTACTTGAAGTTAAGTACAGTAGAGAGTCAATCATACCTCTGTAGACAGTTTGGTCTACCGTTTTACCTTCATCATCTTTACTTAGTTTTGCATTGGGTTGCATAGGGGTTTTCATGAGCTTTGAATTTTCCATTTTGTATTTCTTGAGTATCTCCTTGGTATACTTTTGTTGATGGATGTAAATTCCATCACTTGTCTGCTTGATTTGTAATCCAAGAAAGAACTTCAATTCTCCCATCATGCTCATATCAAATTCAGCTTGCATTAGATTTGAAAATTTCTTGCACAGCTTTTCATTAGTTGCTCCAAAAATAATATCATCAACATATATTTGAACTAAGATAAAATTCTCTTTAGATCATTTCTTGAACAGAGTAGTGTCTACTTGTCGTCTAATAAAACCATTATGCATGAGAAAAGAACTAAGCCTATCATACCATGCTCTAGGTGCTTGTTTTAAACCATATAATGCCTTTTTAAGTTTGAAAACGTGATTTGGTTTATCAGTATCCTCAAAACTAGGGGGTTGTTTAACATACATTTCTTCTTCAATTATACCATTTAGAAAAGCACTTTTTACATCCATTTGAAACTGGGTGATTTGGTGTTGTGCAGCATATGAAATTAAAATGCGTATGGCTTCTATTCTAGCTACAGGTGCAAAGGTTTCAGTATAATCAATACATTCTTGTTGGTTATAGCCTAGAGCTACTAACCTTGCCTTATTTCTGACAACTTTACCATCTTCATCCAATTTGTTTATGAAGACCCATCTTGTTCCAATAACCGACTTGTTTTTAGGCATAGAGACAAGAGTCCAGACATCATTTCTGGTGAATTGGTTAAGTTCTTCTTGAATAGCAAGAATCCAGCTTTCATCCTCAAGAGCTTCTTCAATGCGTTTTGGCTCCAATTCTGATATAAAGGCCACAATGTTTTATTCTCTTAGTGTGGATTTGGTTCTTACTCCTTCATAAGGATTTCCAATAATAAGATCCTTAGGATGATGAGTGTTGAACTTCCAATCCCTTTTGAGATTGTCATGAAGATCTTGACTTGTCTGCTGACTCGTCTGTTGACTTGTCTGCTCCACTTGTCTGTCAGCCTCAAGCACAGGTTCTGTCTTGGTTAGATCGGGTTGTTGACTTTCTGGTTTGTTTATATCAAGATCATCTTCTAGATCTGATAGTTCTTTATCAGTCTTTAATCCATCATCGAATTTAACATGAATAGATTACAGGTTCTTGAATTGTGAATTCTAAAAGCCTTGGACATTTCAGAATATCCTACGAAAATACATTTATCTACCTTAGAATCAAACTTTCCAAGATTATCTCTGGTATTCAGAATAAAACATTCACATCAAAAAGCATGCAAGTAAGATATGTTGGGGCTTTTTCCTTTCCACAATTCATAAGGAGTCTTCTTTAGAAAAGGCCTAATAAGAATTATGTTTTGTACATAGCATGCAGTATTTACAGCTTCTGCCCAGAAGTACTTAGGGAGATTATTTTCATTGAGCATAGATCTAGCAATCTCTTGCAGAGATCTGTTCTTTCTCTTAACCATTCCATTTTGCTGTGGAGTTCTAGGTGCAGATAAATTGTGATAGATCCCATTCACCTCACTGAACTGTCTAAACTGCTTATTTTCAAATTCACCCCCATGATCACTTTTAAGGGTAGAAATACAGAATCCCTACTCATTCTGCTTCTATCATTTTAGTAGACGTGAGCTTCTGCCACTTTAGTAGACGTGAGCTTCTGCCACTTTCTTGGACGCCAGCTTTTACCAGTGTTGGACGAGCGCTTATATTATTCCAGTGTTGGACGAGCGCTTATATTATTCTTTCCAAAAATCATTTTCATTAACGAAAACTTATTCCTTTTAATGCAGGTTATGAAAAATGATTTTCTTCATGCATCTTTCTTAATTGAGCTATTTGTGAGTAAGAGATTTCATCTCTTACAAATCATCTAAGACTTAACACTAATTTCTTCGTTTAAGCTCTTGTCTTGATGGTTCCTTGATCTTCGTCCTTGCTCTTTGATTCCTCCAAGTTTTTCCTTGAATATTCTCCTTTGATTGCTCACTGAACTTGTTGAATATTGCTTGATACCCGTCTTTACAATTTGACACTAAACACTTGCATACACATTAAGTTGTATTTGTCATATATAAAAATCTTTAAGTCATTGAATCTAACAATCTCCCCCTTTTTTATTATGACAAACCTTTTAACAAATTATAAGATCAATGTATAAGTATAGCAAACGCTAAGTGTTTTGACAGATTTATATCATGGCATCAAAGCAGTCAGAGCAAGAGTATATCAGAGCAAAAAAAATATTAACAGAGCAGAGTTTGATTTACTCCATATTAATCATGTAAGCTTATAAACTCCTATTTGATTTACTCCCTATTAATCATGTAAGCTTATAAACTCCTTAGCTCCCCCTCAACATATGCATGTATAATTTGTTATTTTATCCTTTCTCCATATCTTACTTTTTCCTCCCCCTTTTGGCATCATCAAAAAGGTAAAGAAAAGAAATATTCAAAGCAATAGAGAAGGTAAGCATTTTAAACATTCAAACATAGCATATAAAATTGTTCATGATAGAGGGATAGGTGCAGGGACAAATCAAAGAATAAGTGTGTCCATTAATTTTCCTCCCCTTTTAGATTTTCTCCTGTTTCTTTAGAGATTAGATATAGGATTGATCAATTATGCCCAATTCTCTTCTAATGAAGAATAAGCTTTCCTTGTTCAAGGGCTTGGTAAAGATATCAGCAATTTTCTTAGTTGTATCAACATATTCAATCTTAATTTCTCTACTTTGTATCTGATCTCTAATGAAATGATGTCTGATTTCTATGTGTTTAGTTCTAGAGTGCATTATGGGATTCTTAGTTAGGTTAATTGCACTTGTATTGTCACATCTAATAGGAACTTGATTTAGTTGCACATCATAATCAACTAATTATTGTTTCATCCATAAAACCTGTGCATAGCAACTATCAGCTGCTACATATTCAGCATCTGCAGTGGATAAAGCCACACTAGATTGTTTCTTACTGAACCATGATACTAATGTTTCATAGTAAATGGCAAGTTCCACCAGTACTTTTTCTGTCTAGTTTACAACTAGTAAAATCAGAGTATGAATAGCTAATTGACGTACATGTAGCTCCCTTGGGATACCATAATCCGATGTCTTTTGTTCCTAATAGATACTTAATGATCCTTTTAACTGCTGTTAAGTGTGATTCTTTTGGATTTGCTTGATACCTAGCACACATGCATACACTAAACATGATATCTGGCCTACTAGCAGTAAGATAAAGTAGTGAGCCTATCATACCTCTGAATTTAGAAACATCAACAGGTTTACCTTGCTCATCCTTGTCCAGATAACAAGAGGTACTCATTGGAGTAGCCATCTCCTTAGCTTTTTCCATGTCAAACTTCTTTATCAACTCATTGCAGTACTTGGTTTGGCTAACAAAGATTCCATTTTCAGTTTGCTTTATTTGCAGTCCAAGGAAAAAGTTTAGCTCACCCATCATTGACATTTCAAACTCACTCTACATAAGACTTGCAAACTCATTGCACAACTGCTCATTAGTAGCACCAAAAATTATATCATCTACATATATTTGTACAAGTAAAGTGTTGTGTGCCTTTTGTAATCACACATTTATATATTTTGATGAATGACAAACACTAACAAAAAGCCAAGAGAATTTTTCTTATAGCATGCAGGTACCGCGTGCACAAATTCAAATTATTATGGTGTACCAGAAAATCAAGTATCAAGACCTCAAGCAAGATTGAGTATATATACTAGGTCTTAGTTATCTTGTAAAGGTATGATGGCTAAAACTCACTTTGGCTCATTTAATCAATTTAACTAAAACACTATACTTTTGGATAAAAGGTTTTCAATTAAGCTTTTGATTAACAAAGTATTTTTCAAATTGATTTTAAATTAAAAAAAATAGAAATCTGATTTAACAAAAAAAAATAGATTAAGTTTTTCAAAATATAAAATCATTTTTCAATCCCATACAATTATTAATTTTCAAGGTGCAATCAATTTATTCAATATGTTGCAGCATATCAAATAGTGCAATTTCAAAATGATGCAATTTCAATTGAAATGATCAATTTTTCACTTTCTCAAACCGTGTGCAGAGTTTGGTCAACATAAACTATATAGCAAATTGAAAAATTTTGTCAATCTTATAAAAACTGATTTGCACTAAAGCTTCAACCATTTGAGCCTTTGATTCAATTTAATTATGATTGAGATTTTATTTTCAATTGACTAAGCTTTTCTTCTCAATTGAAAAACGTGATTAATTGAGTTTGGAATGAAATAAATTGATTGACTAAATATTGCCAATTGATTGGCAACGGTAATTTGTTCAATAATGACCAAAATAATAGTACATTGTTCTTTACATATATATGTGAAACTTGGGTGCAACGTAAAGCTTTCTTTTTGAAATTAAAGGATATTGATCTTGAATAAAGAAAGCTTCAGTGTGTGAAATTTGAATTGGAATCTGTATGTATATCTCAAGGTATGAACCGATTTTAACATGTGAAAATTGTTTTTTTAAACCACCCAATTGATTTGCACATTAAATTTAATGGTGCAACGGCTAGCTTTCCAATTCAAATTGTTTTTTAAACATTTTTTAAACCACTCAATTGATTTGCACATTAAATTTAATGGTGCAACGACTAGCTTTCAATGACATAAGTCATTTCCTTATTTGAGGTGCAACGGTCATATTTTCAAAAGGCTATAAAAGTGTTTTTTGTTGAAAATTCATAAGATAAGATAATACATAAAAAAAATTACTCTTTTGATAAGACAATTCTTGTGAGCCAAATTGTGTTATTACCATCATACTCATAGTGCTTCAAGTTGTAATCATCTGCACTAGAAGAGTGTATCATATTGTTCTTCCTTTGTTGATACTTTGTGTGAGGGTGTGGTATCCCTCTTTGTTGTGATTGAGGCTTCTACACAAGGGTGGGGTATCCCTAGTGAGAAGGGCTCTGTTGTGTACAAAGGTTGTGGAAGAAAATCCCACAGGTGGAGTGGGGACTGGACGTAGGTCACTGGTGGTTGGTGGCTGAACCAGGATAAAATCCTCGCGCAAGTATTCTCTTTACCTCTCTTTTAATTTATTTCTTTTATATAATTGATTGTGTGATAAATTTTGTTAAGGAATTTTTTGTTGAAAAAAAAATTAAAAAGAAATTTGTAGACTCAATTCACCCCTCCCCTCTTGAGTCGAAGCCACATATTCCAACAAGTGGTACCAGAGCTAGACTCTTGCATAATGAGCTTAGCAACCTCAAGAGAAATGGCTTCGAATGACTTCCTACCTGAATGAGCCTCCCTTGGCAGACCCCCTGCCTTTAATGGTGAAGAATATGCATATTGGAAAGAACGCATGATAATTTTTATTCAAGCACAAGATTATGATGTCTGGGATGCTATTGAAAATGGACCTTTTGTCCCTATGAAAAATGTAGATGGTAAGTCTGTTATTAAGCCTAAAAGTGAACAAACTGAGGATGAGAAAAAGAAAGTACAATTAAATTTACGTGCTAGAAATATGATAACATCTGCTTTGAGTAATGGAGAATTTTTCAGGATCTCAAATTGCAAGATGGCCAAAGAAATGTGGGATACGCTTCAAGTCACTCATGAAGGAACGAGTGAAGTCAAGCGCACAAGGACAAACACTCTGATAAGAGAATACGAGCTGTTCATGATGAAGCAAGGAGAATCCACTCAAGACATGCAGAAACGCTTCACTCACATTGTGAACCAGCTTGCTAGTCTGGGTAAGAATATTGATAATGAAGATTTAATTAACAAAGTTCTACATTGTTTGAGCAGGGAATGGCAGCCGAAGGTGACAGCAATTGCTGAATCTAAAGATCTCACCACAATGAACTTAGCGACACTATTTGGAAAATTACAAGAGCATGAACTAGAACTTAGTCGGCTGTCGGAACACGAAGAAAAAGACAAGAAAAAGAAGAGCCTAGCCTTGAAAGCATCCTCCTCCAAAAATGAGGAAGAGAGTGAAAAAGATGAAGAAGAGGAAGACGTTTCAGATGATGAAATGGGAATGCTAGTAAAGAAATTCAAAAGATTTGTGAAAAAGAAAGCTAACTCAAGAAGATCATCAACCTTTCCTAAAATGAGTTTCAATAAGGGAGATGGTCCAAGCTCCACACCTACTTGCTATGGATGAGGAAAGCCCGGTCACATGAGGTATGATTGTCCTAAATTACAAAAGAAGGACAAATTCGAAAGAAAAGAAAAGAAGGAAAACAAACCTAGAAGAGCTTTTACATAGCTTAGGATGAAAATGATTTGGATACCACCGATGATTCAGACAATGAGGAAGCTAACTTATGTCTCATGGCTGGCCACGAAAGCGATAATGAGGTAACCTCTAACTCTTCTTCTTCTTGCTCATGTGATGTATTGCATGATGCCTTTCTTGAACTACACAATGACTCTATGAGATTGGCTAAGGCATTAAAAAAATCCAAGAAAATGGCTAATTACTTGCAAAACCAAGTAAATACTTTAACAAAAGAAAGGTTGGAATTAGAGAAGGAAAACTATAGCATTGGATATACTCTAGGAAATTTTACATGCAAAAAGTGCAGTGAATATGAAAAACAAGTAAATGACTTGAAGATCATTCTTGCAAAATTCACCAATGGTAGAGATAACTTGAATGTTCTTTTGGGAATCCAAAAAGGTGTATATGATAAGGCTGGCTTAGGATATAAGCCTAATGATCATGAAAAATCCTTTTTGAAGAAAACATTTGTGCCTACTCATACATCTGTTAGTCCTTTCGTCAAATGTTATTATTGTGCTACAAAAGGGCATACCGCATCAACTTGTAATATGAGAAAGGAGAATGAAAAGAAAAAATGGGTTCCTAAAGGAACATCATATGGCACTAACAACCAAGGACCCAATAAAATTTGGGTACCTAAAAACAAAATATAATTATTGTTTTGTAGGTATGCTTGAAAGCCAAGACTACAAATTGGTACCTTGACAGCAGCTGCTCTAAGCATATGACGGGAGACATTAGCAAGTTCACATCCTTCACACTAAAAGTTGGAGGACATGTGACATATGGTGACAATAACAAAGGACAAATTCTTGGGATTGGAAGTGTTGGTAAAAGTCCGACAACATCAATTGATAATGTACTTTTTGTGGAAGGACTAAAGCACAACCTCCTAAGCATAAGTCAACTTTGTGACAAAGGTAACAAGGTTAGCTTTGATTCTAAAAGTGGTTTAATTGAAAATTTGCATGACAAAAATAAGAAATTAATTGGACATAGAATTAATAATATTTAAATGATAGACTTAGATGATATCTCTTCAAATGATGCATGTTGTCTTGTCTCTAGAGAAGAAGACGGTTTTCTTTGGCATCGTAGGATTGCACACATATACACAGAGCACTTAAACAAGCTTATTTCAAAAGAACTTGTTATCGGTTTACCCAAAATGAAATTTAAAAAAGATGGATTCTGTGATGCATGCCAAAAAGGTAAACAAACAAAGGCTTCCTTCAAACCAATTAATATTGTTTCATCGGAGAGGCCCTTGCAACTCCTATATATGGATCATTTTGGGCCTTCTAGAACTAAGAGCCTTGGTGGCAATTTTTACGCGTTAGTAATTGTTGACGACTACTCTAGGTTCACTTGGACCTTATTTATTTCACACAAAAGTGACACCTTTAAAGCTTTTAAAAAATTAGCCAAGGTAATTCAAAATGAAAAGGATTTAAAAATTGTATCTATTAGAAGTGACCATGGCGGGGAATTTGAAAAAGAAATGTTTGAAATTTTTTATGAATAAAATGGCATAAAACATAATTTTTCTGAGCCAAGGACCCCACAACAAAATGGGGTGGTAGAAAGAAAAAATTGGGCTTTAGAGGAACTCGCTAGAACACTATTAAGCGATGCAAACCTCCCAAAATATTTTTGGGCGGATGCAGTTAGTACTGCTTGCTATGTTCTCAATAGGGTCTTAATTAGACCAATTTTAAAGAGAACCCCATATGAATTATATAAAGGAAGGAAGCCCAATATCTTTCATTTTCGTGTGTTTGGATGCAAATGTTTTGTGCTTAATAATGGTAAAAATAATTTAGGAAAATTTGATGCCAAAGCTGATGAAGGGATATTCTTAGGTTATTCATCATCTAGCAAAGCCTTCAGGGTATACAATAAAAGAACTTTAACTGTTGAGGAATCAGTGCATGTTTCTTTTGATGAGACTAACCCCAAAAGGTTGGGAAAGGATATTGTTGATGACCTTGCAGATTCCTTAGAACATACCCACCTGGATGAAAAGAAAAATCAAGAGGACAAAGAAGGCAATGATGATGAGATCAAGCAAGAGAAAGAAGAACTTCAAGATCTTCCCAAAGAATGGAGAGTTTCCAAAAATCATCCATTGGACAACATTATTGGTGATATCTCTAAAGGGGTAATTACTAGAAACTCCATTAAAAATGCTTGCAATCACATGGCTTGTTTGTTAGTGGAAGAAAATCCCAGAGGTGGAGTGGGGACTGGACGTAGGTCACTGATGGTTGGTGGCTGAACCAGGATAAAATCCTCGCGCAAGTATTCTCTTTAACTCTCTTTTAATTTATTTCTTCTATATAATTGATTGCGTGATAAATTTTGTTAAGGAAATTTTTGTTGAAAAAAATATTAAAAAGAAATTTGTAGACTCAATTCACCCCTCCCCTCTTGAGTCAAAGCCACATATTCCAACACCTTTTTCTTAGTGAACAAAGTTGTGTCAACTTTACCTCTTTTAAATCATTTTTCAATGAGAAAATTACTTAACCTTTCATACCAAGCTATGGGAGCTTGCTTTAAGCCATACAGTGCTTTAGACAGTTTACAAACATGGTTAGGCAATTCATTATTCTCAAAACCAGGTGGTTGACCAACATATACTTCCTCTTGTATAAATCCATTTAAGAAAGCACTCTTAACTTCCATTTGATACAATTTAAATCCCATTATGCAAGCATAAGCAAGTAGCATTCTTATAGCTTCTAATCTTGCTACTGGTGCATATGTTTCAGCCTTGTTTCTTACAATTATATCATTTTCATCTAGTTTATTCCTAAAAACTCATTTTGTACCTATTACTTGACAATTCTTGGTTTTAGGCACTAGTTTCCAAACTTGGTTTCTTTCAAACTGGTTTAACTCATCTTGCATAGCCATCGTTCAATGTGCATCAATTATAGCATCATCTATGTTCTTAGGTTCTACTTGAGTCACAAATGTCATATGATTACAAACATTTCTAAGAGATTGTCTAGTAGTTACCCCCTTTGTAATTTCACCAATGATGTTATCAATTGGATAATTTGACAGTCCTTCATTCCTTTGGTAGGTCAGGCTGTTGTTCTGTTTGTTCCTGCTGCAGTGATTCGTTCTTTAAGCTTTCATCTTCTTCATTGTCCTGTTTCTCTTCTAGGAGAGTTCTCTCGATTGAATCTGCAAGATCATCAACAACACAATCCTTTCCCAACCTTTTGGGGTTAGACTTATCAAATGTCACATGCACAGATTCCTCAATAGTTTGTGTTCTCTTATTATATATTCTAAATGCTTTACTAGATAGGGAGTAACCTAGGAAAATTCCTTCATCAGCCTTTGGATCAAATTTTCCAAGATTATTCTTTCCATTGTTAAGAACAAAGCATTTGCACCTAAAAACATGAAAATGTGCTATATTTGGATTTCTTCCTTTGTAAAGCTCATAAGGGGTTTACTTTAAGATTGGTCTTATGAAGACTCTATTTAGCACATAGCAGGGTGTATTGACATCATCTGCCCAAAAATGTTTTGACAAGCTAGAGTCGTTCAACATAGTTCTTGCTATCTCCTCTAATGATCTATTCTTTCTTTCCACTACTCCATTTTGTTGTGGAGTTCTAGGAGCATAAAAATTATGTTGAATGCCTTGTTCATCACAAAAGTTTTCAAACACTTCATTTTGAAATTCTCCCTCATGATCACTTCTTTTAAAAACAATTTTTACGTCCTTTTCATTTTGCACCATTTTTGCCATTTTCTTAAATGCAGCAAATGAATCACTCTTATGAGATAGAAAATATGTCCATGTATATCTAGATTAATCATCTACTGGTACCAATGCATACGAGTTACCACCAAAGCTTTTGGTTCTAGATGGACCAAATAAATCCATGTGTAAAAGTTGCAAAGGTCTAGTTGTTGAAACACTGTTCACAAATTTCAGTTTAGGCAAGCCAACTACAAGATCTTTACGAATCAGTTTATTCAAGTGGTTCGTGTGAATGTGTGCAATTCTTCTATGCCAAAGCCAATTCTCTTCTTCTTTTGAAATAAGACAGCATGCAGTATTTGAAGAGATATTATCTAAATCAAGCATATAGATTCTATCTGCCCTATGTCCAATTAATTTCAAATTTTCATCATGCCGATTTTCTATTGAGAAACTATTGGAATTGAATTTTACCTTGAAGCCTTTGTCACATAGTTGACTGATACTTAGCAAGTTATGTTTCAGTCCCTCAACATATAGTACATCCTCAATGATTGTTGTTGAGTCACTTCCAATGTTGCCAATGCCAAGCATTCTTCCTTTATTATTGTCTCCATAGATAACACTACCACTCGACTTAGGGATAAAGGAAATGAACTTGCTTTTGCCTCTAGCCATGTGCTTGGAACAGCCACTGTCAAGATACCATTTCACATTCTTGGCTTTCCGACACACCTACAAAACAGAATCATGTTTTTGCTTTAGGTACCCAAATCTGTTTGGGTCCTTTTGAGTTAGTTGGAGCATTAGTTCCTTTAGGAACCCATATATATTTAGACTTATTATAAGCAGATTTTCTGTAATGGCATGTAGAAGCTATGTGACCTTTTCTAGCACAGAAATAGCATTTAACAAATGGTGTGTATGATGTCATAGGTGCAGCAAAAAATTTCTTGAAAGATTTATCATGTATCTTAGGTTTATAGCCTATTTCAGTCTTATCATAAACACATTTTTGCTGCCCTAACAATGCATCCAAACTATCTCTACCATTTGTGAACTTGGCTAAGTCATTTTTCAGTTTTTCAACTTCTTTAGTCAATGTACAGCTAGATGCATTCCATATTTCTTTATCACTAGTAACTCTAGATAGATCACTATTCAAATGATTTATATGTTTCTCCAACTTAGGACATTTATCACATATAGATGCATCTAAGACAGTAGCTAGTTTTTCTTTTAAAGCACAATTTTCTGTTTTTAATTGATGTACCTCTTTGTTTAAAACAGAAGTTTTCTCCTCTAAGCATGTGATGGTTTTCTTAGACTTAGTTAGCAATCTAGCAAGGCTAATGGATTCTCTATGAAGTTCTTCAAAAGCATTTTGCAATTCATCATAAGAAGGTTGATAATTAGAACTTACTTCACTTTCTGAATTACTGTTATTGCTGGCCATCAAGCACAAGTTTGCCTCCTCAGATTCAGATTCTTCAGTGGAATCTAGATCATTATCATCCCAAGCAATGTAGGCATTTCTTGGCTTTCTCTACTTCTTGTCCTTTGAGTCAAATTTTTCTGTTTTGTCCTTCTTTTGCAGTTTTGGACAGTCAAGCTTCATGTGGCCAATCTTTCCACATTCATAGCATGTGATGTTGTTGGAAGAGTTGTCACCTTTGCTAAAATTTCTCCTTTGAAAGGTGGATGGCTTTCTTTTGAAGTTTCCTTTCTTCTTTAGGAAGTTCTTGAATTTTCTAACTAGCATTCACATCTCTTCTTCAGATTCAGCCTCTTGTTCTGAATCATCATCATCATTGTCTTCTACATCTTTGACATGTGATTTCAGAGCCAATCCCTTCTTTCTTTTATCAGTTTCTTCACTCTCATTTAGTCTGTTCAACTCCAATTCATGTTCTTGTAATTTTCCAAACAGTGTGGCAATGGTCATTGATGAGAGATCTCTGGATTCTAAGATTGGAGTGACTTTAGGTTGCCATTCCCTGCTCAAGCATCTCATGACTTTGTTTATTTGATCCTCATTTGAGATTGTCTTTCCAAGACCAGTCAATTGATTTACGATGTGTGTGAATCTCTTTTGCATTTCGGTCATAGGTTCTCCTCGATTCATTCTGAACAGCTCATATTCATGTGTGAGGGTGTTCATTCTTGCTCTTTTGATATCTGAGGTTCCTTCATGTGTTACTTGCAATGTATCCCTCATCTCCTTTGCTAATTTACAATTTGAAACCCTGAAAAACTCATCACGGCTTAAAGAAGATGTTATAATATTCTTAGCACATGCATTATATTGAATTACTTTCTTATCATCCTCATTCCATTCAGTTTTAGGCTTATTTCTTGGAGCACCATTAGCATCTACAGTAGAGGGGACAAATGGTCCATTTTCTACAGCATCTCATATGTCAACACCTGCTGCCTCAAGAAAGATTAACATTCTTTCCTTCCAATAGATATACTCAGATCCATTGAAGGCAGGCGAGCATGCAAGGGAAGCCCCTTCATTCAAACAGTCATTGTAAGCCATGCTCTTATACCTGTTAAGCCAAACTTAAGAGTTTAGCTCTGATGCCAATTGTTGTTTTGGCTTCAACGACTCGGGGGGGGGGGGGGGGGGGGGAATTGAGTTTTCAAAGAAAATATTTCCCTCTTACAACTGTTTCACAAAGCTTTATAAATCAGACTTGCGGATTTGTGTTCTCAGGATCTTTTATAAAATTGATGAAGGGTTTTTACAAAATCTTGAATAGAAGGTGATGAGGATAAGAAAGATTAATAAAGAATAGGTTCAGGCTCAATAACTCGGTAATAACAAAATACAGTTTATACAGATCAAGAACATAAATTATATTTGAACTTTAAACATCAAAATCACAGGTTCTTGATCATAAACAGAAATTAAAGAGTCTGAGTTTAGAGATACTACACAACCAGATTTATCCTGGTTCAGTCACCACCACTGTGACCTACATCCAGTCCCCGCTCCACCTGTGGGATTTCACACACTAACACATAAGCTTTGCCATGTAGCTTGAAAAACCTTTACACCACAGAGCACTCCTTCACCTCGAGATACCACACTCTTGTGAAGAGCCTCAATGTTCTTCCTTAGGGATACCTCACCCTAATCACTCAGAGAGACTCCCTCTCTCTTTACAATCGAAAAGTAAAAAAGTTGATTCCTAACTCTCAATAGTCAGATAAAACAAATTGAAGCACTTATGAGTATTGAAACACTCTTTTCACAGTAAGCTCAATGAAGATGATGAATGATATGTGTATCGTTATAACTCTTTTGTTATTCGTTGTAATTCTTCTTTAAGGTGTTCCTTTGATCCCTCTTTATATAGAAAACAAGTTATAGTTGTTGGGATCAATTAAAACAGATTTGGATCTGATTTAACAGAATCTATTTTCTTGATTCTCGTTCTTGAGATAAGATTCTGATAGTTCTTATAGAATTCGCGTCCATAAAATAACGAGTCCATTTGGAAAAATAGTCGTGTCCGTCTTAAAAAAATAGTCGCGTCCATTTGCCACGTCAACAGACGGGAGTACTAACACAAAGTAATTGGACGTGCTCCAACTAGTAGACGAGCGCTTGTATTACTTTAGTAGACAAGCGCTTGTATCACTTTAGTGGACGAGCACTTCTGTCACTTTAGTAGACGTGCGCTTGTGTCATTTTAGTAGACGTGTGCTTCTGTCACTTTAGTAGACATGAGCTTTTGTCATTTTAGTAGACGTGAGCTTCTGCCACTTTAGTAGACGTGAGCTTCTGCCACTTTCTTGGACGCCGGCTTTTACCAGTGTTGGACGAGCGCTTATATTATTCCAGTGTTGGACGAGCGCTTATATTATTCTTTCCAAAAATCATTTTCATTACTGAAAACTTATTCCTTTTAATGCAGGTTATGAAAAATGATTTTCTTCATGCATCTTTCTTAATTAAGCTATTTGTGAATAAGAGATTTCATCCCTTACAAATCATCTAAGACTTAATACTAATTTCTTCGTTTAAGCTCTTGTCTTGATGATTCCTTGATCTTCGTCCTTGCTCTTTGATTCCTCCAAGTTCTTCCTTGAATATTCTCCTTTGATTGCTCACTGAACTTGTTGAATATTGCTTGATACCTGTCTTTACAATTTGACACTAAACACTTGCATACACACTAAATTGTATTTGTCATATATCAAAATCTTTAAGTCATTGAATCTTACAAGCTTTACATACTCTCTCTTGAGGGATTTGAAGGCTTTAGATAAGCAGTTGGATTCCTCCAGCAACTCCTCATAGGCATCGGGTAATTCTTCATAGTCAGGATGTACCTCATCGTCTGAGTCTGAGTCAGTGTCGGCCATCAAAAAGAGATTGGTTTCTTCCTCTGTTTCTTCATCAGAAGATGTTGACTCCAGATCCTCCCAAGTAGCCATCATTCCTTTATTCTTCTTCTTGAAGAATTTCTTAAAAGGTGCCTTCTTGAGATGAGGACATTCAGCCTTGATGTGACTAGGCTTCTTGCACTCATAGCAGATAATTGGACTTTTGTCCGTTGAAGTGGATTCTTTGAAGTTCTTGTCCTTGTTGAACCTTCTGAATGGCTTTTCCCTCTTAAACTTCTTTTTCTTTTGGAGAAGCTTTATCTTCCTAGTTAGGAGAGACGATTCTTCATCACTCTCAGAATCCTCGTGTTCAGACAGGTCAGCATCACTGGATGACTCGTCTGCCTTTAGAGCCTTGGAAGCTTTTGCTGACTTTTGATAAGCTTTCAGAGCAATTGACTTGCTCTTCTTTGGTGAAACTTCATCTCCAAGTTCTTTCTCATGAACAGTGAGTGTTCCAAGAAGTTCATTCATAGTCAAGGTAGCGAGATCCTTGGCTTGAGAGATAGCAATGACCAAAGGTCTCCACTGTTTAGGTAGACTTCTCAGAATCTTTCCAACCTTCTCAGCATTGGTGTAGACTTTGCCAAGAGATTTTAAACTATTGACTATAGTTTGAAATCTTCCTATCATTTGAGCAACAGATTCTCCTTCCTCCATGACAAACAGTTCATACTTTCTGACAAGTATGGCAATCTTTGACTCTTTGACTTTGGTTGTTCCTTCATGTGTGACAGCTAAAGTGTCCCATATTTCTTTGGCAGAGTCACAAGCACATACCTTCTCAAACTCCTTAGTATTGAGAGCACAAATGATGTTATATCTAGCTTTGTGGTTCAGCTCCCATTTTGTCTTTTCTGCAATAGTCCACTGAGCTTTTGGCTTGTCAGTGTCATAATCATTCTTGGGAATGAGTGGACCATCTATAATGACATCCCAGAGATCAGAGTTTGTAGATAGAATGAACCATTGAAATCTATCTTTCCAATAGTTGTAGTTTTCACCATTGAAGTAAGGAGGTCTGGTTAGGGAGGCTCCTTCAGTCTGGTGACTTCCACTTGAACTAGCTCCAGCAGTCACGTCTATTCTTAGGACCTTTTACCTCTACACTGTTAGATGCTCAACCCAAAGGCTGAGCTATGATACCAACTGAAATAAACAACTATAAACACGAGAAGGGGGGTTGAATTGTGTTTATCATAATTTAAACAAAGTTGAAAACTTTTTCGCATATAGAATCTTGGTTCAGATGAGTGGAAAGATACAGGACAGGCAAATGACCTGTATGATGAAATTTTAACAGTGACTTAGACAAACACACCACTTGACAAACTGATAAGAAAACTAAAGCAACTAAAGAGTTTATAAGTAAAGAGAGATTGACACGATTTTTTATCCTGGTCCACTCTTCAAATCAAAGAGCTACGTCCAGTCCTTGGCAGCACCAAGATTTATCCACTATATCTGATCAGGTTACAGACTCCAAGTATTATTTGCACACCTAGCCTCTTCAGGCTCCAACACAAGTATTCTTTGCACACCTAGTGTAACACCCCGTTTTTTCGTAAATAAGCTTAATGTGTTTATATATGTTTGATCTTTAGGCGTATGTGTATGTAAGAGGTAGTTTATGTAAGACTTGATGACTTAGAGATTTTGATATATGACAAATACAATTTAATGTGTGTTCAAGTGTTTTAGTGTCAAATTGCAAAGACAGGTATCAAGCAGTGATCAACAAGTTGATTAAGGAAATTCAAGGAAATTTCAAGGAAGAACTTGAAGGAATCAAGGAGTTGTACGTAGAAATCAAAAGAGCAAAGTCAAAGATAAAAGGATCATCAAGACCAAGCTTAAAGGAGAATTTTATATTTAAGTCTTGGATGATTTGTAAGAGAAAGAAATCTCTTAGTCACAAGATAGCTCAACTAAAAATATGCATGACAAAAATCATTTTTCATAACCTGCATTAAAAGGAATAAGTTTTTTTCTTAATGAAAATGTTTTTTGGAAATAAGAAAATTATTTGTCAGGTACAACCATGTAATCAATGGATGTATGTCTGCTACTGTAACTGACAAATGAATTTAAGGTTCTTGATTCAATACATAGATGTACTGAATGGATGTAGTGATGGATTAACCAAGTTCAAGATTTTGAGAAACTATCAGAACTATTAGTATGAAATTGGTTAATACAGCACTGTACTCAACCCCTGTTCAAGAACCAGAATCAAGAAAACAGATTCTGTTATCAGACCCAAATCTGTTTTAATTGATCCCAACGACTATAACTTGTTTCCTATATATAGAGGGATCAAAGGAACACTTTTAACATATCGAACATATCAGAAATTTTACAAAATCAATTTGAGAGATCAATTGTGAAAATCATTCATTTCTTGCTTGAGCTTCATTGTGAAAAAAGAGTGCTTCATTCTCATAAGTGCTTCAATTTGTTTATCTGACTATTGAGAGTTTATGAATCAATCTTTTCGTTCTATTTGATTGTAAAGAGATAGGGAGTGATTAGGGTGAGGTATCCCTAAGGAAGAACATTGAGGCTCTTCATAAGAGTGTGATATCTCGAGGTGAAGGGGTGCTCTATGGTGTAAATGTTTTTCAAGCTACCTGGCTAAAGCTTGTTGTGTTAGTGTGTGAAAACCCACAGGTGGAGTGGGGACTGGATGTAGGTCACAATGGTGGTGACTGAACTAGGATAAATCTAGTTGTGTGGCATCTCTAAACTCAAACTCTTTAATTTCTGTCTTGCGCATATAACTGTGATCTTGATGTTCTAAGTTTTCAATTGATATCAGTTCTTGATCTGCATAATCATTATTGAACATTGAGTAAACTGTAATAATAATTGTGTATTCAATTCTATTCTTAAGGATCAATATTTGAATTGAATCTTGCATCATATGTGATCAAATTCGAATATCTTAATTTTTGTTTCTTGATCACTGAAACTGAAACTGAACTTCTTTGTTTGATTCAATCACTGTTTGATTCAATCACTAAAGTGACAGAAGCGCTCGTCCACACAAGTGATATAAGCGCTTGTCCACTAAAGTTACAGAAGCGCTCGCCCACACAAGTGATAGAAGCAATCGTCCACTAAAGTGACAGAAGCGCTCGTCCACACATGTGACAGAAGCGCTCATCCACTAAAGTGACAGAAGCACTGATTTATCTTTCTGAACTGATTCACATTATCACCTTCTATTCGAGATTTCATAAAAAGTCCTTCACTGTTTTTTGTAAAAGATCCTGAGGCAACTCTGATTTGAAAAGTAAGTTTTTAAAAAGGAAGAATTATTTGAAAACTCAATTCACCCTCCCCCCCTCTCTCTTGAGTCTTCGAAGCCAAAACAACAGTTTAGTCTTTGGGATGATCTTAATAGTGAATTCTGGTTTTCTGCAGAATCCGCCCGTCCTAGGTTTATTAGCCCAGCCTAAAATGCAGAAAAATTCACATTATGGTTTTCTGCATAATCCGTTCGGCGTAAGTTTTCTAAGCCCGGCCTAAGCGTCTGCGCCCGGCCTAAATTTTCTGAGCCCGGCCTAACGACGTTGACAGCAATTCGTTTGGGGGCTTCTGTTTCGGACCAGTCGCACCCTAATTTGTTTTAAACCTCTAAGTCACGCCCTAAACCCTAGTTTACATGACTCTAACACTCAGAAACTGCCTCCCACCTTTCACTTTGAGATCTCATCTCTTTTATCTAAAAACTATCTCTCTAAGGGCCATTTTGTCCATTGTTTTCCACCATTCTTCAATTGGGGAACACCGTTGCGAATACGTGCTCATTGCGTTTCCTGTTTGGATCTCTAAACAAGGTAAGATTCGTACACCTCGTCCCTCTCGTTCTTTCCCTTTTGATTTCTTGGCTTAAGAGTCTAATTAAGATGTTTCCTTGTTATTCTTGAGGTCGTAGATAAATGCTTGTGATACGAGACCCCAGAGGTCCCTCTTTCTTCTTTTGAAACGCGAACCTCATACTAGGTATGGGGAGAAGGGACAATATGAATATGTAGGCATGGGAGGTAGCGTAAGACGAAGGGTTAACCCATGACCCTGTGTTTGATGATGTGTCTTGTTTTATAACATGTTTATATGTTTAGATTGATGTGATAATATGAGTTATTTATATGTGTTTATGGTATGATTTCTCAACATGTTTATGATATGATTAATGTTGGTATGATTATTGTTATAAGTTGAATGATGATGCCATGACTGCCATATGTTACAATGTTTGGTTATTGGTTGATTGGGTTATTCGTTGTGAACCATGATAGAAAGGGAGGTTTTTCCCCTTTCGGTTAATAAGACATGAATATTAATAATAATTGTGAGGTTTTGTTCAAAGGATTAGAAGGACTTGAGGGAATGATTTTGTGAGAAATTGAGAGATGTCAATTAAAGGATTAATTCCCCAAATAAGCCTATAAGACATAAAGATTAAACCAAGTGATAAGAATGTGATGAAAGGACTTAGTAATGCCAATAGGTTGAATCAAGTTTTACTCCAAAGGAATCGGCGAGGGTTTACAATCCTTGCTGCCCAAAACAGTACGGCCTGCTCTTGAGCACGACCGTGCTTGGTAAGGAGCACGCCCGTGCTCCCTTGCCCAGAACAGAAAACAGAAACAGTTTGAGATAGGGGTTCTTACCCCAAATGCTTAAAAGACTAAATAAGATACCAACGAAACATGAAGACCAAAAGACAAGTGAAAATATGTTGTACCTTGGTAGCCTAGCGGCCAAGGGGCCTTGATGCAGGATGGTCAAGGTGGTAATCTCTAGTGCCTAAGGGGCTAGAGTGATAATGATGATGTACCTTGGTAGCCTGGTGGCCAAGGGGCCTTGATGCAGGATGGTCAAGGTGGTAACCTCTAGTGCCTAAGGGGCTAGAGTGATAATGATGATGTACCTTGGTAGCCTAGTGGCCAAGGGGACCTCGATGGCCGAGTGGTCGAGGTGGAAACCTCTGGTGCAAAACGGCCAGAGTGATTAAAAGACATAACGATAAATGTTAAACGATAATCCTCGATAGCCTAGTGGTCAAGGTGATGATGGTGATAAGACTTGGGGTAGCCTATGGGCCCAAACAGGGGTGGAGGTCATGATGGTATGATGTTTGTCATGCATTCACGCATTGGAGATGTTGATGGGAAGTTGTGCGACATAGGGGAGTTCGCCCGAGAGTAAGACGTTCTGGCCGTCCGCGGGACCTGGTACCCCCGTGGTGGCGCATCCGAGAGTAAGGTGTGTCGGCTATCCAAGGGGTCCAACCAAGGTAAGTTGGATTGCCCCGGCGTTGGTGCCTAGTGGCCAATGTGGATATTTAACTCCGAAGTTGCTCATCCTGAGATAGATTGGATCCAATGCATAGTAGAGGCATGGAGTAGGATTGCACATAGCATACATATTATGATGATGATCTTATGATACCGTTGTTGATATAACATGTTTGTTTGTTGTATGCTCGTCTTGCTAACTGCTTCCTTGCCGTTATATTCATATATATGTTTCTTACTCCCTGTTGTTATGTTTTGTGTTGCATGTACCTTTTGTATATATGCAGAGGATGGCGATCAGCCCGTTGAGGAGTGACTCCGAGGAGCCGCTACCTTCATTTAGGATTCCCAGTTTTACTTAGTTATTAGTTAGTTGTTTCGGTTATATCTGAGGATTTGTTATTTCGGATTTTTTGTTATACCAGCTCTATATGTGACATCGAGGTTAGGGTTTATGTCTTTGTTTATGTTTACGTTATGTTATACCTTTTAAACTTATATTATGTTTATGCTTTCTTTCTGCATTGTATATGTTGAGATGTGAAACCTTTTTATCCAAGTATTTATTTTATTTAAATAAATGCAAGTTTTTATAATCCCTTTTTTAAGTAAATGTTTTATATTAACGTGCGGGGTAGAAGGGTGTCACACCTAGCCTCTTCAGGGTCCAAGACAGATTTGTTTAAGAAATTTGGTTTGAAGTAAATACAACTTCAGACAGACATATCTTTCACTAACACTCAGAGAGTCATTTAAATGTAAAGCTTAGGAAAGTCGCGTAATAAATTCAAATGATTGAAGAATACAGAATGAAAGAATGAAAATATTAATGCGCAGAGTAATGACTCTTTAATGCTATATGTATTCTCTTTATCTTCATCTTCAATGACTTCTGTATTTATAGTCTTCAAGCATTTAAGATCCGCCAGAGACATTCCCTAAGATGTTGGCTTCAAGCAGAACTTCATTATATGCAATAGAGTCGTTCTGGGCAGCCATTAATGCAATAGGAACGTTGGCTGTACTCTAACTTGAAGGATCATGGCTTTATGCATCATGAATCAGCCATATCAGAGTTGTGCAGAGAGCATTTTGTACTTTGTTGAGTACAATTCCATTTTCGTGTAAGGACCAGAGGTACTAGGGAATACAGCACGTTGGAAGCATTCTTTAACTAGTCTTTGGTTCTGATATCCGAGGTTGCTTGAGAGAGTAACTTCTGACTTTTCTTGATAAGCGCGAGACTGAGTAGGAGAGAAGGCTTCAAGTCCCTTTTTGATAGGACAGCTCACAAAACTTGTTAGGTCCTTGGTTCTTCAACGAGTAACCGAGTGTAGAAACTCATGGAGAGACGGGTTGAAAACGTCTCTTGAAAGAAATCAATAATCCTAGTCAGTAGACAGGTTGACTTTCGCTTATCAAGACAGGTAGTCACTAATATGAGCAGACAGATGATTCTTACTGTTTTTAATCTGCACACTAGATAGACAGGTTAGCAACCAATATGAAGGTTAATTAAATCATTAACCAGTGTTTAATTATCATCAAAACTTAGGGAAATGCACATCAGATATTTTAGAGACTTAACAAGGAGAAGAGAGAAAAGAAGGGACGTCAAGAAAGCTAGGTTTTTGAGGTGGAGACTTGGTAAGTCATTATCCTTCCTCACCCTCCTTCTTGATTCATCTTCATTCTCATGTTATTCTCTTCACTTTGTTAGGAGATGAAGAAGGAAGTGGGAGGATGTTGAAAAACCTTCTTTACCCTAAATACCTAGGTTTTTGAGCAATGTCAAGGTAAGGGCTCTACCTTTTGTGTCTCAAATTCCATGTTGTGGTGTTGAAGTAGTGAGGAATTTATTGTTTTCTTAATCTTCTCTTATTTAATCATGTTTAATGTTTTTGGTTAATGTTATATCCATGAAATTGAAAGGAAAACAAATATTGTGACTGTTTGGTTGAACCCTAAAAATTTGGGGTGAGGAAACTCCATTGTTGGAGCTTGAGGTGTGGTGTTTTTGGGTGTCTCGGTTTTGGGTAAAATTCTGACATACATGTAACAAAAAAATTGTAACTAAAGTTTTAGATATTGGATTGAGGTGAAATTGGCCTCATTTGAAAGTTAACACCCAGAGGTATACAATGTATAAATTTCGTGATTTTAGGAAGCCTTAGATGTTTTTAGTGAACTTTTAGAAACAGGGCTCAGGCTGTCCCCTATACACCCTGACAGTCTGCACTTAGTTTATGATATCTTTAGATGTAAAACTCAGATTGAGATGAAACTTCTTGAATTTGAAAACTGGGATGTATAAGTTTGTTGTGATAAAATTTTATGATTTTAGGAGACCTGTGGAAGTCGCAATTCAATCTTCAAAATAGAGCAATGTCTGTCTCGAATGTACTAGAATAGTCTTTACTCAAATGTTTATATCTCGAGTTGTAGACCTCCTTTTTATATGAGACTAGTGTCTTTTGATAGTAGAAATACAATCCATATGTGGTTAAAATTTCGGAATTTATGGATCTCCGTATTATTACTAGTTTGCATTTGAAGTTGGTCTTGGCTTGCTGGAAACCTCCTATGGCAACCAGTCTTGATAAGGTTACATCTTGAGCCATAACTTTTGAACATAGGTACTCCTGGTGACATTGAAAAGTTATTAAAAATGACATGGAGCTATCTAAATTTTAGAAAGTATACTCATGGAGTTTACTCATAGAGTTGATTAAAGGTGATACACAAATATGGAAATCATGATTTGGAACGTGTTGTTTATAAACAACTATTATAAACAATGAGGTGAATTTTAATTGTGTGGCCAAGGAGGTGTTATATAATTGGACAAATAATATGAATGCTTTATTTGTGACTAAATTTTTTACATTTTGAATTGCTATGTGTTTAATGTGGTTTATATAGGAATAATGAATGAGCAAGCTATGATAAATGAGTTATATTGTTGAAGGGAGATAAGAAAATGTTTGTTTATAATGTATTGCTATGAGTTATGTTGATTTGATTATAATGTAGGTTATGAGAGTGAAAGTATGAGAAAATATTATTGTTTATGTTTGCGATTGTGGGTGGTACTATGTACCATTTCTTGTTGGTTGATAATTGATAAATATGTGTGTGTTGATGTTATCCAATATGGGAGTGTAGTATATATAAATATTAGTGAATGATTTACAATGATGCTTATGTGCATGCTTCAAGGTGATGAAATATTGAAATGAGTACTCTGGTACATGAGTGATGAGGTGTGGTAAGTCCTTGACTTTGTCAAATGACGAAGTAAATGTGTGGGACGTGTATTGCACGTGAATGGTTGATTTGTCACTATGATTATTGAATCATGATTCTTGTGATTATTGTGTATTAAGAATGAAAATTGGTTGAAACATGTTTTATGGTTTATAGTATGTGATATGATATTGGAATTAAAGTGAGGTATGAAGTTGGTGCCAACTCTTAAGTTTGGATATATGTATATGATGTGAATTATGAAATATACTTGATGCTTGAATTGACCATTGAAAAGTCGTACTGGGGACGACGAGACGTAATGTCCAGCTGCGCGAGATTTTGGTTATGATAATTCACTGGGGACGGCGATACGTAACACCCAGTTGCTTAGTAATATGGATAGCCTACTGGAGATGGCGAGACATAATGCCTAGTAGAGTTTGGATGTGATGATATGTCCATATACTGGGGACACCCAGTAATTGTGATACCACACTTCGGACTACGAGACGTAACGCCCAATAGCGGATAGGTTGTATGCCTATCGGGGACGGCGAGACGTAACGTCTGATAGTGCAGATGAAATCTATTATTTTCGATTCTTGAGGCAATTCAAGCATCATGGTAGAAAATTCATAACGAGAGCATTGAATGTTAAATATATGAGATTAAAGGTTTTGACGAGTTAGACATTGTTGTATTTTATATTTGCATTATTTCTAATTGTATTCTCTTGTGAAGCCCTTACTGAGTTTATTTAACTCACCCCCTGATAGTATTTGAGATGCATGTGCGAAGCTGTTGGATCATCCCGAGCTGCCTGACTCCTAACTGTGGAGTTGTACTGCCAAACCGCAACCTCTAAGATGTTTTTATTTATATACTAAAGTTAATGTATTTTCATTGTAAAACTTTAAAATCTAAGTTGTATCATTTCTTTCACAAGAGTTTGGTGTTCAGAACTATTGTTGGGAATTCTTTGTTTCCCATTTAGGAAAACTTATCATATGATGTTTTCCTCTAAACTATAAGTTCATATTTTTATTAAAAGAGAAATGTTCAATGTTAAATATTTTTGTTATTTATTTGTCTTGATTTAAGAATGAGGATGTGTTAACCTGGGTAAGGCTTCGGAATTAGGGGTCGTCACCCCTCTTCTGGCCGGTCACTGACATCGATTTTGGGTCGTGACAGTAATAGTGATTTCAATTGATTGATAATACTAAAATTACATTAAAAAAAATAAACTTAAAAGTTAAAATAATTTGGATAGTTTATTTTTTACTAAAAAAGATATTCATTCATTCAAATTGGTAAAATACATCAAAAACGACACATTCAACATCGCTAAAAACCGAAAAGGATGAATCTGGGAACAAACTCACAGCATCCAGGTTAATAGTATAACACAGCAAAATGCTTACAAATGTGACAAAATCAAAGTGACCGGAATATCCATGCCTCCGGATCTGTAAGACTGTAACGTTGACGTCCAAGTCTTGATTGAATCTGTAATGGATCGAAGCTAATATGTCAATCTGAACCAAACGAACACCGCAACAAGACGAGAAACCAAACGACGCTGCAACAAGACGACGAATAAAACACCGCCGCACGTAGATGACGGAAACACGGAAAAACACAAAATAAAAACGAGATCTATGTGGAAAAATCACTTATTTAGATAAAAGGAGAAAAAGAAAACAATGTAGAGGAGTGGTTCCAGACCAAAAAATGGCCCAAAACCACCCCCTTCAGGTGGATGAGGAAGAAGGAAAAGAAGAATAGAGGGAAGGTTGAGAGAGAGATGCGGCTCTTAAAAAAAAAATCAGTTAATTTGGATAGTTGTTAATGTTCAGAGATAGCAAACATGACCACACTTAACTTGAAGATTAGAAAATAAGATAATAGATGTATAACTAAAATTATTTAGTATTATTTATCGTAAAATTATCTTTTCTAGTTACAAGAACCAAGAAAAAAAACATTTATACTATTTTTAAGTTACTTTTTTGTATTGATACAGTGTCAAAATTACACCCTACCTAAAATATAACACATGTATGATATTTTGTTGCACGTTACGATTTTCATATAATGTATTCTAAGTTAGAATAAATGTATTTTATTAAAATATAAATAAAGATGGATTCAATTTTAATATATAGTCAATGTAAAAAAAAATTATATTATTGACTAATCATACATCTTTATATATAACTTGTAAGTTATTGTGTGAGAGTCAAATATTTTTTACGATATGATAATTTATAACTCTGGATGATCGTATAAATTTTTTTTGTAATGACAGGACATCGAAATTAGATCTTAAAAAACCTCTTGACAAATCATCTTGATATAAATAAGAAAATATTATAAATGTTCCCACCAAGTTTAGACCTCAGCCAAATCGTCCAAAAAGCGAACAAAGCTGAAAGTAATCAATTGGTAAAGGGAAATTACCAAAAAACAACACAAAGCCTCTTCGCCGAACACGGCTCGAAGCTTGGAGGACTCCTGTTCCTATCGGATTTGATCGAGGTCCAATCAGTATCAAGGCCCAACGAGCCCAATATCAAGATATCTTGGACAAACACCTCGACCCCCGAGTTCAAAAAACTGAATCCAAACTCTTGGACAGACACCTCGCCCCTGACTTCTTAGTCCAAGACCTCAGCCCCCGAGTTGTTCTTACCAGATTTGGTCGAGGCCCAATCATTATCAAATCCAAAGACGCCAAGGACCCACACTCATGTCAGACAAGTCAGCACCGACCTCTTGATGCAAGACCTCGATCCACCAAGTTTATGAGGCTAAACCCGAGATCATGATCAAACATCTTGGTCCTCGACTTCCTTACCCGAAGATCCCTTCCCACCAGGAAAAGAGTTCCGAAACCATGAAGATGTGGGAATATTCTAGAAGACGATAGATAGGCAATGCTCGTAATGGATGACGCCAGTAAAATCTCGCTAACGGATGGCGCCCATGAATCTCTCTACCAGAATGAGGCCCTCCAAAGGGAACCGAAGCACACCAACACACCTCTCACTCGCCTATAAAGTCGGCCTCCTTACATCTAGCTAGGGGGCTTCTCATGTACACAATAGATTAGGGTGTATCCATGTACTCTAGGCAATTCAAATGAGTCGTTTCCTAATATTGTATTCATCAATACATTAATAAAAGGTTATGCTAATGAGTATAAAAAAAAACTTTTATTAAAAAAAAACTAAGTATATCACCTCTTCAAATATGCAATACATCAATTTTGAATGAAAACTTTTATGTCTTGGTTTTTTAAGTGATTAACATTCTCTTTACAAAAATTGGTAGAGAAAAGTTGAGGAAGGTATAACGTTCGTCTGTAAAGAACATGCAATGGCACCATGCAATTGCAGGCTGCAATCCTATTTGGCACAGAAATCCATCTTTGGCAACTAGCACACCATTTCCAAACGCACCCAACGCCAAATCCAAATTAAAATTTACAATTAATTAGTGACTCCTAGGTGTTTTCTTTTTTACTCCATCAGGTCTCTATTATAAGTAAAATTTAAATAAAATACACATATTAAGATTGATAATTAATCTCATTTAATATTGTCAATTTTATTTAAAAAATTAAGTTTGTTATCTAAATTATCTTTCATCTTATTCATTAAGTTTGTGTTGTTGGAATAAAAGGAATTATTGTAAAACAAAATTTGTATTAAATTAAGAATGTTTTGGGAATAATATTACTAAACTAGATATAAGCAGTTTTAATTTGCTTATATGTTAGATAAAAAAGGTTTGAGATTTTTTTTTTAATTATAAAAGAGACACGAGGGAGTATTATTTTGGAAAAGTTAAACATTTAGAGTTGTTTGGGAAAGATTAATTCTTTCTCATTTAGCTGTGTTAGGAGGATTCAACTATTTTATAAAATAATTATTATGTTTGGATATAAAGATTATTTTAAAAAAAAGCTTTTTACACTCATTTCAGCTATTTTGCGTCCAGCTACTCCTCCTCAGCTGTTTGCTTAAATTATTTTCGATTATTCACAACCTGACAACAACTTTCCATTCTTGCCCCCATCCCAGCGTATCTCCACTTCTATCTGGTCGCACTGCTCGCAACCCCCGCCTGGACGCACCTCTCACATGGCGGATCTGGATTTTGCTAACAAGAAAAGTCACTCAGTGGTTTGAAAAAAAAAAAGAATGAGGGATATGGGGTTTCCACCATGGCGTTTGCTGGACGGAGAAAGTGAGATCGGAGAGGGAGATGAGTCTGTGAGGGAGGATGGCGGAGTTTGAGAGGAGAGGGAGATGAGAGTGCTAGAAGAGAAGAGATGGGACTTGGGAGACTAATACCAGAGAAGAGAAGAAACAGAGGCGGAGAGACCAAGGGATTTTTTTTAGGGAAATGCAATAGAGAAGTTTCCAGAGACAAATGTTATTTTGATTCGAAAGAAGTAGAAACAAAAAATATCACATATGTATTTATTTGATATTATTTAGTTTAATATATAAAAAAGGAACGTTTCCTTTTCCATCAATTTAATTTAACAATAAATGTATGTTGCATTTCATACTTATCTAAATCAGAGGTCTCGAGTTCGAATCTTGATCATAAGAATGCAGCAACGTTAAAACTTTTGAGGGGAGCTTTGCCGCCCTTGTGGTCCTACCCAGCTCGAGGGATTAGTCTCAATAGTTACACGTGGAGGATACCCTAAGAAACCAAAAAATACTTATCTTTGGGACCGTTGCTTGTCAAGTAAATACCGAGGGAGATATTTTGCCGGTTTGTATTTGACAATTCTCGGCAAAAAATTAAAACTAAAATAATATTAAAGTATAATAAAAAAGAATAAAAAATGGGTTATTTAAGAGTTGCTTATTATATGTATTATTGGAGTAAAAAATGTTAAAAATAGATAAAATTTTAATGAGAAGATATAAAAAAATCTAATGTTAAAAGAAAAACAAATATAAACAAATATCTTAATGCCGATTTTCGTAAATTACTATATAAAAGTAATTATTTTTAGATCACCCAAATAAAATAGATTATTTTAAAATCGTTTTTCAACAAACATACCCAAATAAAAATAGATTCTGATTATAATCAATTATCACAATAATTAATTATTTAAAAATAAATTATCAACATAATTTTTTTTTCCAACTTTTTTAAATAAATTATTAATTCCGAAGAAATTGTTTTGAAACAACAACTCCCATACCATACCCCGGGTGAGATTGAGAATCGTGGGATGGCCATATCAGCTTATCTGGCATTGGCAACTCTGCCAAAGTATTTTGTTTGGGTATGTTCTGTTCTGCCCTGCATGTTCTTTCACGTTCTCAACGGAGACAATATAATAATAGAATTATAATATTTGAATACAAATTTTGAAAATCATATATGATATTATATATATTTATCTTTATCTCTTACTTATTTTTTATCTTCTTTATATACATACTTATAAAAAATATACTCAAATAATAAAAGAGACACCTTATAATGTCTCTATTTTATATACAAAAATCATTCTTCTTTTTATTAATAATAATAAGAAGAAGAATCTTATTAATTAGTATCCTAATGACTTTAATTAAAAAAATATTAACAAACAAATTTTTTTTGAAACATTAAATATTTCCTTCTCAATATATTAAGTACACCTATTTTCAATAAAAAAAAATTGTTTTAAATCCCTAACCAACGTACTAAAAACACATGTTAACTTCTCTTGATAACTAACCCCACCGCCATAGTAAAATTACTCGAGACTACTTAGGTGGGGGCATTTTCGTCAAGTAAATCCAAAAAATATATAAAAAATACAATTACTGCCTTGTTTAGTTGTATTGCAGGCTCTCTGCCCAATGCTCCTTCCTTGTCTGTGACACACCCATTGCTTTCTCAAAACCAATGCTCTTTCCCTTTCTCTCTCACCCACTGAGAGATACATATATCTATCTTCCTGGGTGAAAGTTCAGTTTCGGATTCAACTCCAATGGTTTGAACTTTAAACACCCCAGTAAAAAAAATAAAAAATACGAATGTCTCTGAGAGGAATGGTTTAGTTTAGTTTAGTTTAAGTGAAAGGTTTTTAGACGCAAAAGAAAGTGACTTTGCAAGCCAAACCCAGACTTGGAAGACATCATCAAAGTTGTAAACTTTTTGCAGAACCAGCAGTGCCCTTCACTGAATCACCATTTACCTTGTCTTCATCTACTACAATGGGGTGTTGCCATTCAAGAATAGAAAGAGAAGGGACAGTGTCACGGTGCAAGTCGAGGAAGCGTTACATGAAGCAGTTTGTGGAAGCAAGACACGCTTTTTCTGCAGCTCATGTCATGTACACTCGGTCGCTTCGTGCCACTGGCTCTGCTCTGCTTCAGTTTGCAAATGCTGAAACAACCACCACCGTTTTCCACCACCACCGTTACTATCACCATCTTCCTCCGGAACCGCAACCGATACTTCCATCGCCGCCGCCGCCGCGAACCCCAACCCCAATGCCACCTCCTCCACCACCACCAATGAGCCCAAGTTCAGATACGTGGACATCAGTCACTGCCTCCCCTGCTCTTCCTCCCCCCCCGCCGCCGCCGGTGGCTTCCTCCGCCTGGGATTTCTGGGACCCGTTCATGCAGCCACATCCTCCTCCCCCTCCTTCTTCAAGGTCTGCCATTGAGGAAGAGTGGGAAGCCACCACCACCACCACTGGGTCTGAAGTGGTAGTTATGGCGCCGGGTGCGGCTGCGAGCATGACGGCTCCGCCGTCTATGGTGAGCGGGTTTTCGAAGGAGACGAATCCAAGTAGTGAGCTTGCAATGGTGGTGTCAAGGAACAGCAAGGATCTGGTTGAAGTTATCAAAGAGCTTGATGACTATTTTCTCAGAGCTGCTGATGCTGGTGCCCATGTTTCTTTCCTCCTCGAAGTTCCAAGTTCTGGTTTTTCTGATCACAACAAAGCAAGTAAGCTTCAGTAGCATGAAACAAATCTTGGGTTTCTTTTAAAAAGTTGCAAGCAAATTTTTTTCTTATTATTTGTCCTTATCAATTATTGTTCCATGGGGTTTAATTTGATGTTCAAGTTTGTGTTTTTCTTCACCTTTTTTTAGTTTTGAAGGTTGTGTTTTTGTATTTTTTTGGTGGTAGGTAAAGTGTCCAGCTATGGATGGAGTTTGAGTCCGTCGCTTTGGGCATGGGGTTCGAGTCCAAAACTGAACGGATTTGGGAAGTTGTCTGAGGAAAAACCTCATGTCTCTTTTGGTAATTTTGGGGCTAATGGTGTGAGAAGTGGTGGCCACTGCTCCACTGTGGAGAGGCTATATGCATGGGAGAAGAAATTGTACCAAGAGGTCAAGGTATGTATGTATCTTCTTCCTGAGCTTCTTTTGACTATAATAATAAAAGAAAAGGAAAGGGGGAAGATAGGGTAAAGAAGATTTCTCTTTTGTGGGCATAAATTAGATGTGGGTCTAGTCTAGTGAAGAAGTTTTCCTCTTTACAACTAGATACTATGGATACCGTGGATGCCATGGTATTCTAGTAGTGGTTGTATATTGATTTACTTAGTTTTAGTCAATTTTGCATTTCCATGATCTTTTGGAATCCCCAGGTAGCAAAAGCAAGAGTGTGAACTTAAAACTTCTCTCATATCTAAAACATTTGTAGAGGAAATCCTACTCTTTTTTTATTAGACTCATCAAGTACTTTGATAATTCTAATTAATGGTTGCTTACTTCTCTAATATCCTTTGGTTGTTTTAAGCTTGCTAAGACTGTGAAAATGGAGCATGAGAAGAAGGTGGAGTTGCTAAGGAAGCTAGAAATGAAGAGGGCTGACTATGTGAAGACAGAGAAGACAAAGAAAGAGGTTGAGAAATTACAATCACAGATGGTGGTTGCTTCTCAGGCCATCGATAGTACATCTGCTGAAATTATCAAATTAAGGGAGATAGAACTCTACCCTCAACTCATTGAGCTTGTCAAAGGGTTAGTCTTATCTTTTTCTGTTTTGCATTTGAGGCTCCACTTGAATTTTATACATAAAACTACGTTAGTTTGAGTTTCTACCTTCACACATGGGATGCTCACGGGATAAAAGCTATCTTAGCAATTAAAGCAACTGTGGCTTAAAGCAGGTTTTGCATATATATATATATATATATATATTGCTTGGGACCCTTTTGGGGTCGTGCTTGCTGGGGGTGGATGCTCTTTTACTTCAAGGACTGAATTACAGCTGTTTGTAGTAGCAGATTAGAAGTCAACTACTACTACTACAAATTGGGTTAGAGTGCATGCCTAGTATATCAGTAATAACAGTAGAAAATGTTGCTTTTGACTGCTTTTTAGTTTTTACTGATCTAATTTTGTGCTTCTCACTTGTTTTTGACCGGGACAAGTAGACAATCCTGGTCACCCTTGACCGTGACATGTACAATCTGTCCTTTCCCAAATCTCATTTTTGATCAAGTGTGTCTCCTTAGTATCAGGGCTTGTTGCTTCGAAACCCCTTTTTTCTTGGGATTCTAATGGTGCTCCTGGCCTTGGCCGAGACATTATTGAGGCGCTTCGTACTCTATTTTCTTGGCCATTGCTCTTTGTACCACTCCCGCCATGCCTTGTACTTACACCAAAAATACACTGAATTCTCTCATTTCCCACTTTATTTTGGTACAAAAAAGGGTCTCATTTCCACACAGGTACGCATATAAAGTTACATTATTTAAACACCTAAAATATGACACTGAATCGGTCTCATTTCCACACAGGTGTTGTATTTTGGGTTTACAAAAAATGTATTCTATGATCATATGTACCAAGGAATTTGGGATGTTAGGGACTTGTGGACCCCAGTTGTCTTATCATAAATCATGTTATACTTTTTTTATGATAAATCACGAAATCGTTTTCCCATTTCTTTGGCAACTCGTACAGTATGTAGTTCAGGGACTAACTGTGTGAAGGACAAGCAACAACTGTTGCTATAGGCTTTTTTATCTATCTGGTATAAATCGTACATGGGATATACGATTTTGAAATACATACCATGTACGACTTCACTTTCTGTTTTTTATAATAAAATAATGAAAGTTATACTTCTTATATACGACTTACTCCATTCCGATAATTTTTTTAAAATTATTTTATTAGAAAAAACAAAAAGTGAAATCGGACATGGTCAAAGTCGTATATCCATGTAACACTTACATTAAATTGGTAAATTGGTAATTTGCTGACCAAATTGCAGCAGAGGTCAAAAAGCCGTTGCTATAACATGACCCTTGTCATGGTTCAGAATTTTATTTCTTTGATGGTCATTTCACTCTTCTTACTGAATGGTTGTCCAACTTGTCCTGGCTTAAATTTTGTAATTATTGTTGCGTCTGCTTTGCTAACAGAATGTCTTAAATCCTTAGCATAATCTCTGCCTGTTAGGTTATTATTATTAGTCAATGACAATGACATAACTAACATTACAAAATTGAATATTTTGATTAAAATGAAATCAATCCCCCTCAGCATTCTGTGTTTTCTAATGGTGGCAGGTTGATGTGCATGTGGAGAAGCATGTATGAGTGTCATCAAGTCCAAAAGCATATAGTTCAGCAGTTGGAATACCTCAACACCATACCATCAAACAACCCCACATCTGAGATTCATAGGCAATCAACTCTCCAGCTAGAGCTTGAAGTACAGCAATGGCACCGATCTTTCTGCAACCTCTTCAAGGCCCATGGGGATTATATCCAATCCCTCACAAGTTGGCTAAGGCTCAGCCTTTTCCAGGTTAACCGAAACCCGCTGAGCAGAACCACAGAGGAGTCCAAGATATCCTCTCTTTGTGAAGAATGGCACCTTGCAGTTGATCGCATACCGCATGAGGTGGCATCTGAAGAAATCAAAAGCTTGTTGACAGTTATTCATGCCATTGTAGTTCAACAGACAGAAGAGCATAAACAAAAGAAGAAATCAGATGCTGCATTTAAAGAGCTTGAGAAGAAGGTGGTTCAGCTTAGATCCTTGGAGTGCAAATATGGTCCATACTCCATGCATGAATCCTCTGGCACCATGAGAACCAAGGACCCTGTCACCGAGAAGCGTGTTAAGGTGGAAACTTTGAGAGCAAAGGCCGAGGAAGAGAGGAATAAATATGAAAAGTCGGTGAGCATAACAAGGGCAATGACACTGAATAACCTGCAGATGGGTTGTCCACATGTTTTTCAAGGGATTGTGGGGTTTTCAAGTGTGTGCATGGAGGTTTTTGAATTGGTATACAACAAAGCCAAAGTTTATGAACAGGAGCGTGACGTGAAGAGAATATTACCATAGAATTTACATGGATCTGTATAGATCACCCTTGTTCATATCTCTAGATTGTATTTACACCCAGATATATACACCTCTTGTGCAAAACCACTGATATGAAAGGTGAATGGAATAGTGCAATCTAGTTCACTTGGGTTTTTGGGGTAGGACTCAGTTTGGTGTAGAATCCTCATTCCAGATTGGAAGCAGAAGCTGCCAATTTTGCTATCAAGGGAGCTGAAAAACACAGCTTGGAGCTTCACTCGGTTTCATTATATTGTACTGTTAATATAAAATACATATAGGTGAGAAAAATTGAAAATTAGAGTAAAAAGTTAGTAATTTGGGTGTACTTTCTTCTAAGGAATGGTTCAGTTTGACGAAGGAAACGTGTCCTCAAGTTAAATCAAGATGGGCCTTAAGGCCTTCTCAGAAAGAAAAACAAAATGCTGCTCCTGTTCACCCGTTTCCTTCAAGGAATTGTCTTTTGTTGCATTCATTCGTTAAACCTAAATAGATTAGCGAAATCAAATTAAACTTCTTACAAGGACTATTGACCAAACTCTACTTTATGTTATATAATTTTGTAGAGTCAAAATTCTTTTTATGAGCAACTTGTTATGGCATCTATTTAATAGTCATAATGAATTCTTTTATAATATAGTATTTCTGTAGAGTACTTAAATATATTCTTCTCTCCGTTTGTGGATGTGATTGTGGCATCTGCACATTATTGTCAGATTTCAACTTAAGTTGAGCTTATTATGTTCTTCAGCAATGTGGTGAATCAGTTTGTTGGATGGAAAATATCAACTCCAAATTTATTAGGGCTGCATGTACTTGTGTCCTGCAAAAATTAACATATTAGCACCAACATATCAAGAATATTGTGATGTCAATGAGATTATCTATTCAAAGCTTGTGAATATCTAACACTTGATGGATTAAACTGTGACCAAAGGAGATCTTTCCATCTTCTTTCAACCTATACAATTGGATACAACAGCACATCTGCCACGCAACCAAGTTAAACGTTTATCCTTTTTGAGAGACAAAAATATCTCCCTTGCATTAGGTTTGTTGAACAGATCTAGAGCAGCAAAATATAGTTGTTGATCAACACCTTGCATCAAATCTAAGTCCTTAATACAGTCGGCCATGCTATATCTGCTTTTATATTGCTCTATGGCAGCTGCTCTCATCTTTGAAGCAGCTGCCATCTCCAATATCGCATCTGCAATAGCATCATCGATTCCTTTACGACCTCTTTTGCGGTTACAAGTTGCAGTAGGTGTAGTAGCAGGAATTGTTTCAGGGTCATTAGCATCTTCCTCATCCTGGGATTCAGATGAGGACTCCTCTCGGTAAGTGTTCAAGGGCTCTGGACAAGGCGGCCTAAAAGTATGTTCACCCTCGGATGCAGTTAAATATTCATGCTTGCCATTGGTTGCTGGCTCAGAGAATATTGTGCATAGCTCCTTAAAAATTGGGCAGCCACCGGTTTTTACAGTCTCTGCATCAGGATGTTTCTGTGATCCAGAAAAAGAGTGAGTCAAGTATTCTTAAAGAACAGAAAACAGCTGCTTCCTGTGCATGTTCAATAAACTCCAACCCTATGATAAAGATACTGCAAGCTATAATAGAAATTAATAGAGTTTCTCTCCAAATATAATGCCATGCGTTCTCAAGAGTTACATTGTTATCATCACTTCCACTAATCATTAAAATTAAAAATGAAAAGCAAGCTTCTGGTATTCAAATTTACTCTTCAGCTTATACCCCTTTAAATCGGGAGAAAATTCAAAAAAACATTCTACATATAAAGCTCATCCATGGATGTTTACCCTCACCTTTAAGGGAACACCAAAGTGAGCATAGGTTCAAAAGTTTGCTCCTTAGGCAGAGGCATTTCTTGGTACGTATTTAACAGCAACAAAAATAAGATGAATTAAAGAACATACCTTGATGTATTCAGCCCAAATTTCATCATTGGCCGTTATAGATCCAGTGGCTTCATCCCAAGTAAAGTCACTTTGATCAAGAATGGACTTTACAGTAGCATACTGCCTCCTCAAGACTGAAAATCGGTTTTTGAGTTGTTCCTTGTCCCATTTCAGGCCTGTTCTCTTGTAAAATTCATCACAAATATATTTCCATGCCTTCTTATTGAATAAATTGTTATGTTTATTCCCTTTATGTACTTGGTCAACCATCAGCTCTGCAAGTATCTTAGTCAGTGTTGTCGTCCACCTGGCCCTTGACTGTTCCTGCTGCTGAGTTTCAAATCTTCTTGATCTCGTAACTTGGCCTGCCATCTATAATTTAACGAACATAAGTGCTTGATAAAGAAGGGTATAAACACACACACACATAGACACAATCTATACGTGTATACGACAATGATCATAGCGATGGTGGATTCTATTTTTTGGCCACAAGATGCTAGTTGACTTTGGCTGGCAATAACTGAAAGAGGGCACAGCAAGAACAAATAACAGCAAATGTAGATAAGACTAGGCATGATGAATCATGTTTCGGCACATTAAACTCGTAAACACACAAGAAAAAAACCGGCATAGGACATATTTAATTATTTATACACTCAACCACGAGGAACACAAAAATCTGGCACAAGAGGACACACAAAAACAAAAAAGACCAGGGTGGCTCAAAACTCAGAAGAATATGGTGCCCTTATTCATCACAACCTAGGATATGAAAGAAAACAATAGCAAATCCCTAAATTTATTGACACCAGAAAAGCATATTCCTAAATCAATCAAAAAGCAAAAGTTTCCACTCACTTCAGATCAAGAGCAAACAGTGAACAGAGGTCCTATAAGGACTATGGAGGCAAAATAAGCTTAAAGGTAACATAATCAATTAATCATAGCCCATAATAACCTAAAGTTAATAACAAAAAGTGCACCAGATACAAATGTACCAAAACCTACCAATTCACAAAAAAATTAAAAAATTGTTTGCAATGGTAACTAGAAGGACACACCAAAACCTTCACAGTCAAAGAAAACCCAGCAATAGCTATGATTCAGTGTGACAGCATACCAAACAACACGAAAGGACAAAAACATAAACTTTACATCATTCAGAATCAGAGGAAGCAAATGCATCTCCGCTCAGGTGATAAAAATAATGATTTCAAATAAGTTGATTTAAGATAATTACATTTTTTTATTACCTTTTTTAAAACCCTAAAGCGGAGAGAAGAAAGTAACTTTACCAGTGAGAAACGCCGATATCTACGATTACGAGTGATCCTTCGATAAGATTGCTTCCAGAAGAAGAAGAAGAACAGAGAATGGCCAAAAATAGTTGATCCATGTGCTAAGCTAATTTTTACGTGATTACTTATAGAGATAGTTGACGGCTAAAAAAAACTAATTTATTGAAGTTAAGTATTTGATAAAATTAATGGCTGAATTAATTTATAAATATAAAATGATATATTTATGATAGATATGATAAAGTGAGAATTTCATTAAATGAATGAGGATAAAAATGAGAGAAAAGACAATAAGCTATAAGCTATTAGGCATAAGCTAAATAAATTAGCTTACGAAGAAACGCTATAAGTTAATCAGATAAACTTGTTTCCCAAACACCTCTACTTCAATGAAACAAGTTTATAAGCTAGTCAAATAAGTTATAAGCTAGCCTATTGGACTTGCCAAACAGAGTAAGGATATCTTTGCTTTATTTCCGGTTTCCATTTTCTGTTTTCAGAAATAATTATAAAACTGTCACCTTGTTTTCATTCTATTTCTCATTTTCAGAAATTTGTACAAGAAACACTGAAAATAGAAAAAACAATGTAACAATTTTATAATTATTTCTAAAAACAGGATATGGAAACAGAAAACAGGAAACAAAGCAAACAAACCCAAAACTCTCTAGGATTAGTTTTAGGCTTTTAGCTATAAATAATGTAAATTAGGATTTAATCAGAATACTAGAAATATTAATTAAAAATACTCTTATCATAAATTTTTTTAAAAAATCATATACGAGATGATATTTGATTAATTGAAGGTATAAAAAAAATAACACTGACAATATACCAAAATTAAATTCTACAAATTTTTTCACAAATAAATTAATTCATATAAGTTTAACCATAATTAATAGTATTTATTCACATTAGATTCTAAAAAATGTATAATTTAAAAATTACTAACAAGTGCAATAAATAATTAAAAGTGCTTAATTATCTCAAAAAAAAAAAATAGATTAAAGTAATATTTTGGTCCCTATACATGATATTGATTTTCAATTTAGTCCATATACGTAAATTTTTATCAAATCAGTCCCAACATGTGACAATCAATTTCAATTTAGTCATCGTCGTTAAATAGTGTTATAACGTTTGTTAGAGTTAAAGTATAGGGACGAAATTGAAAATGATTGTCACGTTTAGGGACTAATTTGAAGAAAAAAAATGAATTCAATCTCTACACGTGATAATAATTTTTAATTTGGTCCCCTACATGCGACAATAATTTTCAATTTGGTCCCTATCATATAACGGTGTTATAACACCACTTAACGGCGAGGACCAAATTGAAAATAGTTGTCACGTATATGGACTGATTTGATAAAATTTTATGTATATGGACTAAATTGAAAATCAGTATCAAATATATGGACCAAAATATTACTTTAACCAAAAAATTAAAAGAATTTAATTATATCATTGGTTTAATTTTTTTTCACAATCAACCAATTATATATTACTAAATATATGACTGACATTAGGGATGACAAAATTACCCGCACCTGCGGGTATCCGCATAAATTACCCGCAATGGGTAGTAAATGGATACCTACTAAATGGGGATGAGGATCATGGTAGCCGCCCCACGGATATCCGCATATTTATAATAAATATTTTTTATTAAATATATAATATATATTATGACAATTTCTATCATTTTAAGATGAAATAAATTTTATTTTCTATCTTATTTGATACTTTTTAGTGGTTACACCCTTAATAATAAATCTTTTAAAATATATATAGTATATTATGTAATATTAATATAATATATTGTTATATTATATTGTATAATTTTATTTTAGACTCTTAAATACCCGCGGATATCCATGGGGATATCCGCTGTCCGCGTAAATATCCATGGATATTGACGGGGATGGATACGGGGGAGGCACAACCCACACCCGCCCCGTTGCCATCCCTAACTGACATGGTTAAAGTTTAGTATTTTTTATAAGTTTAATTTTGCCAGTGTAATATTTATTATATTATTAATCATTTACAAATCATCGTATATATGATTTTTAAAATAATCATGATAAAAATCAATATTTTTAATGATGTAACTATTTTTTTTTTATTACAAACAGCCCATAGCCCAAGAAAAGAACAAAAAGTCTAACTAGTAGAAGGACTAGCAACATATCATTTATAACGGATTAAAATTCTCTAACGTTGAGAATTTAAAGTCACCTGACTTTGATAAATCCTAGCCATTGATTTCATCTAACGCACCAAAATAATGAACAGAATAATAACCTTAAAACAAAACATTAAGGAGTTAAGAAAATACTTAGAAATATTAGAAACACTAGAGCCAAATGAATATATTATTTATCACCAAGAATTGGTTAGAAAAAGAATAAGGCGATTAAAACAAGAATTAGAAAATTGTATAGGATAATGGGATTATCTGAAGAAATAGAATCAGGATTCAAAGAATTAGAAAGAATTATGAAAGAAATAAATAAAAATATTATTCAATTAATAGAAAATACAGAGAAAATTGCCAATTACACTTGCAATAAAATACAAAAAGGAAAAGATGAAATAGAAAATATTAAGGAAACCTTAAACAATATTAGTAAAGGAAAAGAAATAAATAAAAATGAAGACATTATTAAAATAAAAATTATTTTAGAACAACTAGAAAGCCTACTAGAATATGAAGAAGCTAATAGATGTATAACAAAAAATGAACTAGAAGAAATTCTAGAATCTAGAAAATTAAAGGGAATAATAATTAAACAAGAACCAGAACAAGAAACCTCATGGATACCTACCCCTGTATCTTCATGGAGGGGATAAAAGAAGAATATATGGAAACATTAAGAAAATCAAATGATTTAGAAGAAATTCAACAATTATTAAAACAACTTAAAATAGTTGAAGAAGAAAATAATCAAATACACAACATCGAAAAAATTGATAGAAAAGACATAGAAGATAAGGAAAATGAGGAAATAATCTTAAATTATAGTTCCTCCTCAGAATCTGAAGAAAACCATATAAAAATGGAAAGAGGTGAATATAGTGGAAAAAGCCTAAAAGAAAATGGGAAGAATATAAATATACACCTGAAGGAGCTTGGGATAAATACGAACAAGAAACTATGTATAATAAAGGATATGCAAGAAAAAATAATAATAAATAGACAAAAGTTCAAGAAGAATTTAAACCTCGATATAATAATACAGGAAATATACTAGACATTGACTGTATTAGAAATAAATAAGATGTATTATTAAGATGGACGAATGAGATAATTTTAATGATCTTAACTGATGAAAATTTTAAACAATTAAATTTTATAGAAACCAAAAACTTCGTGACATTCAAAACAGCAGGAAATGTACAAAAATTCTTATTAAGTATTAAGGACGCAGAATGGACTAACTTTGGAAGAATGGTAGATAATAGCTCAGACTATGTTAAATTAATAATGACTTTAATACACCAAGAATTTTTAGGATATAATTTAATGGAACAAAGAGAAAAGACAAATAAAGCTCTAATTGAAAATGCCAAGTCACATCTTAATAGAATGCAAATATGTGATATGTGCCAGATTGAAAGTTTCATCTGCGAGTATCAAAAATACTACTATCGACTAGATGAAGAATCTAAAGAAATATATAAATATATCTTTATAGATAAATTACCATATCCATTAAATTCAAAAATTAATAAACTATGGGAATCAAAACCCGAAGAAACTGCAAATACTTTAGGAGGAGTTATTAAACTTTTATACCAAGAATTAAAGGAACAATGTTTGAATAGGGAAGCAATTAGACAATTGAATAGAGGAAGTACTGTCATTTGTTGTGATATCCCAGAGATAGAAAAACCAGGGAAATATGGTTGTGACAAAACCATAAAAAGAAAGAAAAAATACTATAAAAGACCAAACCTGCGAAAGACTTATCCAAGAAAGAAAAATTATTATAAAAATAATAAGAAGAAATATTTTAGACAAAAAAGGTCAACACCAAAGAAATACTGCCCAAAGGGGAAAAAGAAATGTGTCTGTTGGATATGTAATGTTGAAGGACACTATGCTAATGAATGTCCTCAAAGGAAAGAAAAAGATTTTAAAGAAAAATCAAAATTAATAAAACAAGTTTTCCAAATTTATGAACTTGAACCCTTAGAAGAAGAACTAAGTGATTCAGAAATAAGTATATACGAATATACAGATAATGAATTATATTCAGAAGAAGGAGAATTCGAATAGTATCTATATAAAAATATTAAAAGAGAAAAGCAAAAATGTAACAGAAGCTTATATAGATACTGGAGCAAGTCTTTGCCTTGCAACGGAAGCATTGATTGATAATTGGGAAAGATTAGAAAAACCATTAAAAATACAAATTGCTGATGGATCCATACATTCGTTGTATTGGATAGCAAAAAGAATTACTTTGATAATCCAAGAGAAAATATTTATTATACCAACGATATATAAACAAGAAACAGGAATAGATATAATTATTGGAAATAATTTCTTACGATTATACCAACCGTTTTGTCAATACTTAACATATATTACTCTGCGAACCCCATATATTTATCAAAAACAAAAACGGGAAATTATCAAAATACCAATTATCCATACTTCCACATGTACTTATTCATCAAAGTTTCAACAGCTGAAACGTGGTGAGATTATTAGCTTAATTTGTACAAAAATTCGTCATATATTAGTCAATTTAGAACCAAATCGAATAATACCAGCTCATATAGAAGAACTTCTAGAAAAGGTTTGTAGCGAAAACCCTCTAGACCCAAGAATTAATAAAAATACTGAATTAGTTGAACTAAAGTTAAAAGACCCCACAAAAGAGGTAAAATGTAAACCAATGATTTACACAAAACAAGACAGAGATGAATTCGCAAAAGACATTGATGAAATGTGTAAAGAAGGACTAATTAGACCATCAACTAGTAAACACTCTGCACCAGCCTTTTATGTAGAGAATCATAATGAAATAAAAAGAGGGAAAAGAAGAATGGTAATTAATTACAAACAAATTAATGATGCCATGGAAGGAGATGCCTACTTTCTTCCAAGGAAGGACTTAATTATTGAAAGAATTAGGAACATGGATTGGTTTAGCACATTTGATTGTAAATCAGGATTTTATCAGATCCGATTGACTGAAGAATCTAAGGCACTAACAGCATTCAGTTGTCCTCAGGGTCAATATGAATGGAATGTACTCCCAAAGGGATTAAAGCAATCACCTGGAATCTTCCAACGGAGAATAGATTCAATTCTTAGAGAATTTAAAGACTTTTGTCTTATTTATATTGATGATATATTAATCTTTTCAAATAAAGGATTAGATGATCACTTTAAAAAGATTGAACTTATTCTTAACAAATGTTATGAACATGGAATAGTCTTAAGCAAGAAAAAAGCAGTCCTAGCCCAAAATAGAATTAATTATTTAGGTCTAGAAATCGAAAAAGGAAAAATAATAATGCAACGACATGTATTAGAAAAACTTCAAAGTTTCCCAACAACATTAAAGGATAAAAAAGAATTACAAAGATTTCTTGGACTACTAACATATATTTCGAATGAAGGTTTTATCAAGAATCTTGCAGCGGAAAGAAGAATCCTTCAACAAAAATTAAAGAAGGATGCCCTCTGGACATGGACTGATGATGATGATAGACTTATTATAAAAATGAAAGACTTATGCCGGGATCTTCCTGAGCTATATCATCCATCGGATGATGATGAAATAATTATCGAGACTGATGCCTCAAATGATTGTTGGGGTGGTGTTATGAAAGCAAAACCCCCTGGACACAAAAATGAATTACTGTGCCGATATATGTCAGGAACTTTTTCAGATAGTGAGATTAATTATCCCACTCATGAAAAAGAGACATTGGCTTTGATCCGTATGTTGGAAAAACATCGGATTTATATACTAGATAAGGACTTTATTGTCCGAACCGACTCGACTTATGTCGCAAGTTTTAAGAACTTAAATCATAAAGGAACTTATAAACAAGGATGATTGATTAGATGGCAAATGAAACTTGCCGAATACAATTACTCAATCTCTCACATTAAGGGAGATAAAAATATTCTTGCAGATATCTTATCGAGAGAATGGAGCAATCAACAACTGAAGACATACTGAAGCAGATTCAATACCAAGAAATGCTCGAGAAGCAAAAGATGATGGAGCTTGACTTAATCAGAACAAATATTGAAGTACTGAAGTTTCAATTACAAAGACTACCTATCAAAGAAGACCCAATGAAAAATATTAAACAACAGGTACAGGAAAGCACTAGCGAAAAATGGTATACTATTTTCAATGGACCACATCCAGGCGTGTACAATGAATGGCACGAAGCAGCCCCTCACTGCATAGGAATTTCCGGAGTCCATCATAAAGGATTTCGAACCAAAGAAGAAGCAGAGAAGGCTTTAATAGACTACCAGAAAGAACAAGAAAAGGACAAAGGCATTTATCTTGGCCCAAGAACTTTTTCAGAAACCATAAAGACTCCGTCAGCACAAAAGACTTCATTAAGAATACTTGGAAGAATTCCTTCTTCCATTGATGACTATCAAATACCTTCAAGAAAAGATCATGAACTTCAAGTTCAGTCTTCAAAAGAAAATTTTTTTGAACACTTAAAAATACTGACCAACTGGTCCGAAAATGAAAAGATCAATTGTTTTTACATGGTCAACCGGAATATTTTCGGTGTCAAGGCCGTAATTACTCCAGGAGCCACATAGATTTTCACATTTAATATGTTCCAGTTTGGACTTATTGAATGTCTCTATCTCAGCCAGAACTTAGAAGAAATCAAATTATTTCCCTATAATTTGAAAGAAGCCATCCGGAATTACCAAAAGAATGTTGCAAAGGATAGAACTATCTTTCTAAAGTTCTATTCAACTTACCCAGACTTTTCAACTAAGCAACCCACAAAGAACTTGATTTTTATTGGAGTAAGTAATAATAGTTTCTCTATGAGAGACGAACCCACTGGAGAAACTTATGATGAAGAAAAGATTGTTACAATAATGGCTAATCAACTAGCAAGCATTTTCACTCAATGCCAACTCATTGGAAAGGACTCTTTCATAAAAGCACTGTTCAAAGGTCCACACACTTTGCTACTCAGCAAAACCAGTGGAAAATTGATTAGAGAAAGAGACCTTGCACTACTGACAAACTTCGAATTACCATTCTACACATTACAAGGACTTTCAATGAATTACCAACCAACTGTCCTTAACCTACTATGCTCAATGATTAAAGAGAATGGCAATCACAAGTACGAAAGATGCGTGAAGCAACTAGACTGTCGGCAAGACGATAAAGACTCAGACGAAGCCATTATTGAAGAATGACGTAAGCACTGACATCATCAAGCATTATTGAAGGATGACGTAAGCAATGACGTCATCGTGAATTATTAAAGCGTCTGATTGATTGTAAAATTGTAATCATGTAAGGACTTTTCTGTAATTTACTAAGTACCCTTATGTGTATAAATAGGACTCCTCAGTCTGAAGGAAGGCAGAGCATCTGAACAAGTTTCAATCTCTCTCTCTTCTCTCTGAGAAGTTCTAAGCTATTATGCTTAGCGATTCCTTGAGTGTGGAATCAAACCCCGATTCTATGTACTTAAACCACTGTTTATAAATAAACCACTACTTTTATATATTCCTCGACTTCATTACTACTTTACTACTTCATCATTACTTTACTTTCATTACTACCAACTACTCGTCAGAATTTCAATTAAACGGAAGCTGCGGTGGACCAAGAAACCCAGAATCACTTCAACCCCCAAATCAGGTATGACTTATCAACTGTTTAACTTTACTCAGTTTATACTAGGAATCCATTATGTCTGAAATAGAAAAGGAAATAATTAATAATACTGAGATAGAACATTTACAAATTATTGAAGAAGATGGTAACTATGAAGGAAGTATCTTAATAGATACAAAACTTTTTCAAAAGATTCAGAAGGAAGACTTGAATCTATCTAAGGACGCAAACATGAAAAAACTAGGAGGAATAATGAAACGATTTAACCAGAAAGAAAATATAATATATTATGGAAAAATAATTAACGAAACACCAATAGATATATCTGAAACACAGGGAAACACCTGTATCCAATTATTAAATAAAAAGAAATTAATTGAGTTAAAAAGGAATTTAAAAAAGGAATCACATAGAAGGAAAATAGGTTACATTCATATAGGAGCAATACAAGTTCTAATTAAGGCAACCTTTCAAGAAGGAATAGATTCACTCATTGAATTAGTTCTAAAGGATGATAGAATAACAGATCCTAAGGATAAAATATTAGGAGTACTCGAAGGAAACTTAGCCTACGTTAAGTTAAAACTCGAGATACATCCAAATATTGGAATACCATTAGATACTCAAAGATTAGACCAATCATTGACTATGGAACATAGATTTTTAAGAAATAATCTGATGAGAACTGGAGACAAGATTTTCTCAATTACTTATTGTGTCAATTATGCACTAATCAACTCACATCATAGCATTACTTTTAGAAATAACGATAGAATTGATATACCAAGACTTTTTGAGGAAATAGGAAAGATTTATTATCCTAAAAGAAATGACTTAACAGAATTAGGAATTTCTATAAGAAATCCGAAATCACTAAGCTTTAGGCAGATACCTAAACCAATTACTTTTCCTGAAACAGAAAATAATAAAGAAGATGAAAATATAAATAAATTATCAAATCAAGTAAGAGATTTAGCACAATATTTAAGAAATAGAATATGAATAAGGGAACATAATTAAGAAATATTTATGAAGAATATCAGAATAAAATAGATCTAGATAAAAAGAATATAAAAGACTTAGGAAATATTTATGATTAGCATCTTAAAAATAAGCAATATATAAATTTCACTATAAATCATCACTAAATTGTAACCTGGGATTTTTATATATTTTTACCAAATTAACGATAAATATGCCTTTATTTACTAAAGTTTAAAGAAACTTTATTTTGAAGGAGCCTTATCTAAAAAAAGTTATTTATACTATCAGGGTATGCCCGTTATATCTTAATTAAACATGTTAATTACTCTTCCCTGTAAAACTTGTTTATGCAAATATTCCTAAAAGCATTACAACTAAAAATTAATATATAGCTCCTTATCAGATATGTAAATTAAGTTTCTAACCCATTATTTTTTCAATTTAATATGTACGTAGTATAAAGCTTTTTTTTACATTATCAATCAATTATAAATTTGATATATTGTAAGAAATGTTTAACCCTTATTTTTATTACCTAAAAGTCACACATACAATGATTTCTGATTGATCGACACATACAAATAAAATATTCACCTATAATTTATGATTTATTGATAATATAAATTTTTTTTAAAATTATGGGACATATTAATTAAATGAAAATAAAATATACATTATTCGTGTTCAATTTTATTATAAGATACTATGGATCTCTCTGGAGAATACATACACAGAACAAACAAAGAGGAGTAAAGTTCCTTTCAGGAGAAAAAAAAAAGGAGCAAAGTTTAATTTTTATACATGTTAGTGTAAAGAAGTTTTGCACACACGTCTATTTTAACAATTGTTTCTCTCTCAAGTATTAAAATAAAAATACAAATAAAAACAATTTCTACTTTAAAGTATTAAAATAAAAACATCAATGAATATATACTGCTTTAATCCTAAAACAATTTCTACTCCAATTTCTATGAAGTATACGATTTGATACTTTAATCCTAAAAAAATAAATGTTTAAATAGTTTTCCTTTCTTTTTGTTTGGGATTGTATTGCTATCTTTTTTTTATTTCATCGCTACCTAAAAAGACAGAATTGGCACTTTTGTGACTATGTTTTGATCCCTTTCATCACCGTTTCAAATAGTAAAAAGCCACAGAACCTTGAACGGTTTGGTTAACCAACATGACCCTTCAATTTGATCATGCATCTAACGTATTCTTTAGCAATCACTATGAAACGAAACATCCAATCCAATAGGCATATAGTCATAATTTCATAGTCATAGTTTCATCTTTTCTTCACACATGCACCACGCCTCTTAGAAAACGAAAACCATTCACAGTTCTCAACATTTTGATACTCTCTGGTTGTTGATTGTTTCTTCTCTTCAAACCATTACCAGGTTACTGTTTCTCACTTGTATACTTCTCTTCGCGGCATCTATGATCTATCTCTTGCATGACCATACCATGTCTCTGTTTCTATTTTGTTATTGTGTCACTATTTTGCTTAATGTGTAAAAGTATATATATGTATAGATTTCAACCAATATATTCACTCTGGCTTGATTTTTTTTAAATATTGTTTGAAAATTTTACTCTTCATTTTTTTCATCTCGAGTTTTAACCTCCATGCAAAGAAAAAGTTGTTGGCATGCTTCCGATATTGTTTTCTTGGAGCAGAAACTTCATTAACTTTTCATGTGTTTGATGCAGATTTAATCACACTTGTGGATACCTCTCAAATGGGTCATCATCACTCTCATCTTCTGGTTTTTATTTTGCTCTCTCTCTCATTAAGATGCGAGTCATGGGGTTGGTTTTCATCATCCAAAGAAACTCCCTCTAGTGAGAGCTCTTTCCCTAATAAGGGTACTTATAGAGGTTCTGTTGCTGAATTCTCTATTGAGGGCTTCCATGACGGCAGAGGAATGAAGTTGGTTGAGAATGCTAAGAAGAAACTGGTTTCCTCAAACTCATGCTGGCAAAATGCTTATCAACATCTTTTTGCTGGGTGTTCAGAGATTTTGGCTGATAATGAAAAAAGGTCTAGACTTGCATGGCATCTTAGTGATTGTTTTCAGAAGGACTCTGGTAGGCCACCTTTTGCCCATTGTGATCCAAAATCTTCTATGGCTAAATGCCTAACAAGTTTAGATGATCTTGCTCATAAGGTCTACCTTGAATTCTACATTGAAACGAACTCCATTTGTCATCAGTTACAGTTAAGTGCAAACTACCTTTTATACCGATAGTGCATACTACTTTAATTCATCAAATTAACTAAAGTTTTGTCCCTTGTTTTTTTATTCCAGGGCTTATGCATTTAAACATGAAACCGAAAGACTTGTGACTGAATTGAAAAGTTCAGCACAGTATGTGGAGGACAAGTTAGACATCATGGATGAGAAATCAGAACATCTATTACAAAGCTCAAAACAAATTCATGATTCCCTAACTTCAATAGATATTCACACACAGAGTGTTGCTCAAACTGCTCAAAATGTGGAAAATCATATTGATGTTGTATTAAGGCATTCAGAAAGTGTCTACGAGCAAACCAAGGAAATTGCAATTTCACAATCAAAGTTGGAAGAAGGACAAGAGGGTATGAAGAAGAATTTGGAAGATGGGGTGGCAATGCTTAAGGACTCTTACAATTATTTGGGCCAAGAAATAGAGAAGTTAAGAGATGAAGCAATTGAAATTGAGAAGGAGGTAACAAAAGTTGGAGATGCTATGTCAATTAAGATGACAAACTTGCATGACAAAGCTGAAGATATTGGTAATATGGCTGGCATTTCCTTAGATAAGCAGCAGCAACTTCTAGATGGACAATCCATGGCAATGAAGGGTCTAAGTTCACTATTTGATATTCAATCAAAAGCAATAGAGGAGAGCAAGTAGATAAGTTTTATAAGTTTGAATTCATGAAACATTTTGGAAAATGTATTTACTTCATTATGTTCCACAGGAAAACCTTACAGCATTTTGCTGAATATGGGCATAGGCAACATGAAGAGTTTCTTCAGAGACAGAAACAGATTCAAGGACTTCATGATCATCTAATGGAAAATTCACAATCCATATTGGCTGCTCAGGTTTGCGATTTTCAGCTAGAATATAGAGGAGGTTGGACATTAGTATTCTCATTATGTTAATTTTCATTAAAATCTCACATTTTATTCTACAGGAATCTTTTGAATCAAAGCAAGCTAGCATGCTTGTTGCTTTAGACAAGCTTTTTTATTTGCACGACGCCATGTTGCTCGAATCACGAATGATCAAAGCTTTCTTCATTTATTCAATATCAATTTGTGTCATCTATATGTTGACTAGTACAAAGCAAACATACAATGTTAGGCCATGGCTATATATTGGTATGTTGTATTATATCATCCCATCTTTCTATGCTTTTAGTCTTGATACCTAAGTATTATTGGCTAAATGCGATTGGCTATTTACAGGACTTTGTTCTACTTTCTTCATTGAAGTATCTATTATTCGTTTATCTAGTGATAACATTGAGCGACAAACCTGGATTATAAATAAGATCAGATCATTGTACATGGTAGCTGCTGCAGTTCAACTTCTATATGCCATTTGCACTCACAGGCAAGTGTATATAGACATAAAACAAGTTGGGTCTTCATATATAGATTTTATATCTAACATAAGTACTTACTCTTGAACTTTGCAGGGACTATGAAATATTGAACCATCAGATGCTACAAACTCTAATTGACAGGGTAAACAGTATGCAAATGCGAAAGGAGTTGCTGGATGTTGATAGTGATGAAAATTGGTCTCAATGGATAGATGCTGATTTACCGGATGATGTAAATTGCCTTGATGATCCTATCTATATGCTTCCTGAAGAAGTTGAAGAGAATTCAATCACACCCTCTTCAAATACAAGATATAATCTACGTCGGCGCAATCGTTCTGATTGATTGATGCCATTGCTAGTTTGTAATCAGAACTTTGGAGCCATCCCTGCTCAATGATTTGTTTCATGATTCAAAACTACCTATTAGCATGTGACACAGACATGCAAGTGTGCAATGTTATTTTAGTTTGAGCTGTGTATAAATCTTACAACAAAGTTTCACAACTTTCCCGACCATTTTATTTTTCATAAGGCAAAGCCAATGTCATTTGTACAACAAAGATTCTTGGGAGGGGTTGTAATGGCTGAGGGAGGAGGGACAGAGTGTGCACAAGTATACATATATATACTAAGTAAAAAAAAAAAATTGTGACCTTGAAATATGGGCCCCCTATCCGATCGCATCATCAAATCATACTCAGTACCATCACTGTGCACAACCATTTAGCTTATGCGCTTAAGCTTTATATTGTCATTAGACTTAATTTATATTGTTATTAACTTACACTTTCCATAGTATTATTTTACAATATTGTGAGACTAACCCTCGGAAAGGGTGATGGTTAGGTAAAGGAAAAAACTTATGTACATTACCATAGGTACTATACATACGGATCTGCATTAAAAATGAAAAGTAATTGCTACAAATTGCTTTAAGAAAAATTTCAACTGACATATCTTATCAATTGACTTCCATGTGATTTGTTAAGGATCGCATGTAAGTACTTTACATAAGTTTTATCTTTAGTAAAGTCATTCTCAAAATAGCGACTTTAGAATTCGAACATCTGACCTTATGATAGTGTGATTTTACATGATGTTTGCTGTACACTTTTGCATGCATATTTCATATAGATTAGGCGTTATTTAGTTTATTTTGTTAGATTTTCCCTTGGAACGGGTGAGGTTGGTTTTGTGTGTTGTTTTGCAGGAATTCAAAGAAAAATGCTCAGAATAGCCATGACGGAGCTTGGAGGAAGACAGAGTCTCAAAAGTGCAGAAAGGGACCCAGGCAGAGAGCATCACGGCCTGGCCGTGATGACCATCACGGCCGTGATCAAGCAGAGCAGAAAGGGAGCAAAAGTCAGAAGCTGTCACGGCCTGCCCGTGATAAGAATCACTACCGTGACAACCAGACAGAATTGGTCACGGCCTGGCCGTGATGAGTGTCACGGCCGTGACAGAGGAGAAGTTGAAGCGTATCCCAGGCAGAGAGCATCACGGCCTGGCCGTGATGAGTGTCACGGCCGTGACAGAGGAGAAGTTGGAGCGTATCCCTGGCAGAACCCATCACGGCCGTGACTGGCAAGTTCTCCTGACCTATAAAAGAGACCAAAGGGCAGAATAGAAAGGACCACTTCTCAGAATCAGAATTTTAACCTAATTTGGAGCTAGAGGCTGCTGTGGAGAGCCCATGGAGTCCCTTACCTTTTTCATCTGTATTTCTTTTGTTTTGGATTTGTTTCCCTCTATGAGTAACTAAATCCCTTTTTGTTGGGATTGGATGTAGCTAAACCTGAACATCATGTATTTGCTTTGATGTATGAATCTATGTTTATGCCTTCATATTAGTGTTTAAATTCCTTTGCTTAATGCTTGTTGTGGCTAGCACCCCCATAACTTGATTAGTGTTTTGATATGCAATTGGAAAATTCGTATTAAAACCAGAACTGGAATTATTCACCTAGTAAGTCTTACATCTAGGAATAGGGTTTGATTTACTAGTAATCACATAATCCTTTATCTTAATGCAAGTTCATTAATCTAGGCCACCTAAGGAATTAGGGTCTATTAATGGATTTAGGCTCTTGTCATCTGAGGAATCAGGGCTTGAGTAATCTTGTGGGTTGATTTTAATATTCGAAGCATAAACTGGATTTGTAGTCTTAGTATTGCATGAGGCTAAGGTTTAGTGAAGTCTAATCCCAACATTGTTCATCATATCTGAAAACCATCTGTTATTGCCTTCTAAGTGTTTGAGAAAATTACAAAAAGAGTTTGTTTTTCTTATGCTGTTAGTTCTAGCTTTTGTGAGTTTAGAACTCTCTTCAATCCAACAATCTGCTTAGATAGTAATTGGTTTGGTAAGTGTTAGTACTTGTAGTAGTCCCCGTGGATACGATAAACCGGTCTTACCACCGTATTACTTGCACGACTGGGTATACTTGCCCAGATTCGTCAACAAGTTTTTGGCGCCGTTGCCGGGGACTGCGTCTCAATATTAGCATATCCATTTCGGTTACTAATTTAGGCAAAACAATTTTCTGTTATAATCTGTTTTCTGCAGTAATTTTCTATCCTGTTTTTGCTGTCATTTTTTTTTCTGTCATAATTTGCTGTTCTGTTTGATTATAATCTCTTTTTTCGATCTGTTTCTGCTTGTAATTTTTGGTGTGGAGCTGTTGCGTGCTAACCTTTCTTGCTAACACTCTTGTTTGCTAGACTGTTTGTGTATGCGAGGTACTGTCCCGATTGACCACCTCCTCTACGACCCCGTAAATTGAAAGGTCGGCTAGGGCGAATAGGAAGCAAGCAAGACAGCGGAATTTGTCAAGACAACAGGGAGAAGCACAAGAGGCATCCACCACTCAAATTTATCAAGAAGAACTCGGGATGGAAGGCAATGGTGAAGATACTCCACCCGGAGGACACTTGGTGACTATGCCAATACAAATATCAACCAGGCATGTCACTAGCATAGTGAGACCTCCAGTGAACTGCAACAATTTTGAAATCAAGCCAACTCTCATCAATATGGTTTCACAAAGTCAGTTTCTTTGGGTTGGAGAAGGAAGATCCTAACAGTCATGTGTCCAATTTCCTAGAGTTGTGCGATACTGGTGAAGATAAATGGTGCCTCTGATGATGCAATTCGCCTGAGGTTGTTCCCTTTTTCTTTAAGAGATAGAGCCAAGTCTTGGCTCCAATCACAACCAAGGGGGAGTTTCACTACTTGGAATGACCTAGAAGCAAAATTTCTAGCAAGGTTCTTCCCCACTTCAAGATTTGTCAAGACAAGGGGTGACATTATAAGCTTTGCTCAACAAGAAGGTGAGGCTCTGCATGACGCCTGGGACAGATTCAAAGGCTTACTCCAGAGATGTCCAAATCATGGTTTTGATGATCTCACTCAGATGCAAACATTATGTAATGGATTGAGGCCGTCAACCAGGTACATGTTGGATGCCTCAGCTGGAGGTTCCATGAATACAAAGACAGCAGAGGAAGCATTGGTTCTGATAGAGGCTATGGCATCAAATGATTATTTGATGCATCATGATCGGGGTCCCACATCAAGAAGGGGAATGTTGGAGTTAGATTCCCAAACTGTTCTGTTGGCTCAAAATAAGATTATGACACAACAACTTGAGTCACTCACCAAGCAACTAGCTCAACTCCCACAACAACTCCAAATTGTTCAAGGGACAACCATGCCACCACAACAGGTAATGAGATGTGATTTCTGTGGAGGTGATCATGATAATGGACGATGTGAGGCCACGCCTAGTTCCCATGAGGAAGCCAATTATATGGGGAACTATGGGCGGCCAGGCAACAACCAATTCTCTAACAACTACAATCAAGGGTGGAGGAATCACCCAAATTTTGGTTGGAAGCAAGATGCCGGTCAAACAAGCAAACCTCAACCCACACCACCACCTCAAGACCGGATTTCTACCCTGGAAAACACTCTTAATCAGTTCATGCAGGTGTCCATTTCAAACCAAAAGAACACCGATGCATCTATAAAAAATCTGGAAGTTCAAGTTGGGCAGATTGCAAAGCAACTAGCAGAACAATCCAGCAGCAGTTTTTCAGGAAACACTCGGCCAAATCCTAAAGAACATTGCAAGGTTATTGTGTTGAGGAGTGGTAAAAGGCTAGAGCAAGAAAGTGGTGAGCCTTTTGGGAAAAGTCAGAGAGAGAGGTGAAGAAACAGAATTGAATGCTGAAAATATTGAACCGAGTGAAGAAACAGGTAAAGATGTTGTAGTTGAGGAGGAAGAAAAGGGCCGTGAACAAGACAAGAGGGAGAAGCTAGTGGATGAGAATTCAATATTGAGGAAGACCAAGAGTCAGATTTTGAAAGATGTAGGTAAGCCTCAAGTGATCCCATCTTATGTGAAGTTGCCATACCCTTATTTGACTAAGAAAAAGGAGAAAGAAGAACAATTTGCCAAGTTTCGGATATCTTCAAGCGGTTCTGAGATCAACATACCTTTTTCTTTAAGCACTTGAGCAGATGCCCACTTATGCAAAATTTATGAAGGAGTTTCTCACAAAGAAAAGAAAGTTTAAAGAAGGCGAGACTGTTGCCTTAACTGAAGAGTGCAGTGCAATACTTCAAAGGAAGCTACCTCCAAAGCTCAAAGATCCCGGTAGTTTCACAATTCCTTGCACTATTAGGAGTGTTGATATTGGAAAGGCCTTATGTGACTTGGGAGCGAGTATCAACTTGATGCCGCTTTCAATCTTGAACAAGCTTGGAGGTGGAGAGGTAAAACCAACAAGGATGGCTTTGCAACTAGCTGATAGATCAATCAAGCGTCCTTATGGTATTTTAGAAGATGTCTTGGTTAAGGTGGACAGGTTTATCTTCCCAGCAGATTTTGTGATCTTGGACATGGAGGAGGATGCAGAAGTTCCACTTATTTTGGGGAGACCTTTTCTAGCAACTGGTCGAGCCTTGATAGATGTGCAAAAAGGCCAGCTTCGGCTCAGAGTGCAAGACGAAGAGGTTACCTTCAACGTATTCGAAGCTATGCATCGCCCTAGTGATGGAGAAAACTGTTTCCGCATGGACATGGTAGATATGGTGGCTAAGGAAGCATGTGCACATCAGCACCACTCCTCTATTCTTGAGATGGTACTTGTGAATTCTATTGAAAATCTTGATGAGATAGAGGAGGAAGAGTTAGAAGAATGTTTGTATGATCTGGAAGCCCAACCTAAGCAACTTGCTGTCAACACTGTGAAGGAAGAGCTCAAGGAGGATGCAGTCCAAGAGAAGCTCCAACTAGAACTTAAGCCCCTACCTCCCCACTTAAAATATGTGTTTTTGGGTGTGAATGATGAAAACCCTGTGATAGTGAGTAATGAATTGTCCCAATTGGAGGAGGAAAAACTTGTAAGGGTGCTTAGAGAACATAAGACAGCTATTGGATGGTCCATTTCCGACTTGAAAGGTATCAGCCCCACGTTTTGCATGCACAATATCATGATGGAGGCTGAATTTAAACCAGTGGTCCAGCCACAACGGAGGCTTAATCCCACAATGAAAGAAGTGGTGAAGAAGGAGNTGCTTGAAACTCCTTGAAGCTGGAATGATATATCCGATTTCTGATAGTTCCTGGGTGAGTACGGTACAGGTGGTGCCAAAGAAGGGTGGTATGACCGTCGTGCACAATGAGACGAAAGAGTTGATTCCAACTAGAACGGTCACCGGTTGGAGGATGTGCATCGATCACGGAAGCTCAATCAAGCAACTAGGAAGGATCACTTCCCACTTCCATTCATGGACCACATGTTAGAGAGGTTGGTCGGGCAAGCATACTATTGTTTCTTAGATGGTTATTCGGGCTATAACCAAATTGCGGTTAACCCGGAAGACCAAGAGAAAACTGCTTTCACATGCCCGTTTGGAGTTTTTGCCTATCGGAAGATGCCTTTCGGTCTTTGCAATGCGCAAATGACATTTCAAAGGTGCATGCTTTCTATTTTTTTCGATATGGTAGAAAAGTATATTGAGGTTTTTATGGATGATTTCTCTGTTTTTGGTTCCTCATATGATAATCTGTTTGGCTAACCTCTGCTTTGTGTTAAAAAGGTGCATCGACACCAATTTAGTCTTAAATATGGAGAAGTGTAATTTAATGGTGCTGGAAGGTATTGTGCTTGGGCACAAAATTTCAGCAAAAGGAATCGAAGTAGATAAATCAAAGATTGAGGTGATTGAGAAACTACCTCCACCCGGTGAATGTCAAAGGTGTGATTAGTTTCCATGGGCATGCATGTTTCTACTGGCGGTTCATCAAGGACTTTTCAAGGATAGACAATCCGCTGTGTAACCTTTTGAATAAGGACACCACATTCTTGTTTGATAATGATTGTCTTAATTCATTTGAAATTTTGAAAGATAAGTTGATCACAGCCCCATTCTTATTGCACCCAACCGGGAGTCACCATTTGAATTGATGTGTGATGCCGGTGACTACGCAGATTGGGGCAGTTTTGGGGCAAAGAAGGGACAAATTTTTCCATGCCATTCACTATGCCAGCAAGGTCCTCAATGAGAACCAAATCAACTATGCAACAACTGAAAAAGAGTTGCTAGCCATAGTGTTTGCTTTGGAAAAATTTTGTTCCTACTTGATTGGGTCACAAGTCACCTGTTTATACCGATCATGCTGCAATCAAATATTTGTTGACTAAATTAGATTCTAAACCACGCCTCATAAGGTGGATTCTATTGTCTGCAGGAATTTGATTTAGTCGTCAAGGACAAAAAAGGGCAGCGAGAATGTAGTGGCTGACCATTTATCTCGGCTTGTGAACAAAGAAGTGGCTGCTAAAGAGAAGGACATTCGGGATGAGTTTCCGGATGAGGCCTTATTGCTAGTACATGAAAGACCATGGTTTGCCGACATGGCAAACTTCAAGGCAGCCAACATTGTCCCAGAGCACCTCACTTGGCAACAAAGGAAAAAGTTCTTCCGGGATGCCAACCAATTCATGTGGGATGACCCATTTCTATTCAAGGTTGGTCCGGATGGCTTATGGAGGAGGTGTGTGAGCCAAGAAGAAGTAAGGAAAATTCTGTGGCATTGCCATAATTCCCCATATGGTGGACATTACAATGGGGATAGGACAGCTGCCAAGGTCCTCCAATCTGGGTTCTTTTGGCCATCAATATTCAAGGACTCTTTCAATCATGTGAAGAGTTGTGACAAATGCCAGAGGACCGGGAACATTTCAAGGAGGGATGAGATGCCACTGCAGAATATATTGGAAGTTGAGGTGTTTGACTGTTGGGGCATTGATTTTATGGGTCCACTACCACCTTCATTCTCCAATCAATATATCTTGGTGGCGGTGGACTATGTGTCCAAATGGGTGGAGGCAATTGCAACACAGAAGAATGATGCCCAAACAGTGGTCAAGTTTATCAAGAAGAATATCTTTGCCAGGTTCGGTGTCCCACGGGTTCTTATCAGTGATGGAGGATCCCACTTACGCAATTCACAACCGGGAAATGTTACGGCAAAATATGATGTGAGGCATAAGGTGGCATCCCCATATCATCCGCAAAACAAATGGACAAGCGGAGGTCTCCAACGGGGAGATTAAGAGAATTTTGGAGAAAAAGCTGTGGCCACCTCAAGGAAAGATTGGGCCAAGAAGCTTGATGATGCCTTGTGGGCCCTACCGGACTGCATCAAGACTTACGTGGGGTTATCCCCATTTCAGATGGTGTATGGAAGGGCATGTCATCTGCCCGTAGAGTTGGAGCATCGAGCCTTTTGGGCACTGAAGTTCTTAAATTTTGATGCTACTCTGGCGGGTGAGAAAAGAGTGAATCAGCTGCATGAGTTAGAGGAGATGCGCCTTCATGCATATGAGAATGCAGCCATTTACAAGCAGCGAGTCAAGACCTACCACGACAAGAAGATCGTGATGAAAACATTTCGTAGGGACAACAAGTGTTCTTGTTCAATTCCGGTGAGATTGTTTCCGGGCAAGTTGAAGTCTAAATGGTCAGGACCGTTCATTGTCAAGGAAGTTTCACCGCATGGAGCCGTGGAAGTGGAGGATCCTAGTTCCAAAAGGACCTTCAAAGTCAATGGCCAAAGACTTAAGGCCTACTTGGGTGGTGACGTCGAAAGATTGATATCAGTTGTACGCCTTCATGATCCTTGAAGGCATCCACCCGTCAAGCTAGTGACGTTAAAAAAGCGCTTATTGGGAGGCAACCCAAGTTTCTCTTCATTTTCCTTTTCTTTCGTTGAATTTGCCCTCTTGAATCATTTGAGATAATCAAGAGGAAAATATCCTAGGATAGGCTTGTTAAGTGTTTCATTAAAAAAAAAAAAAAAAAAAAAAGAAGTCAGAAACCATCACGGCCTGGCCGTGATGGATTTCACGGCCGTGATAATCAAGACTTGAGAATCAGAAAGGATCACGGCCCAGCCGTGATCACTATCACGGGCGTGATGGAAGAATAAGGAAGATCAGAGGCCATCACGGCATGGCCGTGATAGAGTTCACGGCCGTGACAGATAGCCTGAGCAAGACAGAAACCATCACGGCCTGACCGTGATGTAAACCACGGCCGTGATGTAGCAGGCACTCAAAAGACAGAAACCATCACGGCCTTGCCGTGATAGATATCATGGCCGTGATGACCATTTTCCCCAAAGTCAGAACGCGTCACGGCTAGGCCGTGATGTATATCACGGCCGTGACGCGACACCCTTATATACCCCTGTTACGAAACCCTTCCCATTTTCTTCCCCACTCAGCCTCCCTACCCATTCCTTCTTCTGCACCTCTTACGCAGCCTCCGTAACAGCAACCCTTCTCTCTTCCCCAGCCACCCACGCAGTTCTCTCTCTCCTCTCTTGCTCACTTCCTCTGCAACTCCTCCCTTCCTCTGCATTTCTTCTCCTTCTTCTCTCACTCATCACGCTCAAACAAAGGCCACCAAAACCCTCCAGAGAAACCCCTCCAAAAGCTATATATAAAAAAAAAACCACTGGTACAGGGAAAACTCAGCTTTCTGACGATTTGGATATTGAAGATCTGGAACTATGGCCACCAAGAGGCAAAGGGCAGCCCGAGCCACGCGCACACGTGGTAGAGCAGGTAACGATCACTCTGACTCTTCGCATTCTGATACTGATGCTGGTGGGTTTGGGATTATTTTTAGGGATAATGCTCAGCAGGAAAGGTTCAATGTCCTAACAACTAGGAAACTAGTACAGACTAAATACCTGGATGATGCATGCATAAACACCCTAGGGTTAGCTGCTGATATTGACTGGATGTTACAAAACATAGGGTGGAGCGAGTTCGCTCGCACCAGACACCCTGCATATGCTGGCCCTACCTTGGAGTTCCTGAGCTCCCTGGATGCGGAAATTATCCAAGGGCCGCATTGCCAAGAAGGGCGGATCACATTCCGCCTCTTCAACCAGGACTTCCAACTGACCCTGGCAGAGTTTAATGAGATCTTTGGTTTACCAGTAGGAGGTGATAGACGATACCCCGTGGGGTTTAGTGCGCATGACTTCGGGTCGATTCCGGACTATGAGGGCGGTGTTTGACCCTCGGACATCTAAGTCTACAGCCTTTCTTAACCCAAGCATCGTAGTACATGCACGGGTCATAGCCAATACCTTATTTGGCGGGGGGCGAGAGTGATGGATCCGTCCGCCTTGGACTAGGTCTTTTTCTTATGGGCCATGCTCCACCCCCGAGAGCAATGTGGACACCGGGTCCTATTTGGCTAGGCACCTCCTAAAGGTTGCCAAGGGTACCAAGTGGCTCTATTGTCATCGGAGGCCTCATCACCACCATATGACACAATTTCAACTTTGATTTGGATGGTTTTGTGGCCGCCCCGGACGGACCCGTATCACCTTGCAGGCTTGTGAGGCTATGGGGATGATCGTCCGGGAGGAGAACATCTACTGCCTGAAGCAACCCAGGCTGAGGCAGCCCATCCATCTCCCTAACCCCCCACTGCTAGATGTATCTAACCCGGCCACATGGAAAGTGCCGGTGGGAGAGGAGCCTCAGCCCATTATGGTAGAGAGGCCGTGAGGCCCGCCACCGCAGCTCGGCCGACCGGGCACCCGTCTTCCTCCGCTGCAGGATCGTCTTTCGAGGACCCCTATGCGCGGTTTGCATCTACTTTTGATACCATTTTAGCGAACCAGAGCGCCTTATGGCTGAAAGAACATGAGCAGAGAGCTATGCTCCAGCAGTTCTATGATTGGCATCTGAGCCAACACCCACCACCACCTCAGTGATTCCTTTTCCCTTTCTAGTTTTCTTTTTTTGTTGTTTTTCTCCTCCTTACGGCTTAACTGTTTACATTGGGGACAATGTAAATTTTTAAGCTTGGGGTGGGGATAGTTTGCATTTCGCATTGTTCATATTGCATTCATTTAGTTTTTGCATGATAGCTTTGCATGTTCACATGATTAGATTGCCCCTTGCCTGAATTTTGCATCCAATTGTGATTACCTAGTGCCAATTATTTTGTGATAGTGAATTAGGGAACCCAATTTGTTTCATTCTTGTGATATGGCTGCAAATATAGATGCTTGAGATAATCTGTGATAGTTAATAATTAGCATAGGGTTCTGAAGATTTGTGTCTCATTGAGTCTTGAACGACTAAAATGTGAGCTTTTGAGCCAAAGGGGTACTCACTAAACGTACCCCATTTTCTGTGTTAGAGTGTTATTCCTCCTGGGTTGTTTTCTCTAGAACTTGACTTGAGACCACTTTAAAGCTTAAAATTTTTGAAAACATTTTTGAAAATGATTGAGGCAATAGGTATTTTTTTTTTCCGGCCTTCTGAGCTTTGAATGAATAATGCTACCCCTTAGTTGCCCAATTTTGAGCCTGAATGAATAAAATGCTTTTCTTGGTACCCTGAAATGTTTTGATAAATATGCTTGGTATGATACCCTCTAAAGTATTACAAAAGGGTAAAAGGGTAGTTGAAGAAAGTATGGGATGAAAGAATCAAAAAAAAAAAAAAAAATTTCTTTAGTTGAAAGATCTCCCCTTCTCCAAATAAAAGAAAAACAAAAGAAAAAGAAAAATATATAGAGAAGGGGATGATAAAAAGAAATGAGAAATTACAAAAAAAAAAAAAAAAAAAAGAGAGAAAAGAAAGGTGGAAAAATGTATTGAAAACCCAAAAAGGGTACTTTAGAAGGTCATGCTTTGCAAATGTTAATTTGTTGTGTAGCCTTTTGAAATGTCCCTTTTTTTTTTGTTATCCCCACCTAAAGAATAAATCCCTTGGCCTCGTTACAACCAAATAAAAGACCTCTTGATTCTAAATCGTTTTCATTAATAAAGTAGAGATTTGGTTGTTAGTCAAGCTTATGGTAGGATTCAGCCCTGGAGGAAAAATTGAGCGAATTGCCTTATTCCCTTAAACACTTGAGTGAGGGAGAAAAGAGAGCCAAGCAAATGAACAAGCTTGGGGTGAGCTTCAGGTGAGCAAGAGTGCCCAACTCAGTGAGAATATGAGTCTAAGGAACCTAAGCCCCTAATTGGACTTGATCTGATTGTCTCTTGCTGAATTGTTTGAAATGCCTATTACTTGGATTATTTCTCGGGTTCTTAGTTCACTATCCATGTTCTGTTTTCTTCTTCTGGCCTTGGTGATTGCTTGAGGACAAGCAATTGAATAAGCTTGGGGTGATTTGATAGTGTGATTTTACATGATGTTTGTTGTACACTTTTGCATGCATATTTCATATAGATTAGGCGTTATTTAGTTTATTTTGTTAGATTTTCCCTTGGAACGGGTGAGGTTGGTTTTGTGTGTTGTTTTGCAGGAATTCAAAGAAAAATGCTCAGAATAGCCATGACGGAGCTTGGAGGAAGACAGAGTCTCAAAAGTGCGAAAGGGACCCAGGCAGAGAGAGCATCACGGCCTGGCCGTGATGACCATCACGGCCGTGATCAAGCAGAAGCGAGAAAGGAGCAAAAGTCGAAGGTCATCACGGCCGCCCGTGATAAGAATCACGGCCGTGACAACCAGACAGAATTGGTCACGGCCTGGCGTGATGATGAGTGTCACGGCCGTGACAGAGGAGAAGTTGAAGCGTATCCCAGGGAGAGAGCATCACGGCCTGGCCGTGATGAGTGTCACGGCCGTGACAGAGAGGAGAAGTTAGAGCGTATCCCTGGCAGAACCCATCACGGCCTGGCCGGGATGGCCATCACGGCCGTGACTGGCAAGTTCTCCTGACCTATAAAAGAGACCCAAGGGCAGAATAGAAAGGACCACTTCTCAATATCAGAATTTTAACCTAATTTGGAGCTAGAGGTCTTTGTGGAGAGCCCATGGAGTCCCTTACCTTTTTCATCTCGTATTTCTTTTGTTTTGGATTTGTTTCCCTCTATGAGTAACTAAATCCCTTTTTGTTGGGATTGGATGTAGCTAAACCTGAACATCATGTATTTGCTTTGATGTATGAATCTATGTTTATGCCTTCATATTAGTGTTTAAATTCCTTTGCTTAATGCTTGTTGTGGCTAGCACCCCCATAACTTGATTAGTGTTTTGATATGCAATTGGAAAATTCGTATTAAAAACCAGAATCGGAATTATTCACCTAGTAAGTCTTACATCTAGGAATAGGGTTTGATTTACTAGTAATCACATAATCCTTTATCTTAATGCAAGTTCATTAATCTAGGCCACCTAAGGAATTAGGGTCTATTAATGGATTTAGGCTCTTGTCATCTGAGGAATCAGGGCTTGAGTAATCTTGTGGGTTGATTTTAATATTTGAAGCATAAACTGGATTTGTAGTCTTAGTATTGCATGAGGCTAAGGTTTAGTGAAGTCTAATCTCAACATTGTTCATCATATCTGAAAACCATCTATTATTGCCTTCTAAGTGTTTGAGAAAATTACAAAAAGAGTTTGTTTTTCTTATGCTGTTAGTTCTAGCTTTTGTGAGTTTAGAACTCTCTTCAATCCAACAATCTGCTTAGATAGTAATTGGTTTGGTAAGTGTTAGTACTTGTAGTAGTCCCCGTGGATACGATAAACCGGTCTTACCACCGTATTACTTGCACGACTGGGTATACTTGCCCAGATTCGTCAACACCTTACAGCTAAAGTTCGTTTAGGGGCACGATCCACTTCTACTTTGACCAACAACTTTTGGGTTTTCCATAGTATAAGTTAGTATAATTTTTAAATTTAGAAAGTTGAGTTTTTCATAACTTTTTCACCATCTTTCTATGCTTTTAGTCTTGATACCCCTGACTTGTATTTGTGTCAATTCAGTCATCTATGTTAACAAATATTAAAGTTATTATACATTTCGTCAATTTCATTTAATATCATCATAACTTTTGTTAAAACTCAATAAAAAAATTTAAAATTTTCAATGATTCCACCATTTTTTCGGTGACTAAAGCTAAACCACGTTGTTATTCTCTTTTTTCTTTCCTTTTTCTTCCCTTCTTTCTATCTCTTTATACTATTCCTCCAAAATGAGTGATCGCCTCCTTTACATATAGGAACAACCCTAATTTTAGGTGGTTCGGTGGTAAAAAAAATGGCGGTTCTACCTTATTTGCCAAAAAAAATTGGTGGAAGGAAGATGGAGAGTAGAGAGAGAAAAAAAAATAATGAAAATTTTGACCGTATTAAATGAAAACTTATAAAAAAAATAAAGGTGTTAATATATGTCAAATGTAATTAAACTAAACTCAGATCAGCTTAAATTTACCACTACTACTAATAATAAAATAATAATAATAATAATAATAAGAAGAAGAAGGGTGATTTGGGATGAAATTTGTGACAATGAGTTTACAATGTACCATTCAGATTTCAGATGAGTAGCCCTACTCAGCACCCTCACCTAACCCCACTCCTCGTCCTCTTCTTCTGTTGAACAGAACACACACCAAAGACCAAACCATGTTACCTTTTTCATTCACCAATTCCAACCAAACAACAACCGAATCCCAAGTTAACCCAGATGGCTTCCACCGTCACCCACTTCTCTCTTTCTCTCTCCAACAAACAACCAATAACCTCTGCAACTGCGATCCCAAAACCCGCTCACCTTTCCTCCTCCTCCTTCCTTCAAAAACCTAAATTGCTGTATCCTACAAACACTTTTCAGTCGAACCCAAAGTGGGTTTCTTTTTCCACCTCAAGGATATGCGCTTCTTCTGCTCAAGTTATGGATCCCTTTCTAACAAAAACCCAACCCACCGTTGTCGACGTTGATTTGGGTAATCGGAGCTATCCAATTTACATCGGATCCGGGTTGCTCAACAACCCCGAGCTTCTCCAGAAGTACATACTAATTTCCTTAATCAATTCAATTTCTCAAATTTAAATCTCTTTCATTTTTCTTGTATCTCAACTGACCGTTTCATTTATTTCTTCACTACATTTTTTTTTTCCTTTAATTATTGCAAAATTTTCATTTCCATTCATAACCTATGATAGTTCCAACTTACAACAATGGACCAAAATTGTGATAAAAATAAAGTCATCCACCTTATATGTTTAGTATCTTTATATATATCAAATATTTGTATGCTAATAAGCTTGGTAGATACAACCAGGTTTGTGTGTGAAGATATCCACTTTCCCAATTTTCAATTAACTGTGTAGTGTGTAGAGTCATGCTTAATTCAAAATTTAGATGAGAACTCAACTTTCTAACGAGGCTAGGATTTTTAAATCATGTTTATATTATTGAAAAGTGTTCTGTTCTTACTAGTTGATCATTGTGTTATAGACATGTCCATGGAAAGAAGGTCCTCGTGGTCACTAATAACACGGTTGCTCCACTGTATCTAGACAAAGTTGTTGATGCTTTAACAAGGGGAAACCAGAGTGTTTCTGTCGAGAGTGTAATCTTGCCAGATGGTGAGCAGTACAAGAACATGGTAAGTGTTTCACATTTAAATTGCCTGTCGCGTTTTTTGGCACCCTTGGCAATTGTATAAAATGTGGTTGCATTATCAACTCATAGGATACTCTTATGAAAGTCTTTGACAAGGCCATCGAGTCGCGACTGGATCGACGCTGTACATTCGTTGCCCTTGGAGGTGGTGTGATTGGTGACATGTGTGGCTTTGCTGCAGCTTCCTTCCTACGTGGTGTTAATTTTATACAGATTCCTACCACTGTTATGGCACAGGTCTTTTCTGCTCTCTTTTTTTCCACGATTTATCTCAATTAGATTTGCTGCTACTCCATATAAATTGATTGGTTCTACTTTCCACTACCTGCCTTATCCTTTTTTCCCTATTCATTAGATTGTGTTTATGTTCTCAGGTTGATTCTTCAGTTGGTGGTAAAACTGGGATAAACCATCGCCTTGGAAAGAACCTGATTGGTGCTTTTTACCAACCTCAGTGTGTGCTTATAGACACGGATACTTTGAATACATTACCAGATAGGGAACTGGCATCAGGGCTTGCAGAGGTTATAAAGTATGGGCTCATTAGGGATGCCAAATTTTTTGAGTGGCAAGAGAAAAATATGCAGGCCTTAATGGCAAGGTAAATTTTTAGTTTCCATACTGCACTGTAACGAACTTGCATTTCTTTCTGTTAACATGGTCCATTTTATTATCAGAGCTTGTAATAATAGGTGAAACATTTTGTCGGTCATAAAAGCAAACCTTATGCAAATATGTGTTAAAATATGTACTTCTGGGCCTCTGGCTGGAAAAAATATTCAAGCTTGAGCTTTATGATTTCTCATTACATATTGGGGCACATACTCCTTTTTGTTGGTCTATTATTTTTTTTTATCAGAATGCTGTGCTGTTGCTTTCATAATTCATATTGCTCTTCTACTCTTCCAGTTTTTACAAGTTAATGTCATCTACTGCAGAGATCCTAATGCATTTGCATATGCTATAAAGCGATCATGTGAAAACAAGGCCGAGGTTGTGTCCTTGGATGAGAAGGAAAGTGGAGTGAGGGCAACACTGAACTTGGGTCATACATTTGGTCATGTGAGTAATTGTCTTCGTCTTGTTATTGTTTTATTTGAAGTTGCAAAATAGTGAAATATGCACTTTGAAGATCTTTAGGTTTATGTATTCTCCTGACATGAAATATTTATAACTTAGGTTATAAATTAATACGCCTTTGTGATCAAGTATAAAATTGTAAATATAACGAAAGAAGAATTTGAGTAAATGGAGACATGGATTGTTTGAGAAAATTTTAGTAGTTAAGACAAATGGTATACAACCTTGTTTTAGCAGGATGTTCCAAATCAGTAGGTCCAGTTATTTCAAACATGGGGTTTAAGTTTCTATGGAGAATAGTACATGAAAAATGTTAGGAAAAATATGCTTTTTAGTTTTTTTTTACTTTTTCTTTTTCTTTGGAGGGGGGAAGGGTTGTGAAAGGTGGCCTCAGATGTGAGATTAACTAAACGTGCCCTTTTCAAGCTATATTGCTGTGATTTATTCTAATGACTTAACAAAACTTTAAGCTTCCATAATTTCTTAGATTATTTACATATTATGGCTTTTAATATATAATGTTTAAAAATATAAGAATTTGTTTGCTATGGAGTTGTTTCATCAAACTATTCCGAAAAGTTTCGTTTGTGCATTTTCTTTATCAGTAAATTTCCGTCTGTGATTTTAACTCTTTCCCATGGCACTTATTTTAGGCGATAGAAACTGGGGTTGGCTATGGCCAGTGGCTTCATGGAGAGGCTGTTGCAGCTGGCACGGTATTTTTAAAATAAAATTCATAAATTATACCTACATTTGTATAAATATTCTTGCCCCCTTTCCATAGCGAGTAGCGTCTTTCTCTTAATACCTGATTTGTTTTGTACTTTTGTTGGCAACTGTCTACCATTGTACACAGGTAATGGCTGTTGACATGTCATATCGCCTAGGTTGGATTGATGATTCTATTGTGAAGCGAGTTGGAGACATTTTAAAACAGGCTAAGTTACCTACTACCCCTCCTGAAACCATGACTGTGGACATGTTCAAATCTATCATGGCGGTAAGGGCTGATGCTTCATTACTCTTTTTATGTTCAGTTTGTTTTTATTATGACTAATGGTTCATTTATTTTGGTATATTAGGTTGATAAGAAGGTAGCAGATGGGTTGCTAAGGCTCATCCTTCTAAAGGGTCCTCTAGGCAATTGCGTTTTCACAGGGGATTATGACAGAAAGGCTCTGGACGATACGCTTCATGCATTCTGTAAATCCTGATATTGATCAATGTTTGTGTTCCAGCTTTATGCAAAAAAAAAATTAGTGAGTCCCATTGTACTTTTCCCTTTGTACTTTGGATCCCACCCTGGGTCCCATTATACAGGCAAGAATCCATATCGAAGTTGTATTATTAGAAATTGAGGCATGATCAATAATTGTTGTCCAGAAAGATCATATTATTCTTGTCTATTTGTTGCTCACAGCAATACTGAAAATCTGTGAACGTGGGATTGTGTACTTAAAGTGAACAACTTTCACCTGGTTGATAGGGTGCAAACAAGAAATTTATTGGTTGGAAGTAAAAGTTAAGAGAACTCGATGGAATAATACTTGGAAGTTGGAAGTAAGAAACCATTTACCGGAAAGAAAAGAAAAGAAAACAAGAACAAAAACAGAAAGAAACCTTGATGTATACAAGTGCAAACTGTCAAAAGAGCTGATGAATGATTATTCGTTTTTCTTGAGAAATATCGTCCAATTTTCTGTATGCGAACACCAAAATTTTCTTTCTGCTGTCTATTTCTTGTTGAACTGGAAAAGTTCATTTACAAAATCCAAATTTTGTAGAGCAAACCCCATGAAAGGTTGAATATCATGAAAGTAATGATGGGAATTTCTCTTGGCCATACTGGTAATCCTCTGCAAAGTTACCGATAAAACAAGTTGAGAGGTAGATTAGTGGTATTATTTTAAATATTTGGACAGAAATTTGAATCAACTAAAAGATTGTCAACCCCTTAATTCCATTCAGCCTCAATGAATGCCCTAATCCAAGTGTTGCATACAACACGCATGTCATGCTTCCCAATCATCTTTATAATTTTAAGGCTAATCATATATATATATATATATATATATATATATATATATATATATATATATATACTTACTGTACTGTGTAGGAAATATTAACCACTGAACCATGTCTCCAATAAATGTTGTATAGTAGTGGGGTGGGAACGTGGGAATAACTTCTCATGTAGGAGTGAGGCTTTTTGACCAAACTGGATTCCTTTTAGAAACTATTTATCAGTTTAGGGTTATTTTGAAACTATTTACTAATGGGGGGTCGTTTTGGACACGTGGCATATTTTATTTTTTTTTCAATGTCAAAGGCGCCACTGTAGATGGCGCCTACCACTTAACCAAAAAAAAGGACAAAAGGGAGGCGCCACTGCAGGGGAAGGCAGTGTATCACGTGGCACTGCAAGGGCCCCCCAGCCCCAACCAAAAATTGGACGCCTGCAATTTTAAAGGAACAACGCTACAATTTTAAAGGAACAACGCTACAAAAAAAATTATACTATAAGTATAGGGAGTAACGATGACATTAATGATAAAATATCTATTTAAAACAACAAGAGGCAATAAAAAAAATCCCGTAATAATGAGTAGCACATAATATCACAGGAGGCATAAAAAATTAACAGAAACAACAATTTACACCAATAAATATTCATCAATTATTACAGTAGTAAAAAAAATTTACCTTATAAGAAATAAAAGAAAGTCACCTGCAATTTTAAAGGAACAACGCGACAAAAAAAATTATACTATAAATATATGGAGTAACGATGACATCAATGATAAAATATCTATTTAAAACAACAAGAGGCAATAAAAAAATCCTGTAATAATGAGTAGCAAATAATATCACAGTAGCTGCATGAGTGAAAGTCTCATTGCTGCCACCGAGGATGGAGATGATGACGTGGGGCTTTTTTTTTTTTTTTAAAGTGACTCACTTTTATAAAGTATTTACCAAAATAACCTAATTTTAAAACAATTTACCAAACTAACCTACTTTTGAATAAAAATTTATTTTCTTAAGTGGCACCAGTTTGACTGACGCTATTGACTTGTTGACCTGCCACATGGCAGGTCATGATTGGCCGAAAAATTTGCAAAAAAAAATCTAAAAAAAAAATTTGGTGAAAAAAAAAAGTTCAGGGCCACATGGCACATTCTGGTGAGGTGGCGTCAGTTTAAACTAAGTCATTGACCTGCAACGTGACAGCTCCTGATTGGTCCATCAGTTTTTTTAAAACAAATTTTAAAAAAAGGTTTTTCTGGTTAAAAATTTTTTTTAAAAAAATTAAATTAATAATTAATTGATATAATTCTATTAATAAATTTTATCATTATATAATTATACTAATTAATAATACAAATAATATAATTAATAATGAATTAATATCAATTAAATTTTATCATTATATAATTATACTACTTAATAATAATATACTAATTTTAAAATACAATTATACCAATTAAAAGGTTTTTGGGCTAAAAAAATTAAAATAAAGAAAAGAAAATTAGATTATTAATTAATTAATATAATTCTATTAATAAATTTTATCATTATATAATTATACTAATTAATAATACTAATAATATAATTAATAATAATTACTACCAATTAAATTTAATCATTATATAATTATACTAATTAATAATAATATACTAATTTTAAAATACAATTATACCAATTAAAAGGTTTTTGGGTTAAAAAATAATAATTATTAATATAATGATAAAATTTATTAATAGAATTATATTAATTAATTAATAATATAATTTTTTTTTCTTTATTTTAATTTTTTTAACCCAAAAACCTGTTAATTGGTATAATTGTATTTTAAAATTAGTATATTATTATTAATTAGTATAATTATATAATGATTAAATTTAATTGGTATTAATTATTATTAATTATATTATTAGTATTATTAATTAGCATAATTATATAATGATAAAATTTATTAATAGAATTATAATAATTAATTAATAATCTAATTTTATTTTCTTTATTTTAATTTTTTTAACCCAAAAACCTTTTAATTGGTATAATTGTATTTTAAAATTAGTATATTATTATTAATTAGTATAATTATATAATGATAAAATATAATTGGTATTATTTAATTATTAATTATATTATTAGTATTATTAATTAATATAATTATATAATGATAACATTTATTAATAGAATTATATTAATTAATTAATAATCTAATTTTCTTTTCTTTATTTTAATTTTTTTAACCCAAAAACCTTTTAATTGGTATAATTGTATTTTAAAATTAGTATATTATTGTTAATTAGTGTAATTATATAATGATAAAATTTAATTGGTATTAATTAATTATTAATTATATTATTAGTATTATTAATTAATATAATTATATAATGATAAAATTTATTAATAGAATTAGATGTATTAATTAACAATTTAATTTTCTTTTTAATTTTTTTTATTTTTTTAAACCATAAAAACTTTTTTAAAAAATTTTAAAAAAAATGTCGGACCGATCAAGAGCTGCCACGTCAGTCAAACTTCCGTCAATCCACCAGAGTGCGTCACGTGGCGTTGACCTTTTTTTTTCGCCAAATTTTTTTTTGTTTTTTTTTGCAATTTTTTCGACCAATCATGACCCGTCACATGGTAGGTCAACAAGTCAATGACACCACTAAAAAACATAATTTTTTATTCAAAAGTATGTTAGTTTGGTAAATTGTTTCAAAAGTAGGTTATTTTGGTATATAGTTTCTAAAAGTGGGTTACTTTGAAAAAAAAAACCGATGACGCGGAGATTCTTGGATAAAAGGAAACTCAAGTCCTTAAAAACGAGCTAGATCTCGGGTAAAAGGAAAAATAAAGTCCTTAAAAACGAGCATGACTTCGGGTAAAAGGCAACTCAAGTCCTTAAAAATGAGCAAGATCTCGAGTAAAAGGCAGCTAAAGTCCTTAAAAACGAGCATGACTTCGGGTAAAAGGCAATTCGAGTCCTTAAAAACGAGCATGACTTCGGGTAAAAGGCAACTCAAGTCCTTAAAGACGAGCAAGATCTCGGATAAAAGGCAAAGCGAAAGTTCCTGACTAGAGCATTATGTTTTGGCACAAATCCGTGAATATCGGTTGAGGGTATATATAATTAAAAAGAAGAAATGAAGAAAGATACGGAAGCAAAAAGAAGTAGAAGCAGGAAGAAGAAAGTTCGGTTTACTAAGAGGAAGACAAAACAAAAGAAGAAACAATAAGTAGAAGCAAGAAGAGGAAAGCTCGGTTTACTAGGAGTTAAAATATGTATGATCATCTCAAAGCTAGAAAGCTCGGTTTACTTAAAGATGTCTATCAAAGTCCTTTCGCGTGTGTACTCATTTTCTTACCCCGAGCTTTTTTCCTAAAAAGGTTTTTACCCAGGAAGGTTTTAACGAGGCACATCGAATGTTTCTTTGAAAACATCGGTAAGTCGGCTTGGAAAAAGCCCGGACTTGCTTGGAGACATATATAGCTCAGCTCGAGAAGAGTCCAAGTTGAAGCTCAGAGCTTGGGGGACTTGTGTACTGTCTGAGAAATATTAACCACTAACCCATGTCTCCAATAACTGTTGTATAGTAGTGGGGTAGAAATGTGGGAATAACTTCCCATGTAGGAGTGAGGAGAATTTGTATAAATAGAACATTTGTGTATAACGAAGGACAAGCTATCCTGTAACAGTAATCTCCTTTGAGAGTATTCTTCAATAAAAGAGTGTTCTTGATTGAGATTATTTATGAAACGTAACGATATTGCTCTTTCTTATTTCAGATCTTAGTTACTGGAAATATATATACATATATATATAAGATGGGGAAGTAGGAACTGTAGTATGAATCTAAGATTCATACCTTGCTGAGTAAAAAAAAAAAAGAAGTTTTTTCAGAAGAAATTATTATGCTTAACTGGATTGGGTACCTTTTTAATCGTAAGGACCTCCGTGTTTATGCTATGGTTTATATTGTTAAAGCAGAGTGATAAGACCTCGAAGGATGATGATGAGGCAGTAAGTCTAATTTGACGATGCTTGAAGCAAGATAAATCAAAGTGTAAATTACGAGTAGCAGTAAGTCTACTTTGATGTAGCTTTTGGTTAATTAATGTAAATCCTTATTAAACAAAGGTGTGGTACAGCTATGGTTAAGAATAATAAGATCTAATGAATTTTGTAAATTTTTGTAAAGACTTTAATTTTATGAATATTATTAAAAATATTCAGCAAGGTATATCTTAGATTACTACTTACAATTGCCATGGAACCAAAGGAAGGCAATGATATCATAATTTTGAAAAATATGTTATCACGTTCTTTTTCTAAGCTTTCTTTCCGTTCTTCTCAACCCTCTTCTTCATCTCTTCAGGAATCTGATATTCCTATCAATCCAAGCAGTATTTTCCATGAGGAAATATGCTTTGAAAATATCAATCAAGATATTGATAATTGGGTAATTCCCAGAATACCCACAAAAGAACTTTACAAATCAGAAGGAAGATTCTTTACTACTTCTGATTATGTAATCAAAACGGAAGAGAAAAATATTCCAATCAGTCCAGAGAGTGAGGAATTTCATCTTCTCTCAATGGATACAATAAAAGGTCACAAGCAAAAGTACAGGTACTTACACATCGGATGTGTTCAAGTAGCTGTAAAACCGTTAATCCGCGAAGGATTAAATGCTTCAATCTTGATGTGCTTAAGGGATATTAGGCACAATAAGTTTCAAGACTCCCTCTTAGGCATGGTGGAAATGAGCCTAAGCCATGGTCCAATTTATTTCAATTGTTATCCAAATAGAACTCTGAGTTTACAAGATCAAAACATCTTGGATTCTTTGTTTTTAAATCTTAAGATCCGTGGCTTAGACATGAAGCCTGGATCTATCCCAGCAGCTTTGCTTTACAGGATTCAATACAAGGCTATGAATTCCTGTAATTCTAAAGTTCTCAAAGATAGAACATCGGGAGAGACAACCCTGTTTCTTACTGATGTTACTAAAGCAAACGTAATTGTCCCTAAGACAATTTTATGGAAGGACGTAGTCCTACCAGAAAGATGGATATTGGATAAGGCTGTCCCAGCTTTACCAAGAGAAACAACAGACTTCAATAACATAGTTCAAACTCCAACAGGAAGAGTTGAACTAGTCTTCCAAAGAAGTAATTCTTTTAGTTCTGCTAGATCTTCAAGTCTTAGATCTGAAAACTTCAGATCTATTCCCTCAAGACAATCCTTTTCAACGGCATCCCAGATGACGTCTATTAATCTTCAGGGATTAGATACATCATCTAGTATCCCTAGACCAATTTATCAGACAGAAGATGATCAACGATCAATTCAGTCTCCAACCTTTTCCTCCCTTAATGAATCTTATAATGATTTGTAAGTTCATTATTGATAAGGAATCCCTTCGCAAGGATTTTTACTCTGAGGAATGGAAACCTCAAAGAGAGTGGTTCTTTCAAGAGTTCAAGGGAACAAAAAGGAAAAATATTCAGGAAGAATATTATCAATTTCTTAACAATGTTAAGAAAAAGGTTTTATTTTTTGACTGGTTTCATCCATACTCAGTCAAATATTCAATAGATTATCCTTGGAAGACAAGGATAGATGTTGATAAAACCCCAAATGTCATTACTGTATGGCATTTAAAGAATGGTGAGTTGGTCAAGACAGAGTTACCACCAAATAGCTCTTTCCAACTCCCTGGTATCAAAGATCCTTTTACCCAGGAACCCATCATAGCTGCTCCATTCAAATATAAGAAGGCTGATGAAGCAATTTCAGCAATGGACATAAGCAAGTTAATGGAGCAATCCAATTATACCAATAAGTATCTTCAAGTGTTAGGAGAACACTTTATCAAAAAAGATGCAACTTCCCAGGCATCTACTTCGGGAATTAAGAAGGATATTCCCTTAGAGAAACCATTGTTCAAACCTTTTAAGATGAATAAGAAGATCAAAGAAAGTTTGCTTCTTCTTCAACCCAATATCAAAAAGGAAAAACAAGAGTTCATGGAGAAAATAGAAGAAAAACTGAAACAATTAGTTGTTCCAGATTCTCCATCGGATAATCAAGGAGAAAGACCTCTAAGAGACAAAGGTCCGATTATCAATGTCATCAATGAAGATGGCTCAGAAACAGAATCTGTAGCCAGTACCTCCAAATCCAATCCCCCGGATAGACCTCCAATCAATATCAATCCTGTTCTTACTCAATCTTGGAGGCAACCCTCAAAATCAGTACTATCCCAGAGCAACTCCTCCGGATATGCTCTTTGAAGAAAAAACTCCAAACTTTAGGAGTTTCAATGCCAACAACATCTATGAATGGAACATAGATGGTCAAACAGAGTATCAAATGCTCCAAACAATGCAGCATATGACTATGATGGCCGCTGCTTATCAGACCACAAATGATTGTTCTGAAGAAGCCATCTGTAATATCTTGTCTGCAGGATTTACAGGCCAACTCAAAGGTTGGTGGGATTATTCTTTCTCTGAAACACAGGAAGAACAAATGTTTTCTGCTATCAAGACGGATGCAGAAGGGAATCCAATCTATGACAATGAAGGTGCAACCATCCCTGATGCGGTTAACACCTTAATCTTCTCAATCTGTGGACATTTCATGGGAAATACTTCCACTTGGAAGGATAGGTCTGCAGAGTTATTATCCAATCTTAAGTGTAGATCTTTAGCTAGCTTTAGGTGGTATAAGGATACCTTCCTAACTAGAGTTTACACCAGAGAAGATTGCCAGAATAGATTCTGGAAAGAAAAGTTAATTGCAGGTCTCCCAACATCTTTAGGTGATCTTGTTAAGGATGAACTCATAGCCCAATCTCCAGATGGAAATATTCCATATGAGCAATTGAGTTATGGTCAACTCATTGCAGCTACCCAGAAAATAGGGGCAAGACTTTGTAAGGAAGACAAAGTCAGAGATCAGTTCAAAAAAGAGAAGGCCGCCAAGAAGGATTTAGGTTCTTTTTGTGAACAATTTGGTATACCTCCTTGTCCAAAGGATAAAACCAAGTCTTCAAAGAAATATGAAGCCAAAGCGCAAAAATCTAAGTATACCAAGTATACTAAGTACAAGAAAAACAAAAGGTATGGCAAACCCAAACCAGAATTCAAACCTGAATTCAAACCTAAACCAACTTCTGGTGATAGGTTCCCCAAGAAAGCTTTACTGCTATAATCTGCGGCAAACCCGGCCACATCAAGAACATCGTAGGCTGAAAAAGAAAATCAAAGAATTGAATCTCGAACCATCAGTTGAGGAACAACTGAATAATCTTCTGGTTCAATCAGATACTTCAGAAGAAGAATCAGATGGTGATTTTGCTGAAGATATCAATCATGTTCAAGAGGATGAAGTTGGAAACCTTAGCTCCGATTCATCCCTTGAGATTAATGTCTTAACTAAGGAGCAAGATCTCCTTTTTGAAATCATTGATTCTATAACTGATCCAGATGAAAGGAGAAAGTATCTGGACAAGCTCAAATCTTCCATGGAATCTTCTAAGGAAAAGGATTCCGAGGGAAAAGGCAAAGTCGTAGTCAAAGATCATTTTGACTTTAAACAAATTCTGAAGAGGCTGGAAGCCACTCAGACAAAGAAGCCAGTAACGATTCATGATCTCCAGCAAGAGATTAAGAATCTAAAACAAGAAATCAAAGAGATCAAACAAGAACAAGCTGTTCATAAACTGATTTTGTCTCAAATGGCAGAGGCTCAATCAGAAGAGCCTGGTGATGAGGATAAACCAGAATCAAGCGCCATCAAGGAAGATGAGCATGACAAGCCTACTAAAGATCATGAGGATGAAGCATTCCTGAATTTAGAATTTAGTGAATCAATTAAAAATTCAAAAGTTTCATATCAAGATCAAAATTATTATTGGAGAATTTGTTCATGATTCTACAGCACTTTTTGACACCGGTGCTGATTCCAATTGCATCCAAGGAGGGTTAATTCCTACAAAATACTTCGAGAAGACTTCGGAGAAGTTAAGAGCAGCTAATGGTTCTAAACTTAGAATCAATTATAAGCTGCCCAAAGCCATTATAGAAAACCAAGGTTTCCAGGTTGAAACCCCTTTTCTATTGGTCAGAGACTTAAAAAATGAAGTGATCCTTGGATCTCCATTCATTATGTCTCTTTTTCCCCTTTCCATTTCCCACAATGGAATTAAAACTCAGCATCTGGGTAAAGACATAGTCTTCCCATTCATCAGAAAGCCTATTATTCGAGATTTAAATTTTCTCGATTGCAAAATCAACCAAATCAATTTCTTGAAAGAAGAAATTTCTTTTAAGAACATAGAGTTGCAATTGCAACAACCAAAGATCAAAGAGAAGGTTAAAAGCCTTTTCAATGAAATCCAAGAGACTATCTGTTCTGATTTGCCCACAGCATTTTGGAATAGAAAGAAGTACTTTGTAGATTTGCCTTATGAACAAGATTTCAATGAAAGGAAAATTCCAACCAAATCCAGACCAATCCAAATGAATCATGAACTCCTTAAGTATTGTCAAAAGGAAATTGACGATTTCTTAAGCAAAGGTTTAATCAGGGAGAGCAAGTCTCCTTGGTCTTGTTCTGCTTTTTATGTTAATAAGCAGGCTGAGATTAAGCGTGGAACACCTCGCTTAGTCATCAATTATAAACCTTTGAACCAAGCTCTTAGGTGGATCAGATATTCAATTCCCAACAAAAGGGATTTGCTTAACCGCCTAAGCACGGCAAGAATATTTTCAAAATTTGACATGAAATCTGGTTACTACCAGATAGAAGTCAAAGAAAGTGACCGTTACAAAACAGCGTTCATTGTTCCCTTTGGGCATTACGAATGGAATGTTATGCCCTTTGGTCTCAAAAATGCTCCTTCAGAATTCCAAAGAATTATGAATGAGATCTTTAATCCCTATACAGACTTTACAATCGTCTACCTTGATGATGTTTTAGTCTTTTCTCAATCTATTGATCAACACTTCAAACATGTCAGAATCTTTATAAGTGTGATCAAAAGGAATGGTTTAGCTGTGTCTAAAACCAAAATTGATCTCTTCCAAACTAAGATTAGATTTCTTGGTCATAACATTTTCCAAGGAACTATCATTCCTATCAGCAGAGCTATCGAATTTGCTGATAAGTTTCCTGATCAAATCATTGACAATACCCAGCTTCAGAGATTCCTAGGATGTCTCAATTACGTTGCTGACTTTGTCCCCAATCTTAGTAATATCATCAAACCCTTGCACAATCGTCTAAAGAAGGAACCTCCTCCTTGGACGGACGAGCATACAAAAGTTGTCCAACTTATCAAATCTAAGATAAAGAATCTTTTATGTCTTTATCTCCCAAATACTTCTGCTTTCAAAATTGTTGAAACCGATGCTTCTGACATTGGTTATGGCGGTATTTTAAAACAAAGAATTTCAAATAAAGAGCATATCATTGCATATACTTCTAAGCATTGGAATTCTGCTCAACAAAATTATTCTACCGTCAAAAAAGAGATTTTGGCAATAGTTTTATGTATTTCAAAATTTCAATCAGATTTACTTAATCAAAAATTTTTGGTTAGAGTAGATTGTAAATTTGCTAAAGATATTTTACAAAAGGATGTTAAAAATTTGGCATCAAAACAGATTTTTGCCAGTTGGCAAGAAATTTTAAGTGCATTTGATTTTCAAATTGAATTTATCAAAGGCTCTTCAAATTCTCTTCCTGACTTTCTTACTCGTGAATATTTACAGGGTAGGTAAGAGAGAGAGATTGGCAGCAATGCCAAAGACTGAGACTTCCTCTGCAAAGGGGAAGGGTAAAGGTATTGTCCTTAAAGGACCCAAACGCCAAGGTGCATCCAAATCTGGGCCTTCAGCCCAAAAACAATCTGGGTCATCGACCCAACAACCCGCAACCAAACTTGGGTCTTCAACCCAAATCCAATCTGGGTCTTCAACCCAGCAAACTGCCAAACAGTCAAAAGCTGACTATGGCATCCCAATTCAAACACTTCAAGCCTTTCAAGATCAAGGCCTGACCAAACCCCCTAAGGGAACATGGGGAGATAGAGTGGAAAACGAATCAGGTTCTCCACCCCCACTCAAAGACCTAATCAGAGAATTAGCCCAAACAACTATTCCCATAAATGTTGTCAAACCTGATACACATTTATCAAAAGACATCATCCAAACCCAAACTCAAACGGCCGCAACTAATTATGTTGCAAAAAACATATTTCAATTTGTTGTTCAAATGGAACCAGGATTTTGGGATAACAACCCTAATAAAGTTCCCTCCAAAATCTTTCAAAATGGTTCTCATTTCCAACAATCCCAACCAAACAAAACCAGAAAATTTTATGAGTTTATTTTGATTGATACAGACTTAGTCACGATCAAACATTACCGTGACCCTAAAGATCAATCAACATACACTCACTCAACTTTCCAGATTTTGAAGGTTTTAACACCTGAACAATTTGGAAAGAATTTAAAATGTTTTCAAAAAAATTTCTCAAACTTTTGATCCCATTGGTTTTAATTACTGGGATTATCAACAAGCTTGGTACAACATTTTCTGGTACCAAAATATTCAAAATAAACATTCTTGGTTGATATATTTCAAAAATAATGTTAAGTACAAATTCCCTCATTGGTTCGTCCACTGGTGGAGAATATTTGGCCTAATCAAGCAGATCCTTCCTGAAGAAGTTCTTGAAGGATATCAAACTTTCGAAAAATATTTTGACAACAAGGAAACCCCTTTCCCCGTCAATCTAATATTTTTCTCCAAATTTTCCCTTTCATGGGTTTTCAGTTGGCAGTATAAATACCAGAAGCAAGATCAATACCCTGGTTTATTGCCAATCTTACAAAGAGCAACCTTTGTCAAGTGGTGGGCACAATTCAATTATGCAGCAGCCATAAGTGACAATGTTAAAATCTGGTTCCAGCAGAATCCTAAATGGATGAAGGCAGCTAATCCAGAAACTTGCGAGTTCTTGAATCAAAGGTCTCAGATTGTTTCGGTATTAGCAGGATCCAATTCAAAGGAAAGCTTCCTCAGAAATATGGAAGCAATCTTGAAGCTAGCTAAGGATGAAGAAGCCTCTTCTTCAAAATCTTCCAAGCAGAAGCTTCCCCAAACTGATGAAGAAGACGACGAAGAGGATTTAAGTCAGTGCTCAGATCCCTTCTATCAAAATGAAGAGGGTTTAAAGCATAAACCCAGAAAGGTGGTAGAACCGACCAAGAACTGGGAAAAATAAAAAGAAACCGGAGCGGAGGCAGAGCCTCACCTGAACCGGTGGAGGGAGAAGAGATGATTTAAACCATGCAGGTTTTGATTGAAAACAGCTTGAAAACTACAAGCTTTAACACTACAAGATTGAAAAGATTGAAGAAGAAAGAAAAAGAACTAAGGAACTCACAAAATGAAAGCTCAGAAGGCTCTCAGAGTTTCTCACTCTAAAATCTCACTAAAAATTTCGGATGCCAAACAACTGAGCCTAGCATCCTTTAAATAGAAGATTGAAAATTTACTATTACAACAGTATCGGTAAAATTGACCTATACTATTGCAACTATTACAACATAGAACCAGTATCATGACTGGGGTGGTCGCTTGTCGGTAAGTGAATAGTGCGGTGATAAACAAAGGTCTTAGAATTTGATTGGAACTGTGACTGTCGGCAAGGAACAGTATCAACGGATAACTGGAACCATTCAATCCAGAATTTTGATTGACTTTGTTGACTGAGAGATAAGGATTACTCATTGATAAGCCTCTGGCTCATCTAGTTTTATGGCTAGCATGACCAGGGTTTTGTGCAAATTATATCCTATATTCACCCAAATTAGATTAGATTGTCCTCAAGCAAGGTTTTCAGTCTCTAGAGTAGTTTTAGGTTAAATTATCCAGATTTGAGTTAAATAATACACTTATAGTTATTTCTTTGTTTTCAGGTTAAGTGAAAGTCAAGAGAATAAGGAAACAGGGATTCGCCTCGCGAACCTCTCTTCGCCTCGCGACCCGAAGCCGACTGCTCCAAGAAAATGCAAGGTCTCCGGTTCGCCCCGAGAAGAAGATCTCGCCCGCGAGTCACCCAAGCCCTGAAAAGTCGAGACGATCACGGCTTGCCCGTGTTGAAGGTCACGGCTGTGGCGCTTTGAAGTTGAAGAGATTCGCCTCGCGAGCATACATTCGCCTAGCGAGTCTGGAAGTCTGAAAGCATCACGGTTGGCCCCTGATATTCATAACGGGCGTAATAAGAAGACTCTTCAGTTTCTCGCCTCGCGAAGGTGTGTTCGCCTCGCGAGAATACCAAAGGTTGCAGACTGTTCGCAAGATTCGCGTCGCGAGAGAGGCTTCGCCTCGCGAGTAGACTTAATTTCTGATTAGTATAAATAGCTGTTCTGAACAGTTTGGAAGGACTTTTGCTTCTCCATTGTTTAGTTTTACATTTTCTCTGTGTGTTTTCGTTTTTGTCATGGAGAACTAAGTTCTAGGATTAGTCTACTGTATGAGAATTCCATATACTTGAGGTTTTGTAAATCCCTATTTTAATTGCTTTTCCCTTTTCAATACCATATTATACATTTCTGTTTGTTATTTCAGGAGTGTGTAGTATTGTATTGATTTGTTTCGATGATGTTATTTCCCTATACTTAATCGCGTTTGTTATTTCGCGTGTGTTCATTCATGTTCGTTTGTTCATGAGAGCTTAACCCCGTTTGTTATTTCGGGAATAGGAACTTGCATCCATAGTAGCAATTACGTTGTTAGTTGTTGCTGTAACTGAAAGGGGATAAGAATCTGCTTAGGGCTTGGGATTACATTAACCAAGGATAGTTGGGAATTCTTGACAGTAGATTAATCGTTGTTTGCTATTTGATAATCTCTTTAACTTGCCCTATTTTTAATTGCTCTGTTTTCATTATTTTGTTTTCTTTGATTGCATCTCAAACCAACCCCCCCAAAAACTGATTTTTGTGAAAAATAACATTTTAAGAGTCCTTGAGAGACGACATCCGAGTTGTCGCCCTAAACTACATTTTTAAAACCCGCTCGTCCTTTTTGGCACGTGTGCGACAGCGCGACCAAAAATTGGCGCCGTTGCCGGGGACTCTGGTTTGTTATTTTTCGCATTTTTTTTTCTTTTCTTTCTTTTATTTTCTGTTTTTGTTTTTAATTGGTCTGGCTACTAGGTCTAATTGCCCTAAACTGTGTGATTTTGACCCGGAAATTGAAAGAACACTGCACACACTCCGTAGAGAATTTCGGGCCAGCACTAGTAGTGATTCCAATTTCAAAACTGTTTTTGAAAACATGGGAGACCAGAGGACATTAAGACAGCCTTGCCGCCCCCGATGTCAACTATAATGGATTGTGTATTTCATATCCTGGTGCTGATACTCCTTTTGAACTGAAATCTGGTTTTATTCACTTGTTGCCCAAGTTTAATGGTCTTGCAGGTGAGGATCCACACAAGCACTTGAAGGAATTCCAAGTTGTATGCTCCACAACCTCGAGATCAGAGGGAGTCACTGAGGATAGTATCAAGTCAAGGCTTTTCCGTTTTCACCCAGGAGCTGCAAAAGATTGGCTATTGTATCTTGAGCCCAACTCCATCACCACTTGGAATGATTTGAAGAGGGTTTTTCCCGGAAAGATACTTTCCCCGCTTCAAGAGCCGCTTCAATAAGAAAAGAAATATGTGGCATCAGCAAGGGAATGAATCGCTAGATGAATATTGGGAAAGGTTCAAGCATTTGGTATCCAGTTGCCCCAAAGATCAAATTTCGAATCTCTCCGATCCAAAGATTTTTATGAAGGATTGTTGCCGATGGATAGGAATCTTTTGGATGTCTTGTAGTGGGGGAGCATTAGTTGATAAGACCCCACCGGCGCAAGCAACTCATTGAGAATATGTCATTGAATTCCCAGCATTCACTACCGTAAGAAATTCATTGAAACAAGAGGTGTGCATGAGATTCATAGGTCATCTTCCAACCAGCCGCCATTGAGAATAGATTGGATGAGCTGACTTCTTTTGTAAGGCAATTGGCAACAGACAGAGTTCAGCCTGCAAAGTTAGTGTAGCATCCGCAATTCACCCGAGCACCCACATGATCCATGCCCCATCCAAGAGGGAAGAGTTTGTCGCTGAAGTATCTCAAGCTTATGCAGTTAATCCATATAGTCAAGGAAACAATAATCGAGAATCGGTAAAGCACTCCTGCACCTCTCTACCAATAGGTACCATCCCAACCGGGGAATCATCCTAATCTGCGAGTATGGGAACTCATCCCAACAACAACCGATGGCACCTCGTAATCCTCCTCAAGTGACCACCTCCGCACCTTTGGGCCTTCATTGGAGGACATGTTCAAGCAATTGACTTCACAAATGAATGCACAAATGACTACACTTTTCCAAGAAAGCAAACGGGACAGTTCCAGCACAAACAAGTGCTAGCATTCAAGATTTGAGGACACAGATTGGACAGATGGCCACGGAGACATAAATAACATAAAGCAAGCTCAAAGAACAACCCACTGCCAAAGACAACTAGTGATAAATCCTAATGCCTCCAACCCTAATGTGAGTGCCATATCTCCGAGATCCGGAAAAGTTGTTGAGGCCACCTCCCAAAAAGATGAAGCAACTGTTGGGGTAACTCCCGAGCCTATTGTCGAGGTTGAAGTTGAGAAGGTATACGGACCACCAATCCCATTCCCACACACATTGAGAAAAATTTGAAGAGTGGTGGTGAAGACAAGGAGAAGGAAATTCTTGATGTTTTAAGAAAGGTAGGTGTTAATATCCCACCGTTGGATGTGATCAAGCAAGTGCCCAAGTATGCCAAATTCTCAAGGATCTATGCACCAACAAGAGGAAGATGAAGAATAATGAGAGGGTTGATTTGGGAAGAAATGTCTCTCACTCTTATCCAGCCTAGGCCCTGCACTGAAAAGAGTTGCCGTTATAGCCCCTACTCAAGCATTACCACGTAAGTGCAAGGATCCGGAGTATTTACTATTCCATGCACTATTGGGGAGGAGAAGTTTGAAAATTGCATGCTGGATTTGGGAGCCTCTATCAATGTCATGCCTACCTCCATCTTTAACAACCTTGATCTTGGTCCCTTGAAATATACAGTCTCACCATTCATTGGCCAACAGACTAAAGGTCCGCCCCCATGGGAATGGTGGAAGATGTGCTAGTGCAAGTTGATGATCCGATCTTCCCAAATGACTTCTACATCCCGGACATGGCAGGAGAGACACATTCCAAAGAAATCACCAATAATCCTGGGCCACCATTCATGAAGACAGCTAAGACTAACATTGATGTTGATGATGGGACCATGTCTATGAAGTTTGGGGATATAGTTGCAAAGTTTAACATATTTGATGCTATGAAACATCCAGAGGAAGAGCACTCGTATTCCACATAGAGCTGCTTTCCGAGACTATTGAGGACACCCATGAGGACTTGCTTTCTAATTTTCCATTTATTTCCTGGCTTTGATGATATTTCCGCATGTCCCGATTGTACTAACGCTAACCATTGTGTGGTTTGGCTTGAGATTGCTGTATGTCTAGCAGTGATAAATTTGTCAGTGCAAAGGATGAGAAACATGGAGAAGATGAAGCAAGACCATGAGGCCCTCCCTACCTCTCTGCCCCCTCCCCCTGTGAAACCACCAGAGGAAATAGATTTGTCACCCTGGATAGTTCAAGGGATTGAAGCCAAATTCTATTGGGAGGACTTTGTTGATGAAGCGGTCGTCTTTGACCCAAGCGGAGGGGATGAGTCCGCCGCATTGAGCAAGGTCGCCATCATTGTCAAGTTGTTTACTCATATATCAAGGATGCAAGTTATGGGACCATGGAATGAACTCTACCTCTTTGACCTTAGACTACAAGAAATGGGATCCAGGTGGCAACTCCCGCATACACTGCACTTGATCGAGAGTACTCTTTTCCTTTCCTCACTCGATTGTATAGTTCGTTGTTCATTGGGGACAATGCATGTTTAAAGTGTGGGGGAGGGAACTAGTTGTAGTTTTTCCTTTTCTTTGAATAAAACTCCTGAATAATTTGAGAAGCCTCGGAGTATTTGTGTGTTGAGTCTTTTGTTGGCAAGTTTGATGGATTTTGATTGATGTTGCATGATTGCTTGCATGATTGATATGTGATGATTCCCCTAGGCTGAAAAAAAAATTGAGTTTTTGAAAAGTGATTCCATGTGATTGAAAACTGAACTTTGAGATTTTGTTATGATGGCATGATTTATGATAAGTTTGGGGTGATAGGAAGCACACACTAGGGATAGAATCTCTGTCAAACAATTTGCATGAATGTCCAGTGAGGTTTTGAGCCTCCAACATGTTTTAAATCGTGTGAAATCACTTTCAAGTTGCATTTCCCTGAATTTGCTTGAATCTCTTTATGATTTGCATGATTATGTGTTTGCTTCAAATGATTTAGGCATTTTCTTTGTAAATAGCTACTTAGCCTAAAAATAACCAACTCCTAATGCATGTTCCCTAGTTAGCCCCATTGAGCCTATTAGCCTGTTAATTCTTGATAACCTAATGTTATAAGCCCAAAAATCTGGAAAACCATGTTAACCCGATCTTAGGATTAGGAGAGCATGTAATCTTAGAATGGGTGCAAGAAACTAAGTTTGGGGTGGCTGCAAGGTGTAATATGTTGTTGGGATTGAGAAAAAAAATATACAATAAAAAAGTTGGAGCCAAAGGCTTGTAGAAAAAAAATGATGAATGTAAAAAAAAAAAAGAAAAAAAAGAGGAGAAAAGTGTAAAAATGATAAAAATAAAAGAGGCTGGAGTCACCCAAAGCATAAAGGAAAATGAAGAAAGGAACTTGAGTAGAATTTCAAAGTGTAAATAACGTTCATGCTCTCTTAGTTCCTAGGGTCTTCAGCCTAGTTCCTTTGTATATCCTACCCTTAACCAGGCCCCATTACAAGCCATAAAAGACCTTTTGATGTTGCATGCATGTTTTCTGTGGGAACCATTTTTGAGATGAAAATCAAATTTTTGGGAAGTGTTCTTGAAAGTGAAATTGAGTGCAATGTTAATAGCCTGACACAAACTGAGTGATTGAGTGAACAAATAATGCCCTTGTGAGGAAGGCAGTTGTTTGGATTTGGTGATCTCCTCTCTGTGTGTGACTTAGATCCCTTGCTTAGATTTCTGATTGCCTCGAATGATGAAATTCTCAATTGTTTGGAATGAATGAATGTGGGGATTGCTTTGCTTGAAAAAGGGGGGACATTAAAGAAAACCGTTTTGATGTATTGCTTGAATTCGTGCAAGGTTGATTGAATCTTTTAAGCTTGCGATTTTGAGTCTTTTTATTTTTGAGTCTTAGTTTGCTTGGGGACAAGCAAAGTTTAAGTTTGGGGTATTTTGATAAGCCTCCTGGCTCATCTAGTTTTATGGCTAGCATGACCAGGGTTTTGTGCAAATTATATCCTATTTTCACCCAAATTAGATTAGATTGTCCTCAAGCAAGGTTTTGAGTCTCTAGAGTAGTTTTAGGTTAAATTATCCAGATTTGAGTTAAATAATACACTTATAGTTATTTCTTTGTTTTCAGGTTAAGGGAAAGTCAAGAGAATAAGGAAACAGTGGATTCGCCTCGCGAACCCCTCGCCTCCGACCACGAAGCCGACTGCTCCAAGAAAATGCAAGGTCTCTCGGTTCGCCCGTCTCGCCCGCGAGTCACCCAAGCCTGAAAAGTCAGAGACGATCACGGCTTGCCCGTGTTGAAGGTCACGGCTGTGGCAGTTTTGAAGTTGAAGAGATTCGCCTCGCGAGCATACATTCGCCTCGCGAGTATGGAAGTCAGAAAGCATCACGGTTGGCCCCTGATATTCATAACGGGCGTAATAAGAAGACTCTTCAGTTTCTCGCCTCGCGAAGGTGTGTTCGCCTCGCGAGAATACCAAAGGTTGCAGACTGTTCGCAAGATTCGCGTCGCGAGATAGGCTTCACCTCACGAGTAGACTTAATTTTTGATTAGTATAAATAGCTGTTCTGAACAGTTTGGAAGGACTTTTGCTTCTCCATTGTTTAGTTTTACATTTTCTCTGTGTGTTTTCGTTTTTGTCATGGAGAACTAAGTTCTAGGATTAATCTATTGTATGAGAATTCCATATACTTGAGGTTTTGTAAATCCCTATTTTAATTGCTTTTCCCTTTTCAATACCATATTATACATTTTCGCTTGTTATTTCGTGAGTGTGTAGTATTGTATTGATTTGTTTCGATGATGTTATTTCCTATACTTAATCGCGTTTGTTATTTCGCGTGTGTTCATTCATGTTCGCTTGTTCATGAGAGCTTAACCCCGTTTGTTATTTCGGGAATAGGAACATTTGCATCCATAGTAGCAATTACGTTGTTAGTTGTTGCTCAGAATCGAAAGGGATGAGAATCGCTTAGGGCTTGGGATTACATTAACCAAGGATAGTGGGGAATTCTTGAGAAGAGATTAATCGTTGTTTGCTAATTGATAATCTCTTTTAACTTGCCCTATTTTTAATTGCTCAGTTTTCATTATTTTGTTTTCTTTTATTGCATCTCAAACCAACCCCCAAAACCGATTTTTGTGAAAAATAACATTTTAAGAGTCCTTGAGAGACGACATCCGAGTTGTCGCCCTAAACTACATTTTTAAAACCCGCTCGTCCTTTTGGCACGTGTGCGGCAAAATGCGACTAAAATTGGCGCGTTGCGGGGACTCCGTTTGTTATTTTTCGCATTTTATTATTTTTTTCTTCTTTTCTTTCTTTTATTTTCTCGTTTTTGTTTTGAATTGGTCCGGCTACTAGGTCTAATTGCCCCTAAACCGTGTGATTTTGACCCGGAAATTGAAAGAACACGCACACACACCCGTAGAGAATTTCGGGCCAGCACTAGTAGTGATTCCAATTTCAAAACTGTTTTTGAAAACATGGGAGACCAGAGGACATTAAGACAGCTTGCGCCCCGATGTCAACTATAATGGATTGTGTATTTCATATCCTGGTGCCGATACTCCTTTTGAACTGAAATCTGGTTTTATTCACTTGTTGCCCAAGTTTAATGGTCTTGCAGTGAGGATCCACACAAGCACTTGAAGGAATTCCAAGTTGTATGCTCCACAACCTCGAGATCGAGAGGAGTCACCGAGGATAGTATCAAGTCAAGGCTTTTCCGTTTTCACTCCGGGAGCTGCAAAAGATTGGCTATTGTATCTTGAGCCCAACTCCATCACCACTTGGAATGATTTGAAGAGGGTTTTTCCGGGAAAGATACTTTCCCGCTTCAAGAGCTGCTTCAATAAGAAAAGAAATATGTGGCATCGTGCAAGGGAATGAATCGCTAGATGAATATTGGGAAAGGTTCAAGCATTTGGTATCCGGGATTGCCCTCAAAGATCAAATTTCCCGAACAACTCCGATCCAAGATACTTTTATGAAGGATTGTTGCCGATGGATAGGAATCTTTTGGATCGTTGCTAGTGGGGGAGCATTAGTTGATAAGACCCCACTGCCGCCAAGCAACTCATTGAGAATATGTCATTGAATTCCCAGCAGTTCACTACCGAGAAGAAATTCAGTTGAAACAAGAGGTGTGCATGAGATTCATAGGTCATCTTCCAACCAGGCCGCCATTGAGAATAGATTGGATGAGCTGACTTCTTTTGTAAGGCAATTGGCAATCAGACGAGTTCAGCCTGCAAGTTATGTAGCATCCGCAATTCACCTCGAGCACCCACATGATCCATGCCCCATCCAGAGGGAAGAGTTTGTCGCTGAAGTATCTCAAGCTTATGCGGTTAATCCATATAGTCAAGGAAACAATCGAATCGGACAAAGCACTCCGCACCTCTCTACCAATAGGTACCATCCCAATCGGGGAATCATCCTAATCTGCGGTATGGGAACTCATCCCAACAACAACCGATGGCACCTCGTAATCCTCCTCAAGTGACCACTCCTCGCACCTTCCCGGGCCTTCATTGGAGGACATGTTCAAGCAATTGACTTCACAAATGAATGCACAAATGACTACACTTTTCCAAGAAGCAAATGGGACAGTTCCATGCACAAACAAGTGCTAGCATTCAAGATTTGAGGACACAGATTGGACAGATGGCCACGAGACATAAATAACATAAAGCAAGCTCAAAGAACAACCCAGCTGCCAAAGACAACTAGTGATAAATCCTAATGCCTCCAACCCTAATGTGAGTGCCATATCTCTCGAGATCCGGGAAAAGTTGTTGAGGCCACCTCCAAAAAGATGAAGCAACTGTTGGGGTAACTCCCGAGCCTATTGTCGAGGTTGAAGTTGAGAAGGTATATAGACCACCAATCCCATTCCCACACACATTACGTAAAAATTTGAAGAGTGGTGGTGAAGACAAGGAGAAGGAAATTCTTGATGTTTTAAGAAAGGTAGGTGTTAATATCCCACCGTTGGATGTGATCAAGCAAGTGCCCAAGTATGCCAAATTCTGAAGGATCTATGCACCAACAAGAGGAAGATGAAGAATAATGAGAGGGTTGATTTGGGAAGAAATGTCTCGACTCTTATCCAGCCTAGGCCTCGCACTGAAAGAGTTCGTCGTTATAGCCCCTACTCGGGCATTACCACGTAAGTGCAAGGATCCGGGAGTATTTACTATTCCATGCACTATTGGGGACAGGAAGTTTGAAAATTGCATGCTGGATTTGGGAGCCTCTATCAATGTCATGCCTACCTCCATCTTTAACAACCTTGATCTTGGTCCCTTGAAATATACTGTGTCTCACCATTCGGTTGGCCAACAGACCAAGTGCCCGCCCATGGGAATGGTGGAAGATGTGCTAGTGCAAGTTGATGATCCGATCTTCCCAACCTGACTTCTACATCCTGGACATGGCAGAGAGACACATTCCAAGTAAATCACCAATAATCCTCGGGCCGACCATTCATGAAGACAAACTAAGACTAACATTGATGTTGATGATGGGACCATGTCTATGAAGTTTGGGGATATAGTTGCAAAGTTTAACATATTTGATGCTATGAAACATCCAGTGGAAGAGCACTCGTATTCCACATAGAGCCGCTTTCCGAGACTATTGAGGACACCCATGAGGACTTGCTTTCTAATTTTCCATTTATTTCTGGCTTTGATGATATTTCTGCATGTCCCGATTGTACTAACGCTAACCATTGTGTGGTTTCAGGCTGAGATTGTCTGTATGTCTAGCAGTGATAAATTTGTCGGTGCAATGGATGAGAAACATGCGGAAGATGAAGCAAGCACCGAGGCCCTCCCCTACCTATCCGCCACCTCCCCCCGCGAAACCACCAGAGGAAATAGATTTTGCACCATGGATAGTTCAAGGGATTGAAGCCAAATTCTATTGGGAGGACTTTGTTGATGAAGCGGTCGTCTTTGACCCAAGAGGAGGTGATGAGTCCGCCGCATTGAGCAAGGTCGCCATCATTGTCAAGTGTTTACTCATATATCAAGGATGCAAGTTATGGGACCATGGAATGAACTCTACCTCTTTGACCTTAGACTACAAGAAATGGGATCCGGTGGCAGCTCCCGCATACACTGCACTTGATCAGGGAGTACTCTTTTCCTTTCCCTCACTCTGATTGTATAGTTCTGTTGTTCATTGGGGACAATGCATGTTTAAAGTGTGGGGGAGGGAACTAGTTGTAGTTTTTCCTTTTCTTTGAATAAAACTCCTGAATAATTTGAGAAGCTCAGGAGTATTTGTGTGTTGAGTCTTTTGTTGGCAAGTTTGATGGATTTTGATTGATGTTGCACAGATTGCTTGCATGATTGATATGTGATGATTCCCCCTAGGCTAAAAAAAAAAAAATTTAAGTTTTTGAAAAGTGATTCCCATGTGATTGAAAACTGAACTTTGAGATTTTGTTATGATGGCATGATTTATGATAAGTTTGGGGTGATAGGAAGCACACACTAGGGATAGAATCTCTGTCAAACAATTTGCATGAATGTCCAGGTGAGGTTTTGAGCCTCCAACATGTTTTAAACTGTGTGAAATCACTTTCAAGTTGCATTTCCCTGAATTTGCTTGAATCTCTTTATGATTTGCATGATTATGTGTTTGCTTCAAATGATTTAGGCATTTTCTTTGTAAATAGCTACTTAGCCTAAAAATAACCAACTCCTAATGCATGTTCCCTAGTTAGCCCCATTGAGCCTATTAGCCTGTTAATTCTTGATAACCTAATGTTATAAGCCCAAAAATCTGGAAAACCATGTTAACCCGATCTTAGGATTAGGAGAGCATGTAATCTTAGAATGGTTGCAAGAAACTAAGTTTGGGGTGGCTGCAAGGTGTAATATGTTGTTGGGATTGAGAAAAAAAAATTATATACAATAAAAAAAGTTGGAGCCAAAGGCTTGTAGAAAAAAATGATGCATATAAAAAAAAAAAAAAAAAAAAAAGAGGAGAAACGTGTAAAAATGATAAAAATAAAAGAGGCTGGAGTCACCCAAAGCATAAAGGAAAATGAAGAAAGGAACTTGAGTAGAATTTCAAAGTGTAAATAACGTTCATGCTCTCTTAGTTCCTAGGGTCTTCAGCCTAGTTCCTTTGTATATCCTACCCTTAACCAGGCCCCATTACAAGCCATAAAAGACCTTTTGATGTTGCATGCATGTTTTTCTGTGGGAACCATTTTTGAGATGAAAATCAAATTTTTGGGAAGTGTTCTTGAAAGTGAAATTGAGTGCAATGTTAATAGCCTGACACAAACTGAGTGATTGAGTGAACAAATAATGCCCTTGTGAGGAAGGCAGTTGTTTGGATTTGGTGATCTCCCTCTGTGTGTGTGACTTAGATCCCTTGCTTAGATTTTCTGATTGCCTGAATGATGAAATTCTCAATTGTTTAGAATGAATGAATGTGGGGATTGCTTTGCTTGAAAAAAGGGGGACATTAAAGAAAACCGTTTTGATGTATTGCTTGAATTCGTGCAAGGTTGATTGAATCTTTTAAGCTTGCCAGATTTTGAGTCTTTTTTATTTTTGAGTCTTAGTTTGCTTGGGGACAAGCAAAGTTTAAGTTTGGGGTATTTTGATAAGCCTCCCGGCTCATCTAGTTTTATGGCTAGCATGACCAGGGTTTTGTGCAAATTATATCCTATTTTCACCCAAATTAGATTAGATTGTCCTCAAGCAAGGTTTTGAGTCTCTAGAGTAGTTTTAGGTTAAATTATCCATATTTGAGTTAAATAATACACTTATAGTTATTTCTTTGTTTTCAAGTTAAGTGAAAGTCAAGAGAATAAGGAAACAGGGGATTCGCCTCGCGAACCCCTCGCCTCGCGACCACGAAGCCGACTGCTCCAAGAAAATGCAAGGTCTCCGGTTCGCCCTGCGAAGAAGATCTCGCCCGCGAGTCACCCAAGCCTGAAAAGTCGGAGACGATCACGACTTGCCCGTGTTGAAGGTCATGGCTGTGGCGCAGTTTTGAAGTTGAAGAGATTCGCCTCGCGAGCATACATTCGCCTAGCGAGTCCGGGAAGTCTCGAAAGCATCACGGTTGGCCCCCGATATTCATAACGGGCGTAATAAGAAGACTCTTCAGCTTCTCGCCTCGAAGGTGTGTTCGCCGCGAGAATACCAAAGGTTGCAGACTGTTCGCAAGATTCGCGTCGCGAGAGAGGCTTCGCCTCGCGAGTAGACTTAATTTCCGATTAGTATAAATAGTCGTTCTTCCGAACAGTTTGGAAGGACTTTTGCTTCTCCATTGTTTAGTTTTACATTTTCTCGTGTGTTTTTCGTTTTGTCATGGAGAACTAAGTTCTAGGATTAGTCTCACCGTATGAGAATTCCATATACTTGAGGTTTTGTAAATCCCTATTTTAATTGCTTTTCCCTTTTCAATACCATATTATACATTTCGTTTGTTATTTCAGGAGTGTGTAGTATTGTATTGATTTGTTTCGATGATGTTATTTCCCTATACTTAATCGCGTTTGTTATTTCGCTTGTGTTCATTCATGTTCGTTTGTTCATGAGAGCTTAACAACGTTTGATATTTCGGGAATAGTAACTTGCATCCAAAGTAGCAATTACGTTTTAAGTTGTTGCTGTAGAATCGAAGGGGGATTAGAATCGCTTAGGGCTTGGGATTACATTAACCAAGGATAGTTGGGAATTCTTGAGGATGAGATTAACGTTGTTTTCTATTTGATAATATCTTTAAATTTCCCTGATTTTAATTGCTCTGTTTTCATTAATTTTTTTTATTTGATTGCATCTCAAACCAACCCCCCCCAAAAAACTGATTTTTTTGAAAAATAACATTTTAAGAGTCCTTGAGAGACGACATCCGAGTTGTCGCCTAAACTACATTTTTAAAACCCGCTCGCCCTTTTTGGCGTGTGTGCGACAGCGCGACCACTCATCATCACTCAGGTTGACCGTGGTATCAATCACCGTAGATGCGTCTTCATTTTGATAGAAGGGATTCGAGCACCGACTTAAATCCTCTTCGCCGCCTTCTTCATCAGTTTGGGGAAGCTTCTGCTTGGAAGATTTTGAAGAAGAGGCTTCTTCATCCTTAGCTAGCTTCAAGATTGCTTCCATATTTCTGAGGAAGCTTTCCTTTGAATTGGATCCTGCTAATACTGAAACAATCCGAGACCTTTGATTCAAGAACTCGCAAGTTTCTCGGATTAGCCGCCTTCATCCATTTAGGATTCTCACGGGAACCAGATTTTAACATTGTCACTTGTGGTTGCTGCATAATTGAACTGTGCCCACCACTTGACAAAGGTTGCTCTTTGTAAGATTGGCAATAAACCAGGGTATTGATCTTGGTTCTGGTATTTATACTGCTAACTGAAAACCCATGAAAGGAAAAATTTGGAGAAAAATATTAGATTGACGGGAAAGGGGTTTCCTTGTTGTCAAAATATTTTTCGAAAGTTTGATATCCTTCAAGAACTTCTTCGGGAAGGATCCGCTGATTGGGTCAAATATTCTCCACCAAAGGTGGATCTAACCAATGAGGGAATTTGTACTTAACATTCTTTTTGAAATATATCAACCAAGAATGTTTATTTTGAATATTTTGGTACCGGAAAATGTTGTACCAAGCTTGTTGATAATCCCGATAATTAAAACCAATGGAATCAAAAGTTTGAGAAATTTTTTTGAAAACATTTAAATTAATTCCAAATTGTTCGTGTGTTAAAACCTTCAAAATCCGGAAAGTTGAGTGAGTGTATGTTGATTGATCTTTAGGGTCACGGTAATGTTTGATCGCGGATCGAAATCAGATCAATCAAAATAAACTCATAAAAATTTCTGGTTTTGTTTGGTTGGGATTGTTGGAAATGAGAACCATTTTGAAAGATTTTGGAGGGAACTTTATTAGGGTTGTTATCCCAAAATCCCGGTTCCATTTGAACAACAAATTGAAATATGTTTTTTGCAACATAATTAGTTGCGTAGTTTGAGTTTGCGTTTGGATGATGTCTTTTGATAAACGTGTATCAGGTTTGACAACATTTATGGGAATAGCTGTTTGGGCTAATTCTCTAATTAGGTCTTTGAGTGGGGGTGGAGAACCCGATTCATTTTCCACTCTATCTCCCCATGTTCCTCAGGGAGTTTGGTCGTGCCTTGATCTTGAAAGGCTTGAAGTGTTTGAATTGGGATGCCATTGTCGCCTTTTGACTGTTTGGCCTTCTTCGGGTTGAAGACCCAGTGGATTTGGGTTGAAGACCCAAGTTTGGTCATGGGGTTGTTGGGTCGATGACCCAGATTGTTTTGGGTGAAGGCCCGGATTTGGATGCACCTTGGTGTTTGGGTCCTTTCGAGGACAATACCTTTACCCTTCCCCTTTGAAGAGGAAGTCTCTGTCTTTGGCATTTGCCGCCAATCTCTCTCTCTTACCTACCCCGTAAATATTCACGAGTAAGAAAGTCAGGAAGAGAATTTGAAGAGCCTTTGATAAATTCAATTTGAAAATCAAATGCACTTAAAATTGCTTGCCATCCCGGCAAAAATCGTTTTGATGCCAAATTTTTAACATCCTTTTGTAAAATATCTTTAGCAGATTTACAATCTACTCTAACCAAAAAAATTTGATTAAGTAAATCTGATTGAAATTTTGAAATACATAAAACTATTGCCAAAATCTCTTTTTTGACGGTAGAATAATTTTGTTGAGCAGAATTCCAATGCTTAGAAGTATATGCAATGATATGCTCTTTATTTGAAATTCTTTGTTTTAAAATACCGCCATAACCAATGTCAGAAGCATCGGTTTCAACAATTTTGAAAGCAGAAGTATTTGGGAGATAAAGACATAAAAGATTCTTTATCTTAGATTTGATAAGTTGGACAACTTTTGTATGCTCGTCCGTCCAAGGAGGAGGTTCCTTCTTTAGACGATTGTGCAAGGGTTTGATGATATTACTAAGATTAGGGACAAAGTCAGCAACGTAATTGAGACATCCTAGGAATCTCTGAAGCTGGGTTTTGTCAATGATTTGATCAGGAAACTTATCAGCAAATTCGATAGCTCTGCTGATAGGAGTGATAGTTCCTTGCAAAATGTTATGACCAAGAAATCTAATCTTAGTTTGGATGAGATCAATTTTGGTTTTAGACACAGCTAAACCATTCCTTTTGATCACACTTATAAAGATTCTGACATGTTTGAAGTGTTGATCAATAGATTGAGAAAAGACTAAAACATCATCAAGGTAGACGATTGTAAAGTCTGTATAGGGATTAAAGATCTCATTCATAATTTTCTGGAATTCTGAAGGAGCATTTTTGAGACCAAAGGGCATAACATTCCATTCATAATGCCCAAAGGGAACGGTGAACACTGTTTTGTAACGGTCACTTTCTTTGACTTCTATCTGGTAGTAACCAGATTTCATGTCAAATTTTGAAAATATTCTTGCCGTGCTTAGGCGGTTAAGCAAATCCCTTTTGTTGGGAATTGGATATCTGATCCACCTATTAGCTTGGTTCAAAGGTTTATAATTGATGACTAAGCGAGGTGTTCCACGCTCAATCTCAGCCTGCTTATTAACATAAAAAGCAGAACAAGACCAAGGAGACTTGCTCTCCCTGATTAAACCTTTGCTTAAGAAATCGTCAATTTCCTTTTGACAATACTTAAGGAGTTCGTGATTTATTTGGATTGGTCTGGATTTGGTTGGAATTTGCCTTTCATTGAAATCTTGTTCATAAGGCAAATCTACAAAGTACTTCTTTTTGTTCCAAAATGCTGTGGGCAAATCAGAACAGATAGTCTCTTGGATTTCATTGAAAAGGCTTTTAACCTTCTCTTTGATCTTTGGTTGCTGCAATTGCAACTCTATGTTCTTAAAAGAAATTTCTTCTTTCAAGAAATTGATTTGGTTGATTTTGCAATCGAGAAGATTTAAATCTCGAATGATAGGCTTTCTGATGAATGGGAAGACTATGTCTTTACCCAGATGCTGAGTTTTAATTCCATTGTGGGAAATGGAAAGGGGAAAAAGAGACATAATGAATGGAGATCCAAGGATCACTTCATTTTTTAAGTCTCTGACCAATAGAAAAGGGGTTTCAACCTGGAAACCTTGGTTTTCTATAATGGCTTTGGGCAGCTTATAATTGATTCTAAGTTTAGAACCATTAGCTGCTCTTAACTTCTCCGAAGTCTTCTCGAAGTATTTTGTAGGAATTAACCTTTCTTGGATGCAATTGGAATCAGCACCTGTGTCAAAAAGTGTTGTAGAATCAAGAACAAATTCTCCGATAATAATTTTGATCTTGATATGAAACTTTTGAATTTTTAATTGATTCACTAAATTCAGGAATGCTTCATCCTCATGATCTTTAGTAGGCTTGTCATGCTCATCTTCCTTGATGGCGCTTGATTCCTGTTTATACTCATCACCAGACTCTTCGATTGAGCCTCGCCATTTAAGACAAAATCGGTTTATGAACAAGCTTGTTCTTGTTTGATCTCTTCGATTTCTTGTTTTAGATTCTTAATCTCTTGCTGGAGATCATGAATGGATCATCGCTTCTTTGTCCGAGTGGCTTCCATCTCTTCAGAATTTGTTTAAAGTCAAAATGATCTTTGACTACGACTTTCCCTTTTCCCTTGGAATCCTTTTCCTTAGAAGATTCCATGGAAGATTTGAGCTTGTCCGGATACTTTCTCCTTTCATCTCGGATCAGTTATAGAATCAATGACTTCAAAAAGGAGATCTTGCTCCTTAGTTAAGACATTAATCTCAGGGGATGAATCGGAGCTAAGGTTTCCAACTTCATCCTCTTGAACATGATTGATATCTTCAGCAAAATCACCATCTGATTCTTCTTCTGAAGTATCTGATTGAACCAGAAGATTATTCAGTTGTTCCTCAACTGATGGTTCGAGATTCAATTCTTTGATTTTCTTTTTCAGCCTACAGTATTTATTGATGTGGCCAGGTTTGCCGCAGTTATAGCAGGTAACCGCTTTCTTGGGGAACCTATCACCAGAAGTTGGTTTAGGTTTGAATTCTGGTTTGGGTTTGCCATACCTTTTGTTTTTCTTGTACTTAGTATACTTGGTATACTTAGATTTTTGGGCTTTGCCTTCATATTTCTTTGAAGACTTGGTTTTATCCTTTGGACAAGGAGGTATACCAAATTGTTCACAAAAAGACCCTAAATCCTTCTTGGCGGCCTTCTCTTTTTTGAACTGATCTCTGACTTTGTCTTCCTTATAAAGTCTTGCCCCTATTTTCTGTGTAGCTGCAATGAGTTGACCATAACTCAATTGCTCATATGGAATATTTCCATCTGGAGATTGGGCTATGAGTTCATCCTTAACAAGATCACCTAAAGATGTTGGGAGACCTGCAATGAACTTTTCTTTCCAGAATCTATTCTTGCAATCTTCTCTGGTGTAAACTCTAGTTAGGAAGGTATCCTTATACCACCTAAAGCTAGCTAAAGATCTACACTTAAGATTGGATAATAACTCTGCAGACCTATCCTTCCAAGTGGAAGTATTTCCTATGAAATGTCCACAGATTGAGAAGATTAAGGTGTTAACCGCATCGAGGATGATGGTTGCACCTTCATTGTCATAGATTGGATTCCCTTCGCATCCGTCTTGATAGCAGAAAACATTTGTTCTTTCCGTGTTTCGGAGAAAGAATAATCCCACCAACCTTTGAGTTGGCTTCTGTAAATCCTGCAGACAAGATATTGCAGATGGCTTCTTCAGAACAATCATTTGTGGTCTGATAAGCATTGGCCATCATAGCCATATGCTGCATTGTTTGGAGCATTTGATACTCTGTTTGACCATCTATGTTCCATCCATAGATGTTGTTGGCATTGAAACTCCTAAAGTTTGGAGTTTTTTTCTTCAAAGAGCATATCCGGAGGAGTTGCTCTGGGATAGTACAGTTTTGAGGGTTGCCTCCAAGATTGAGTAAGAACAGGATTGATATTGATTGCAGGTCTATCCGGGGGATTGGATTTGGAGGTACTGGCTACAGATTCTGTTTCTGAGCCATCTTCATTTATGACATTGATAATCGGACCTTTGTCTCTTAGAGGTCTTTCTCCTTGATTATCCGATGGAGAATCTGGAACAACTAATTGTTTCAGTTTTTCTTCTATTTTCTCCATGAACTCTTGTTTTTCCTTTTTGATATTGGGTTGAAGAAGAAGCAAACTTTCTTTGATCTTCTTATTCATCTTAAAAGGTTTGAACAAGAGTTTCTCTAAGGGAATATCCTTCTTAATTCCCGAAGTAGATGCCTGGGAAGTTGCATCTTTTTTGATCAAATGTTCTCCTAACACTTGAAGATACTTATTGGTATAATTGGATTGCTCCATTAACTTGCTTATGTCCATTGCTGAAATTGCTTCATCAGCCTTCTTATATTTGAATGGAGCAGCTATGATGGGTTCCTTGGTAAAAGGATCTTTGATACCAGGGAGTTGGAAAGAGCTATTTGGTGGTAACTCTGTCTTGACCAACTCACCATTCTTTAAATGCCATACAGTAATGACATTTGTGGTTTTATCAACATCTATCCTTGTCTTCCAAGGATAATCTATTGAATATTTGACTGAGTATGCATGAAACCAGTCAAAAAATAAAACCTTTTTCTTAACATTGTTAAGAAATTGATAATATTCTTCCTGAATATTTTTCCTTTTTGTTCCCTTGAACTCTTGCAAGAACCACTCTCTTTGAGGTTTCCATTCCTCAGAGTAAAAATCCTTGCGAAGGGATTCCTTATCAATAATGAACTTACAAATCATTATAAGATTCATTAAGGGAGGAAAAGGTTGAGACTCAATTGATCGTTGATCATCTTCTTCGCCCGATAAATTGGTCTAGGGATACTAGATGATGTATCTAATCCTCGAAGATTAATAGAGGTCATCCGGGATGCCGTTGAAAAGGATTGTCTTGAGGGAATAGATCTCAAGTTTTCGGATCTAAGACTTGAAGATCTAGCGAGAACTAAAAGAATTACTTCTTTGGAAGACTAGTTCAACTCTTCCCGTTGGAGTTTGAACTATGTTATTGAAGTCTCGCGTTTCTCTTGGTAAAAGTTGGGACAGCCTTATCCAATATCCATCTTTCTCGTAGGACTACGTCCTTCCATAAAATTGTTTTAGGGACAATTACGTTTGCTTTAGTAACATCAGAAGAAACGAGGTTGTCTCTCCCGATGTTCTATCTTTGAGAACTTTAGAATTACAGGAATTCATAGCCTTGTATTAAATCCCGGTAAAGCAAAGTCTTTGGGATAGATCCGAGCTTCATGTCTAAGCCACGGGATCTTAAGATTTAAAAACAAAGAATCCAAGATGTTTTGATCTTGTAAACTCGAGTTCTATTTGGATAACAATTGAAATAAATTGGACCATGGCTTAGGCTCGTTTCCACCATGCCTAAGAGGGAGTCTTGAAACTTATTGTGCCTAATATCCCTTAAGCACATCAAGATTGAAGCATTTAATCATTCGCGGATTAACGGTTTTACAGTTACTTGAACACATCCGATGTGTAAGTACCTGTACTTTTGCTTGTGACCTTTTATTGTATCCATTGAGAGAAGATGAAATTCCTCACTCTCTGGATTGATTGGAATATTTTTCTCTTCCGTTTTGATTACATAATCAGAAGTAGTAAAGAATCTTCCTTCTGATTTGTAAAGTTCTTTTGTGGATATTCTGTGAATTACCCAATTATCAATATCTTGATTGATATTTTCAAAGCATATTTCCTCATGGAAAATCTTGCTTGGATTGATAGAATATCGATTCTCAAGAGATGAAGAAGAGGGTTGAGAAGAACGGAAAGAAAGCTTAGAAAAAGAACGTGATAACATATTTTCAAAATTCTGATATCATTGCCTTCCTTTGGTTCCATAGCAATTGTAAGTAGTAATCTAATGTATACCTTGCTGAATATTTTTAATAATATTCATAAAATTAAAGTCTTTACAAAAATTTACAAAATTCATTAGATCTTATTATTCTTAACCATAGCTGTACCACACCTTTGTTTAATAAGGATTTACATTAATTAACCAAAAACTACCTCAAAGTAGACTTCATTTACTCCGTAATTTACACTTTGATTTATCTTGCTTCAAGCATCGTCAAATTAGACTTACCGCCTCATCATCATCCTTCGAGGTCTTGCTTTCTGACACTTTAACAATATAAACCATAGCATAAACACGGAGGTCCTTACAGGTTAAAAGGTACCCAATTGACTTAAGCATAATAATTTCTTACAAAAAACTTTTTTCTAATCCAGCAAGGTATGAATCTTAGATTCATACTACAGTTTATATATATATATATATATATATATATATATATATATATATATATAATCTGTCATTCCAACTGTTTTTCTCCCCGCCCAAGTTTTTCCTACAGTAATTGAAAGTTCAATGTTTTCCTTCACTGATTTAAAAGTCTTAAAAATTTTCTCTCTCTTTCACTATGTAACCACCCACTCAAATTATTCGTTCACTTTTTGTAACTTCCCTCCTTCATAGAAGGGTGCAAACGGTCTTCAATTTTCCCTCTCTCTCAATATGTAACCAACACCCATTCTCTTTCTCACCCGGACCAACTTCAAAGGGACTTCCCTACGCCATTTTTTCCCCTCATTTCACATATGCAATTACCACAAACGTTACTTTGAAGCTCATCAAATGTAAGTGTTTATCTCTCCTTTTCACTTTTGTTTTTGCTCTTTCATTATGCCATCTTCATCTAAGTGCTGGTAATATATAACTCCTTTCACCCGTGATGTTATGTTTTTTTTTTTTATAACTCCTTTTTGGTATATATTCATTTTCATATAACTAAGTGGTATATATCATCTTTCATCTTGGAAGAAATCATCTTTTACAAGCACCACTGCATGCCTATCTATCTGTAGGGGTGATCAATGTCATAGACGTGTATGAGGTGGGAAGTGAAAGGAAAACATGACCAAGTGAGTGTTACAGAATTTTCCTCTCTTTTGTTCCTTTCAATGGCAAAATTTCCACTTTATTGCATTTGCATTGGAATATTAGATAATGATTTTCTTTTTCTTTTTCTTCATTTTCGAACTTGCTTCAAAGTCAGTCAGAAAAATACAAGGCTCAAACCTGGATATATTTTATTTTAACAATATTTAAACCGAAATGTTTATAAATTTGACATTAAGTGTTAAGCTGGCAACAATTGTCTCTGAATAATACATGTTCCTTTTATAAGGAAACTAGTTTTGAATGGTGCAACGCATAAGCCAGATTTTCTTAAAAATATAATGTTTTTGTATAAATAATATTTATATGATATGATTCCATGATATGAGGTAGTACATATATCTAAATGGACTAATATAATGTTTTTCTATTTGATTTATAGTCTAATACATTACTTTCATTTTTACGTGTTTAATTTAACATTTTTTGATAACGCCGGTTAATTTAAGAACTAAACGAAAGTCACCTGCAAAACACACCTCCTAAAGATTGATAATTTTTTTTTGATGATTTATATAATATAATTTGTTTTTTGATACTTCTATTTAAGTTGTGTAATTAATTATGTATAAAAATTGATTGTTGTTTATTACATATTATTATTAAAGACTCTATTATTATAGTTTAAAGATTTAATTAGTATATATATTGAATTGAATGAATATATGTAAATTGCAACAAATTTATATAGACGGTTATAAAAGTAAATTGAGTCAAGTACCTTCGAGTAGATTTAGAGATTTTGAATTTTTTTTCGATCCGTAGTTTTTCTTAAATGTGTATCTGGTTACTTAAGAATATTAATGTATTTTAATATAAGTTGATTATATAATTTATTTATTATTTAATAAAATTTAACTTTAATATATATATATATATATATATATATATATATATATATATATATATTGACATATCTAACTTTTCTTACATGAGGGTGAGTGAGAGGGATAAATCTTGATAATACAACCATACATGGATGGTCAAGATTAAAAGTTATTTGATGATCACATTGATCACTTTAAAAATCACATGATTTTATGTTTTAATCTTGACTATCAATAATTTGATCTAATGACTGTGACTTATTCCTCTCACTCTCACACATATATATATATATATATATATATCCCATATATGGAGAAATGAAAACTCTTAATAGCAATCGTTGGATCATGATTAACGACTCAGATTAAAAAGTAACATAACCTCTACCCTCATTACATTCTCCCTAACCAACCTTTTTTGGTGCCGTTTGGAAGCGTTCATTTAAGGCTCCTTTGACTTATCCGATGACATGCTCTTATGCAGGTGTGTTTGGCGTGAGCTTATAAAAATAACTTATGTCATCCCATAAGAGTTTTTAACTTATTTTCATAAGTCACTGGGAGAAGCTTATGGAATTATCATAAGAGCTTATGCACTAAACACCATCTCCGTATTTTTCACTATTCAAATCCTCTCACGTCCCTTTCTTTCTTTTTCTTTCTTTAAGCGCTTATGGCATAAGCTCTCATACGATAAAGTCTTACGTGATAAGCTCTTAATTAAGTTGTTTACCCAAACGCACCTTGGATCCCAGGACAATACACTAACTGCACGCTGTGAATGAAGGATTTACTTTTAATTCATATTAAATCATTTGGATTGAATCTGGCATGATTCGATTATCATGCAGTAGCAGGATTTTTTTCCCATCCAAATAATGCATTTATACAAATTATTTACTAAAATTAAGAACTTTTCAATTTCAAGTTATTTATCAATATAATTATTTATTGCCATGTCATTTTAAGCGTTGTAGGCACCCAGATGCCAAAGTAGTGACATTGCCAATTGCAAGAATTGCCTTTTCACTGCAACCACAATTTGATAACCATTAATTCAATCGACTCAGATGCCATAATTGCTTTTTCACCACATAACCTGCTTGAACATGCACAGCGCGAGAAATGGAGACTTCCGGGCTTCCATGCGTTTGTCGTGCAAGAAGAGCATGCGAAGGGCGATGCGGTTCAGCGACAGCTAGCAGTTGTTGTTTTTTCTCAGGTATCAAAGGAAGGTGGGTGAAGGGAGAAGAGAAAAGGGAAAGGCAATGGGGTGGAGGGGAGAGGCCGATGGAAGGAGAGAACAGGGTAGAGGTGTGTAATTGGGTTTTTTAACCCGAGTCGTTAACGACTATTACTAAGAGTTCTCATTTCTTACTATAAACATCAGTATTTGTATAAAAAGATTGGAAGAATGGGTGTTGCAAAATTATCATTATAATTTATGGGTTTTGCTATAATGCTTGTCAATTGTTATTCCTGTTAAGGATTGGGAAAAAAAAGACATTATTTAATTCGTAACATTTAAAATTCCTTTTAAAAAAAAATTGCAATCTTAATTTTCTTAAGCTGATCTATTTATTATTTATTATCTAGCACATTATAAATATAAATTTTTGTTTCAAAAAAAAACATAAATTTTATATGCTGTCAACAACGAAAAGCTGCATGATGTTGGACTGAGTTAGCTACCATGTTCAATTTTTATGTAAAAATTAAGATTCATTAGAATTTGAGGTTATGTGTGTTTAGGCTTTATGAAGATAAAAGCCATAAAGCGATTCAGTTATAGATGTCATTCATATATAGCAACTAAAAATATGTAGACAGGAGAAGAGGAGCCATAAAAGTCATTAACAGGAAAAATTAACAAAGAATAAATAAATTAGAAGACTAATCCAATAAGGAATCAAATTCCAGACGGAGCCTTGAAGTGCTATGATACTTATATCGATCTTAGTATTTCATTCCGTGCAAAGGTGTTGGTCACCTAAGAGTGTTCCCTGGGAGTAAGCCCGCAGTTAGGGTCGTGAATCCGTTGGTAGCCATGGTAGTCCGGTGTCTCGATAAGAAAACTATCTCGATATAGGTACTAGATCATTTAGGTTTGATTACCATGTCTAGTTTAATAAAGATGGTTTCAAGAAAGGTAAAGAAAAAGATAGATGAAATAAATCAACCCACTTCAAGTGAGATCCTTAATTCATCATTAATAAATGAACAACAAATAATTTTACCCGATATTGACAAAAATTACAAACTGAGTATTCCATCAATAAATGTTTCTAAAATTTATAAAACAAAATTAATGGATAAGTTGAGTCCCGATTACATAATAAAGATGCAATGAGTATACCATTAAAGTAGATAAAACCTCCAGAAAGTTTTAAATCTCTCTTGAATTTATCTATGTTAAAGAACATAAACAAAAATATAGATTTTTGCATATTGCCTGATACAATTCGCAATAAAGCCTTTGCATAGATTAAGCATACCTACAACACAGATGCCCAAGAGATACTCGACTGGCTAGGTTCGAAGATCAAGTGTTCTCAATAATCGAGACCAATATTCATGATGGTCCCACTTTTCAATAACTATCCAAACTATACCATGTCTTTATTGATAAATCCTAAATGGGATTGAACAGACACGAAGTCCAATAGGGTAACCTGTCAGGGACTGAGCATGACACTTGTCATAGAGCAAACCCAAAAACATTAAATAAATTATTGATTAATTATCCATATTAAATAAATTAAAAAGAACACAAAATAAATGGAAAAATTAATTTTGGCTTGACGAGATGATTGTCCCGTCCACATATCACCGCCCAATGGAAACTCAAAGGCCTAGTGTTCCATAGACAATATTTATTTTTGTTGGTTGATTTTAATTTTTAGAAAAGGTTTTTATATTTAAAAGTTTTTTTATTTTTACATTTTTACTTATTTTTTTACCGAAAACTCCTGCAAGATATAGAACATTATTAATGTCCACCGGTATCCCCTATCCCCTGTCCCAACTCGGTGAAATCGATGGACATCTCACAAAGCAATCCCAAAATAATCCGACTTTGATGTTTTTGTGTTTTTTATTTTATTTTATTTATTTGTCATAAAGAGTTCAAAAAGAGAAATAAAAACTACTGAGCGATAAAGTACAAAGGAAATGGTATAGATTTCAATCTCATAAATATTCATTAAGCCCGATTCGATTTTAAGTTAGGTAAAACCCATTTAATTTGAGCCAATAGCATATCCATGATACCAATTATTCATTCGATTAATTCTACATAATAAGAAAATAAACAAATGAAACGAAGATAAAACACAATCGAAATAAATACCAAAAGGAAAGTAAGGCTCTTTTCCTTCACCGTGAGCATTTGACCACGGGAACAGTGGTCGCGAACGAACAAAGAGATGAGGGAGAGAGAGAGCAGTCACGCGAGTGTTCGGACGGCATCGCGGAACGGCGGACCACTCGACGGTGAATGGAGGATGGAAGGGTCGGAGTCGCGTGCGGGGTCAGCGGCTAAAGGACTACAGCGGAAAGACGCTCACTGCGGCGACGCTAGAACGACGCACCTGCTAGCTAGGAGTACCGGGTCGCGCACACCGTGATGGTGGGCGGGCCAAGTGCCAAGAGCACCTAGAGGTAATAGGGTGGAGGAGAAGGAAGATGAAGTGGGGAAATCATCAATGATCAAGTATTCATGCAATCAATCATGCTCAATTCAATTAACATCCCACAAGCTTGCGACACGACATTCATACAACAACTTTGATCTTCTCAAATTATTCAAGTGACAAAAAACAAAACAAAAAGCAAAAATAAACAAAAAGTTAAGAGAGATAGATACCTAGCTTGGGTTGCCTCCCCAAGTAGTGCTTGTTTAACGTCCCGAGCTCGACTCAAGTCACCCCTAGGGTTAATCCGGAGAAGATCCTGCTTGCCATGCCATTCCTTGGCCCGTTCTTTGTAGGTTTGTGCCCTTTTATATTCTAGCATGCTTCACGGACAAACCATTTAAGTTCGTGACCCCTATAATCTAGCACGAACTCTACTCAGTGGTGATCCTTTTTGATCAATTCATTTGTCAGCTTGGGACCACCATGGTTATACCACCCTGGGATTGTGCCACCCTTCAACCTTGGTGCTTAACCCTTCTTTTTCATTCCTTTGTTAAGCCGAGTTACTTTCCATGCATTACTCCCGGGAGACTCCGATGTGGGTTCCATGTCTCGTAGACACTCAAGGTAGACCTCATCCCCACAGAGAGCCTTTTTCCTCACTGTCTTTCTCATGATTCTACCGATATTGTTGCAAAAAGAAGGATCATGGTCTCCTCGAGTTGTTTTCACCTTTTCGGTTGCGATCCATCCCATCAACCGATACACTTCGACCTCTCAGCAGGGTGCTTCATTGCTTCAAAGAGATTGAAGGCCCTACTCATCATCTTGCACCCTTAGTTATTTCCCCTGCCGCACATCTATCAGGGCACCCAAAGGGCCAAGAAGGGCCTACAATATGAGAGGAACTCGCGTCTTCGTCTTCATGCCATTACAAAGTCTGGGAAATATAAGCGTCCACCTTCACCAACAAGTCTTCGACCACCGTATAAGGATATTTTTATAAAAGCCTTCGGCGAGTTGGAGCGACATCATTGTATCCTTAACTCTTGGATCCCCAACTCTTCATCATTGAGAGGGGCATCAAGTTGATCTTTGCCTAGATCACATAATGCGCTTCCCACTGATCCCATCCCCCAATGGTGCAATGGTATCGAAAAAAGTAGTGGATCTTCAACTGGAGGTAGTTTTTCTAAGAATTGGCACTACACTCCCTCGGTCAAAGCAACCGTTTCTTCATCTACTATCCTCCGCTTCTTGGTGAGAAGACCAATAAACAGGGCATATGGGATGGAATCCGTTCCAAGGCTTCAAATGGAATGTTAATACAAGCCATAAGACATCAGGAATCCGTTGAACCTGCTTTATCTTGAGAGCCTTCAATCTTTCGGATACTTGGTACCTTCATTTAAGCGAGGAGGTCTTGGGGTTAACTTATTTACTTTGAACTCTTCATCCAGCTTCACCCTTCCTTGCTCCGTGCCTTGTACTTGCCAAACCCTTCAACCTTTGGTTTGCCTCTTCCTCACGGGGGTAGTTGTTAGGGCCCTTGTCATTCACGAGGAACTAGTGGTACCGCTAGGTTCCAACACCCTTCGTTCTAGTTGTGATGGCATTGCATTGGTTCTTGGTAGTTTCTCGGTCACACGGGAGAGTGCCTGGAGACGCAATTAAGTTTGCTCCTGGTCGAGCAACCTGCGCGTCTCTGGATCGCGGAATTGCCGACTGTATGAGCTGCCAACTTGTCACCGCGATTCACTTTCTCTAAAGCGTATGTATAGGTTGAGTCTTCTCATTTGTCCGGTCATCTTTTGAAGGCGCCCCACTGTTGTCTTCCACCATCCGATATTTGCAACGATTAGGGCCGGGAGGAGCCTGCTGAGTATTGCGCTGCTGAATTCAAATGTTTGGTCTCCGAACATTGTTGAGGTTGTTGCGGTTACCGTTGAGGGTTGTTGGCCGGCAGACCACGATTAACATCACTCAGCAAATCATTTATACCTTCTCATGTATTCTATTCCGATTCCGATTGTTCCTCGATGTTCGGGGCACGTTGTCATGAGGTTGTGGCAAGAGTCACATGTTCTTGAGGGAAATTTAGCGGCAATTTAAGTGTCATGATTTCCGCATTGCAATTTGCCCAACCAGGAGGCATTCCTGTGTATCGCATTACCCTCTTGTCCCGAGACAAAGCTCATGCATCTTCAAAGTCTTATGGCTCTAAAATGGCTTCCATTGTCCCGGGCGATTCCACTCGAGGTCTCCTACCACCGTTATATCATTATATGACATCTTCTCTAATGCCCATCGTCCTCGCCTGATAAATATACAAAGGAACCGGGCCATCCACGATTCAAATCCGATAGCGTCCCCTCAACCCATTAAAAAATGTTGCACTTGAGAAGAAGAAGCATAGGGACATCTTCTCAATAAACCATTTTACTCTCCCATGCTAATTGTAGAGTTTAGTCCTCCGTTTGCCTGAATGATGTGATCTATTCTTGCTCGTCCGCCGTATACGAGGAGGAAATATTATTAGAACCTTCCATCTGCCCCAAGTTCGCGAGCTGTTCCTATCCAAACTATCAACCGAGCTGCGACGGCATCCCAAGAGAAAGTGGAAAAGCCAGCGAAACTCATCCACGAGAGACTCCTGGTCTTACCAAGTCTGGCTTCCGTGAAGCGAGGATATGTCTATGCGGTCTGTTTGCCACTCCCATCAAAGCGATTCTCCGGGAGCTAGAATGTGACACATGCTTCCAACTACGCAAGGAGTCTCAGGTTCCAGTTGCTCCTCACAATAAGAGTCACAATCAAACAGCAGTAGATCGACTAAAAGAGAGGCTTGAACGAGGAGGAGGAGGAGGATTTTCAGCCATGCCCTCTATTTTAATTCCTTCAATTCTTTTCCTTTCACACGGCTTCTTTCCTTAATTGCCGCTGGCACGGTGATCTCTGATCAATAGCAAGTCCTCTTGTGAAAGAGTACCTTGCATACAAAAACAAAAGACCAAGTGGAATCAAAGAAACGAGTAGAAAATAATAAGAATTAAATAACAGAAATAAAACCAAAAGTCAATCAACCAACAACACTCTAAAAATGAGGAAAATTAGTTGAGCACCGGAACAGCGCCAAAAACTTGTGAGACTCGGCAAGTGTCGGGTCGTTGCAAGTAATAAAATAAACACGGTAAGTAAATACCGAGGCTTCGAACTCAGGGATTGGAAACTGCAATTCGACTAATCCGCGAAACCAGTACTTGTCAAGTTACAGAATAAGGTTGAGGAGAGAGAGAGATTGGTAATAAAATTCAATTAACGAATCTATAACTAAATTAATCAAAATCAGAAAACCAAAATGTCCAAGGTCACAACCAATTTCCACCAATATGTAATAACCTGTTGATGATGAATTCCTCTGCCTGAATTACAATATCACCCGGACCCCTAAATTCTCCTAAATCCACTTCCGTGTGCCTATTAGACGTATCTCACGATTGGATTACCTGTCATTTACTAGGTCTCATAATCCTAATCTGAATTCTGTTAATTCTGTTCCCTATAAGTGCCAGCACCGACCTTCACTCACTCTCGCAAGAGTCCCGATCGATGATCCTAATTCAAGTTCTAAACGCCGACCGACCAAGCCTCATCACGCAATGTCAATCACGCACTACATATGATTAATACAATCTAAATCAGAATTAGAAAACAAGAATTGAATTAAAGGATAAAAAACATACATCATATCGATTTACATCGCCACGGTGGCTTCATCGTTTTCTACGACGGGATTAGTTCCTCATGCTCATGTATTGCCGAATGGACGAATCACCATCGTGAAATAAAAAGAAAACCATAAAAGGAGACGGCTCCAAGGAGAAATAAGGATTCGGGGAATTCATCGCTCCTCAACCTAAGTGGAAAACTCCGCTCTAAAGTTGATCCTCTAGACAAGAGGATTAGTTTCTCATGTCCGCACAACGACGCACGTACAATTGGAATTCATCCTAAACCTAAGAATTAAGACAGGAGTAAGAGGAGAAGAAACCCCGTAATAAGGATTACAAAAAGATCTCCTGAAAAATTCCCGATTCCAAAGTCCTATTTCTGCTCTAATATGCTCTATTTATATGAGGCCACGCACACCGTCATGGATGGCTATCACGGCCAGGCCGCGGATGGCTTCGCTTCCTCGGGGCGACTGAATTCGACTCTCGCGACGCTGGCGATGTCTTCGCGACGCGAGCCCGCCTTTCACGGCCCGTGATGTAATCACGCAGGTCAGCATGCCTTCCTCGCCTTGTGGATCTTCGGGTCACTGGCCGATACATCGCCGCCAGGGCCGTGTGATGGTCTCCTTCACTGGTACTTTTCCTGAATTCACAATCGCCACGCCGAGTGACGCCTTCGCCGCGAATCCCTTCTTTCACGTACTATGATCTGAATCACGGCAATGCGATGGTCTCTGCCTTGTGGATCTTCAAACGCTTTTTGGCGAGCTTCCTTCTGCTGGCGAGAATTCCTGCATTAGCACCTACTATTTCTTGACTTTCCTTAATTTCTTAGAGCCACTTATGGACCTGAAAACAACACAACTACAAGCGTAATTCTATCCAAAAAGAAGCTAAAACGTTACACAAAAAGACGCAAAACGAGTCAAAGTCCAACTTAGGAACAAAAACAAGGCAAATTTGGGCGAAAACGTAGAGGAACTCGAATAAATTGGCACATAAACCTCAGTTCATCTAGTCATAAAACTAGATAAGCCAGAGGCTTATCACCAATGCACTGCAGATGGTGGCTGGATTTGCCTTTAAAGAAGACCGGGAGTTAGGGTGGAGGAGAAGGAAGATAATGGGAGGAAGTAAGAGAAAGAAAAAGAAAGTAGTTGGGGCTGTGTGGAAGCGGTGTCGTGGTTCTGCTTAGAGGAAAGGAGAAGATGAAGTTTGAAGGGAGAGAGGTAGGTTTGATGATAAATGAAGGAAAATAAGGAATAAAATGAGATGTCAAAAATGGGTTCTGATGAATAAGAAAGTAACGCACAAAAATAAAAAGAATTACAGAGAAGTGCCAAACGAAACCGGATCCCCTTTTTCTGATCCCTATTGTGATTTTTATAATACCCATTCCTCCCATCTCGATCCTAAAATCCCGCCAAGAT